>CAWUFW010005518.1:600000-797500 GCA_963921515.1 Calotriton arnoldi | reverse complement strand
CTCTCGTACTCTCCTCTCTCTCTCGTACTCTCCTCTCTCTCGTACTCTCCTCTCTCTCTCTCGCTCGTACTCTCCTCTCACTCTCTCTCCTCTCTCTCACGTACTCTCCTCTCTCTCGTACTCTCCTCTCTCTCTCTCGTACTCTCCTCTCTCTCTCTCGTACTCTCCTCTCTCTCTCTCGTACTCTCCTCTCTCTCTCGTACTCTCCTCTCTCTCTCTCTCGTACTCTCCTCTCTCTCTCTCTCGTACTCTCCTCTCTCTCTCGTACTCTCCTCTCTCTCTCTCGTACTCTCCTCTCTCTCTCGTACTCTCCTCTCTCTCTCGTACTCTCTCTCTCTCTCTCTCGTACTCTCCTCTCTCTCTCTCTCTCTCTCTCGTACTCTCCTCTCTCTCTCTCTCTCTCGTACTCTCCTCTCTCTCTCGTACTCTCCTCTCTCTCTCGTACTCTCCTCTCTCTCTCGTACTCTCCTCTCTCTCTCTCGTACTCTCCTCTCTCTCTCTCGTACTCTCCTCTCTCTCTCGTACTCTCCTCTCTCTCTCTCGTACTCTCCTCTCTCTCTCTCGTACTCTCCTCTCTCTCTCTCGTACTCTCCTCTCTCTCTCTCTCTCTCTCTCTCTCGTACTCTCCTCTCTCTCTCTCTCTCGTACTCTCCTCTCTCTCTCTCTCTCGTACTCTCCTCTCTCTCTCGTACTCTCTCTCTCTCTCTCTCCTCTCTCTCTCTCTCTCGTACTCTCTCTCTCTCTCGTACTCTCCTCTCTCTCTCTCTCGTCCTCTCCTCTCTCTCTCTCGTCCTCTCCTCTCTCTCTCTCTCGTCCTCTCCTCTCTCTCTCTCTCTCTCCTCTCTCTCTCTCTCTCTCTCTCTCGTACTCTCCTCTCTCTCTCTCTCGTACTCTCCCCTCTCTCTCTCTCTCTCGTACTCTCCCCTCTCTCTCTCTCTCGTACTCTCCCCTCTCTCTCTCTCTCTCCTCTCTCTCTCTCGTACTCTCCTCTCTCTCTCTCTCGTACTCTCCTCTCTCTCTCTCTCGTACTCTCCTCTCTCTCTCTCTCTCGTACTCTCCTCTCTCTCTCTCGTACTCTCCTCTCTCTCTCTCGTACTCTCCTCTCTCTCTCTCGTACTCTCCTCTCTCTCTCTCGTACTCTCCTCTCTCTCTCTCTCGTACTCTCCTCTCTCTCTCTCGTACTCTCCCCTCTCTCTCTCTCTCTCTCTCGTCTCGTACTCTCCTCTCTCTCTCTCGTACTCTCCTCTCTCTCTCTCGTACTCTCCTCTCTCTCTCTCTCGTACTCTCCTCTCTCTCTCTCTCTCGTACTCTCCTCTCTCTCTCTCTCTCGTACTCTCCTCTCTCTCTCTCTCTCGTACTCTCCTCTCTCTCTCTCTCGTACTCTCCTCTCTCTCTCTCTCGTACTCTCCTCTCTCTCTCTCTCGTACTCTCCTCTCTCTCTCTCTCGTACTCTCCTCTCTCTCGTACTCTCCTCTCTCTCGTACTCTCCTCTCTCTCGTACTCTCCTCTCTCTCGTACTCTCCTCTCTCTCTCTATCTCTCTCGTCTCTCTCTCTCTCTCGTACTCTCCTCTCTCTCTCGTACTCTTCTCTCTCTCTCGTACTCTCCTCTCTCTCTCGTACTCTCCTCTCTCCTCTCTCTCTCTCACGTACTCTCCTACTCTCGTACTCTCTCTCTCTCTCGTACTCTCCTCTCTCTCGTACTCTCCTCTCTCTCGTACTCTCCTCTCTCTCTCTCGTACTCTCCTCTCTCTCTCTCGTACTCTCCTCTCTCTCTCGTACTCTCCTCTCTCTCTCTCTCTCTCTCTCTCTCTCTACTCTCCTCTCTCTCTCTCTCGTACTCTCCTCTCTCTCTCTCTCTCTCTCTCTCTACTCTCCTCTCTCTCTCTCTCGTACTCTCCTCTCTCTCTCTCTCGTACTCTCCTCTCTCTCTCTCTCGTACTCTCCTCTCTCTCTCTCTCGTACTCTCCTCTCTCTCTCTCTCGTACTCTCCTCTCTCTCTCTCTCGTACTCTCCTCTCTCTCTCTCTCGTACTCTCCTCTCTCTCTCTCTCTCTCTCTCCTCTCTCTCTCTCTCTCGTACTCTCCCTCTCTCTCTCTCTCGTGTACTCTCCTCTCTCTCTCTCTCGTGTACTCTCCTCTCTCTCTCTCTCGTACTCTCCTCTCTCTCTCTCTCGTGTACTCTCCTCTCTCTCTCTCGTACTCTCTCTCTCTCTCGTGTCTCCTCTCTCTCTCTCTCTCTCTCTCTCTCTCGTACTCTCCCCTCTCTCTCTCTCTCTCGTACTCTCTCCTCTCTCTCTCTCTCTCTCCAGCATTGCTTGATCTAATCTATTAAGTTCCACTGACATTTCAGGATGGTAGTTGGTCCCAGTGGATTTAGTAGTGCCATACACATTTCTAGATGCTGGTTGAGCATGATGAGTTTGGATCCATGCATTTCTTGGTGTTGAGATTGAGTTCTCTTGGGGGCGCTTGATCTTCCTACTGCGGCATCAGTGTAGGGGTTGATTCTCATGAAAGATTCTGTCCATGCCTCTTGGTGTTTGATTCCTGTTCGTTTTGGTTGGAAAGCAATTTCTGGTTATTATTTGCTTGTCAGGTCTACTTCCATACATTTATCAGATGTTTGGCGGATGTTTTTGATTCTTTTTTGGGCAATAGACGATTTTTTTGTAGAGGGCTTTATATCCTACTCAACTCCAGCAACTCCCTCAAAGATGGGTCGGGCCAAGGGAGGTTTGGCCACCTTAATATCAATAACCTCCCATATGAAAGTTTTAAGGTCCTATCGGTCTTCGCCCTATTTCCAGCATATCCACCTAATCACAGAAAAAAGGTTAATCTGGTTGTAATCAACTTTTATAATGTTTTTGATTCAACTAAAGTAACAGTTATAATGGACTTAAGTAAAAGTTGATCTATTCTTAGCTAAAATTAAAGTTGACTGTTATATTATGGGTAGGAGATTTTAATATTAGCAAAATGTCATAGACCAGGTCATGGAAGTTGTGGATACGTGAAAACAAATGGTGATGATATGCCACATTTTTTGTACAATCCTTATGGAGAAGTTTTAAATGAACTAATTTATAAGTATAATCTGACTCTTATGGCACAATGTATTGGGGAAGGTGAGAGTAAAATACCTACGTTTTATGGGAATGGTAAAAGTTCTGTTATTGATCATGTATTGGTGGCAGAAAAAGGTGAACGCTGATTAGACTCCCTTATTGTTATCCCAAATGCTCTTAGCAACCATGCTGTCTTGAATCTAGCCCTTAACATAAATACTAAAAAGCCAAATAGCCCACAATGTTTGAATCAAATCGGACTACACGGTAAAAATGGCCTTACCCTAAGATGGGCAAACATAGATGGCATAGCAAAAACCCAAGAACATTATGGCAGACTCCCTAAATGATTTTTATACTAGTACAGATCTTATGTCCCCCCTGATGCTTATTATCGAAGCTTTTTGTAAAATTATGGTTCGAATTGCTGAGAAATTGAAGCTCCAGCCCAGAGGGAAAAATAACAAAAATAGGGGATGGTTAAATGCAGAATGTTCAGTGCGGGTGTCGCCTAAAAGATCGAGTAAAAATTAGCAGATTGAGATCCATGTATAAAAATGCCCTTGATAAAAGAAAAAGTGAGCTGAAAGGGAATATATGGGAAGATTTGCTCCAGGCTGCTGATCTGAAAGATATCACTCTTATGGAAAATAATAAACCACCCTTTCTTGGAAGAGAAAGAAGACCCAAAGATTGAGACATTTATTCATCAGGTGGACTGGATACAACATTTTAATACTATTTTTAACCCAGTGGGCAGCATTTTTAATTTGCCTTTAATACATTTTTATCCAATCGAACCATCAAATATTTCTGACATATCCCTAGAAGAGGTCACCAACGCCCTAAACAAAGCAGCTAGTGGTAAGGCCTCTGGCCCCGATGGGGTCCCAATAGATATTTTTAAAGCACACGTCACTTTATGGGCACCGATGCTGACCCAAGTATGTAATTCAACAGTAAAGGGTTTCCTCCCAACCTCGTGGATAGAAAGCACAATTGTCCCTATTTTAAAAAAAGGCAATCGAGGTGACCCGAAATGCTATTGCCCAATATCTCTCCTAGATTCCAGTGCCAAACTAATGGGCAGAATCCTTCTAGGAAGGCTAGAACAATGGGCGGAGGAAAAACATATACTCTCTGACGCTCTACGGATTTAGACCCGACATTGGAACAATAGAACAATGTGTCAACTTACATTTGCTAATAAATAAATACACTGTAGCTAGGACAGGGCAAGTGCATTTATGCTTTGCTGATTTGAGCAGTGCGTTCGATTTGGTGAATCCTAATAAACTCTGGAAAACACTTGCAGACCTAGAAGCACCACAGGGCATCATTAATTTTGTATCCCAATGGTATTCCCATCTTACACCAAAGGTACAATATGGCCCAATTGGGGAGTGTACAGGCAACTCCAAGGTCACCCGCGGTATTAGACAGGTGTGTGTTCTTGCTCCCCTGCTCTTCTCACGGAGAGGGTGGAGTCGAGGATGACCCCTAGGTTGCGTGCGTGGTAGGTGGGTGTTGGAGCTGTTCCCAGTGCGGTCGGCCACCAGGAGTCGTCCCAGGCTGAGGGGGTGGATCCGAGGATGAGGACCTCCGTCTTGTCCGAGTTCAGCTTCAGTCGGCTGTTCCTCATCCATTCGGCGATGGCCTTCATTTCTTCGTGGAGGTTGGTTTTGGCAGTGTGGGGGTCCTTGGTGAGGGAGAGAATCAGCTGGGTGTCATTGGCGTAAGAGATGATGTTGAGGTCGTGCAGTTGGGCGAGTGGTGCCATGTAGATGTTAAACAGCGTTGGGATGAGCCCTGGGGTACGCCGCAGATGATCTCAGTGGCTTTGGAGCGGAAGGGGGGGAGGCGGACGCTCTGTGTTCTGCCTGAGGGGAAGGAGGTGGTCCAGTCCAGGGCCTTCTCTTGGATCCCGGCGTCGTCGAGGCGTGTGCGTAGTGTGTGGTGGCATACCGTGTCGAAGGCGGCTGACAGGTCCAGGAGAATGAGGGCCGCGGTCTCTCCGTTGTCTAGCAGGGTCCTGATGTCATCGGTGGCGGCGATGAGGGCAGTTTCGGTGCTGTGGTTGCTGCGAAACCCGGACTGGGACGGGTCCAAGATGCTGTTCTCCTCGGGGTAGCGGGTCAGTTGTTTGACGGTCTTCTCGATGACCTTCGCCGGGAACTGGAGCAGGGAGATGGGCCGGAAGTCCTTGGGGTCCGCCTTGGGTTTCTTGAGTAAGGCGTTGATCTCGGCGTACTTCCAGCTTTCCGGGAAGGTTGCTGTCTCGAAGGAAATGTTGAAGGCTTTCCGGAGATGTGGTGCGATGGCGGTGCTGGCTTTGTTGAAGATGTGGTGTGGGCATGGGTCTGACGGAGATCCGGAGTGGATGGTGTTCATGATCTTGATGGTGTCGTCGTAGTTTGTTGGTCCAGGAGAGCAGGCGGTTGGTGCGGATGTTGGTCGTGGTGGCGGAGGTCTCAGTGGTTGTCGGGGCGATCGTGGTGTTGAAGCTGTCGTGGATGTCAGCGATCTTGCGGTGGAAGAAGGTGGCCAGCGAGTTGCACAGGTCTTGCGAAGGTGGGATGTCGTTGGTGTTGGAGCTGGGGTTGGAGAGTTCCTTCACGATGTTGAAGAGCTCTTTGCTGTTATGTGCGTTGTTGTCTAGGCGGTCTTTGAAGGAGGCCCTTTTGGCGGATCTGATGAGGTGATGGTGTCTGCGGATGGCGTTCTTGTGGGCTGCGTAGCTGTCCGGTGTTTGTTCACGGTGCCAGTTCTTCTCTAGCTTTCGGCAGGCTTGCTTGGAGGAGCTGGCTTTCTTGCTGGTGTGGCTGTTGGAGGGTTTCTTGAGCGGGGCGAGGGTGTTGGCGCAGTCGTCGATCCACTGTCTGAGGTTGCGGGCGGTGGTGTCGGGGTCGGCGGGTGGGCTCTGGGCGAGGGTGGTGGTTAGCTGGTCTTCGGTGACTTTGCTCCAGCATCGGCGAGGTATCTGTTGGGTGCGGTGGTGCGTGGTGGCTTTCTGGAAGGTGAAGTGGATGCAGCGATGGTCGGTCCAGTGGAGTTTGGTGTGGCTGAAGGTGACGTGGGAGCTTGCGGAGAAGATGGGGTCAAGCGTGTGGCCAGTGGGTGGGTGTTGTGACGAGTTGTCTGAGTCCGAGGTTGTCGATTAGGGTGGTAGAGTTGGTGTCGTTGTTGTTCTCGAGGTGGAAGTTCAGGTCCCCGAGGAGGATGTAGTCCGTGGAGGCGAGGGCGTGTGGGCTGACTAAGTCGGCGATGGAGTCGCTGAACTGTGGTCGGGGACCGGGGGGGTCTGTAGACGAGGGTTCCTCTGAGGGTGGTGTTTGGGTCGGTGTGGATCTGGAAGTGCAGGTGTTCGGCGGTGCTGAGGGTGTCGTCGTCGTTGTTGGTCGAGACTCTGAGAGTGTTCCTGTGGACGATGGCGATTCCTACTCCGTTGGTGCGGTCCCTGCGGGAGATCTTGTAGCCTTCTGGGATGGCAATGGCGATGTCGGGTGCCGAGGAGAGGTTCAGCCAGGTCTCCGTCAGGAATGCGACGTCAGGGGAGGTTGAGTCGAGTAGGTCCCAGAGTTCAACGGCGTGTTTGCGGGCGGAGCGGGTGTTGAGAAGAATGCAACTGAGGTAGTTGGGTTCGTTCCTGGTCGGCGGGTTGGCGGGTTGGCGGGCTGGGTGCTGGTGAAGCTGCAGTTCCGGCAGGAGAAGGGTCCTTGGGTGCGCTTCGGGGCGGCCAGGAAGCAGGTGCGCGATTGTCGTCCGGCATTGAGTGCGTGGAGGGTGCTGGAGTCGTAGCTGAGCCGGGCGTTGTGGCGTTTGCGGTGGCCAGGGGTTCTGTCGCTGGGCGCGGTCCAGGCGCGGATGGGCGCAGACTGGCTTGCCTTAGGCGCGTCTTCGGCGCGGCCGCCATATATGGGGAGGTGGGAGGGAGGAGCAGTTGGGGGGGGGGGGGCAGGGGCAGCGAATGGGCGGTCAGGGGGGCGGGGACGCAGCGGCTGGAGCGGTGAGGGGCGACTAAGGGAGCGGAGGGCAAAACAGGCAGAGAAACACGGGGCAACGGGAACAGAAGGCAAAACGGGCTCACAATCACGGGGGCAACAAAGGGAACAGAAGGCAAAACGGGCAGGGAAACACTGGGACAGTGAGGGGAACAGAAGGCAAAACGGGCAGGGAAACATGGGGACAGCGAGGGGAACAGAAGGAAAAAGAGGGCACAGACCAATACAGGCACCGGGGGAAAACAGACAACAGCAGTCACAGACACCAAGATAACAAAGGCAAACCATAAGATGCAAACCTACGGCCTACCACTGGCCACCAGGGATGAGGCGCAGGTGGTAGCCTGCGGGTGGAGGAGGGCCTCTAACTTCCTCAGCAGCGACAGCTGGGGTAAGGACACACCGGCGGTGCTGTGCAGAGGGGGAGCGACCTACCTAGCAGGGTCAAGGGACGCAACAACTACTACTGCCTCTCAACTCCCCGCTTCACAGTGGGGCCACTCACCTGTCGACACCGTCGCTTCACTTCCACTCTAGGACTGATCACCTCTGAAGGATACTGCACTATGCTTTCCGTACCGGCCTAGATCACACCGGATCAACTTGGATGCCTCCTGTTCAACGCCAGATCTCTCTGCAAATACACCACCAAAATCTGGGACCCCTGGACATCGCCACAGCAACACCCATCGGTTACAAGATGAAACACTGCGACCGCACCAACAGAAACGGAGGCGGGTTAGCCATCGTACTCGAGGAATAAATCACCTTCACCTACGACAAAGTCAATCATGAAACACATGAACTTCCAGCTCCGCACAGACGACACCACGTTCAAAAGCACCCTTACACACAGACTACCAGGACCACGGACCGGACTCAGCAATGCCATAGCTGAATTAATCACCCTGCTCGCCATCGAGTTCGAACACTACATCTTTCTGGGAGACCTCAATTTCCACCTAGATGACACCACTTACCTTACCTCAACTCCACTGACCTCCTGGAAAGACTAGACAACATCGGCGTCCAGCAGCTAGTCACTGACCCCACGCACAAAGCAGGACACACGCTGGACCCCCTCTTCACGTCCAGCAACAGAATCGGATACAGCCACACCACGGAACTCACCTGGTCAGACCACTCCATCGTACACTTCACCATCAATGGACCTGCCTGCACCATTCCCAACCATTACATCGCCCCTTCCCCAGCTGGTCCAAGGTCACTCTGCAACAATGAGTCGACGCCCTTAGCCCCACACAGCCCAAGGACACCACAAACCTGGATTACGCAGTACAGAACTGGATCACCATTGCTGCCGACGAGTCTCCCCCCCACTAAACCAGCCAAAACTCAGACCCTCCAGACAAGCCAGCTGGTACACTCTGGAACTCAGCACATCAAAACACAGGTGCAAACAACGAGAAGGAAGATGGTGCACCAGCAAGAACCACACCAACAGAGCCACCTTCAAATCAGCCCTCAACGAATACCACATTGTGTATTACGGTTGAGTTTAGTAGGTTTGGTTTCATCCATAATTCTGAGTAGTGGGGTTAAACTTGGTGTTTTATTTAACTCATCGCTTCATGTTTGAGTTGGTCTCAGGGAGTTGGTTTCACATATGGTTTGTTCATGCTGGATTTGATTTAGCTCATAATTTTCAGGGTGCTCAGGTGTGATTTCACATGTTTCAGAAATTTCTGGTGAGTTTATCATTGTGGATTTGGTTGTACATCTTCCCTGGTACTGGGGTTTGTTCTGGTAGGTTTAATTTCACCTTTGTGTGTCTGGTTTCGTTGCGAGTGTTGGTCTTAGTGATAAGTTTCCCCCATCTATTGATGTTCTTTGATCCAGCTGGTCTGCTGTTGCCTATAATGATGGATGTTGTGGCCGGTCCTGTTTTTCTTGCTCCTGGTTGTTTGCATTTCATATATTTCTCTGATGGGATCGAGATAGATTGGATGCCAAGTGGTCTTTTTCTAAGTGCGTTTACAGTTTGACCCTTCCTCATTGATCTCTCCCTTTAGTTCCTTCTCTTCCTCTTTTCTCACTCACTCTCCAACTCTCACACTCTCTCTCACACTCTCTCTCTCACACTCTCTCTCACACTCTCTCTCACACTCTCTCTCACACTCTCTCTCACACTCTCTCTCACACTCTCTCTCTCTCACTCTCACTCTCTCTCTCTCTCACACTCTCTCTCACACTCTCTCACTCTCTCTCTCTCACACTCTCTCACACTCTCTCACACTCTCTCTCTCACACTCTCTCTCTCTCTCTCTCTCTCTCTCTCTCTCACACTCTCTCACTCTCTCTCTCTCACTCTCTCTCTCACACTCTCTCTCTCACACTCTCTCTCACACTCTCCCTCACTCTCCCTCACTCTCCCTCACTCTCCCTCACTCTCCCTCACTCTCCCTCACTCTCCCTCACTCTCCCTCACTCTCCCTCACTCTACCTCACTCTCCCTCACTCTCCCTCACTCTCCCTCACTCTCCCTCACTCTCCCTCACTCTCCCTCACTCTCCCTCACTCTCTCTCGCGCGCACTCTCTCTCGCGCGCACTCTCTCTCGCGCGCACTCTCTCTCGCGCGCTCTCTCTCGCGCGCGCACACACTCTCTCGCGCGCGCACACACACTCTCGCGCGCGCGCACACACTCTCGCGCGCGCACACTCTCGCGCGCGCACACTCTCGCGCGCGCACACTCTCGCGCGCGCACACTCTCTCTCGCGCACACTCTCTCTCGCGCACACTCTCTCTCGCGCACACTCTCTCTCGCGCACACTCTCTCTCGCGCACACTCTCTCTCTCGCACACTCTCTCTCTCGCACACTCTCTCTCTCGCACACTCTCTCGCACACACTCTCTCTCGCACACTCTCTCTCTCGCACACTCTCTCACTTTTCTTCTCCTCTCACTCTTTCCTTTCTCTTTTGCTCTCTTTCCCCTTACTCTCTTCTCTCTGGCTGTTCTCTATCCTCTATGCTCTCTGTTCACTCTCCTCCCTTTAGTTCTCCTCTTACACAGTTCCTGTGTTTTGATCTCTCTCACTTTCTCTAGCACTCTAATTCCTTGCTGGTCTGTATATTGGTTCATGGGTATAGATTATCCGAGGTAGTTGGAGATTGGAATTGTTGGCTTCCTCTCACACATCGCTTGGTGCTTGACTTGACATCGGTGGCACTGGCTTGCCCATTAGGCGTGTTGGTTGCTCATGTCTCTGATGCCAGATTAACCTTGGAATACAGGTTTTATGCTCATTTCTGAGAAACAGATGGTGTCTAATGGATCCCTTTGCACTGTAAACATTCCATTCTTGTCTCTTTTGCAGTGAGCCCCTGCCCAGGATGGAGTCCACCGACCTTCCGCGCCAGCCCTCCTGTTCCGAAATACAAGAGGGAGTGCCTCGTCCTCTGTCCATGGTAAGAGTGCTGGGACCTGAGGGAGGCATGTGTCTGTAACTCAGAACATCAGTGACTTTGGAAGAATATGTTCCATGCAGGACTGAATCTTTCAGTCTTCTGAGATGTCACTTTGGGTTCTTGGTTTCCAACCTTCCTGCTTTCTCTAGGTCTTTTAACTTTACCAGTTGCTCTTGGATATGTTTCTGCTTCATATGTCTAGTCTCTTTGCCCGACACTGCTTCTTTACCCGTGTGACATAGCTTCTCGCATTGATAATGGTCTTTTTTTTTTTTGTTGCTGTCATTCTGTTTCTTAATGTGTATTTTTTATAATTGACCATAGCTTTTGTGAGGTCTCTATAGGTGCAAGCCGGGCAAACTAATGTTTTTGTATGCAGAGCGATGTGCCTCCCTGTGATTGGCTGCTTTTAGAAACTCTTTAGCATCAAATATTCTGTCGAAAGGTTCTCCCTAAGTACTACTGTCAGGTAGCTGTGTAATACATCATTTTTATTACCATAACTGTAGCCTGCTTCAGCCATGTTTTTCTGGACATGCTAACAAATGTGTCTTGGATGTGTCAGTCTTTGCCATTTTAAGCCTCTTTCCCATTTTGGCTCCTGAAATGAGCAAGAATTCGCATGTGATTAACATACTCAGATGAAAATGTTTATATACTTGTTGCAGTGTGAAGGTCGTCTTCTTCCTTTCTTATAATCTCACTGTTTGGACAGCTGTATCCTCCCCTTTTTTGAATTGTTAAGACTTCACTTGGCGCGTGGGCAGATTTCCCTTTAAAGGACCTATGTTAAGTTGGTGACTTAACTTGAGGACTGCGCCAGAAGCTTTTAAAACATTGTTTGCAATAAAAGTTTCTTTAGCATTTATTTTCAGAGTTGCATTATCTAGGTCAATGATATTACGTGACTGTGAAGCACCAATTTATGTAGCTGGATTATGCGGCAATTAATTGTAAATCACAAAGCAAACAATATGTGCGTATTGTATAATTGATGACCAATTATGTTGCAAATTCCTTGGCATTCTTATCTAGCTATTTTGACTTTATTACGCACTCATTTTATAAAAGGGGTTCCGATGCTTTAAAAAATACATAGGCTATATAAGGAAGAAAATTATACAAATTCAGCAGAAGATATTTACATTTTGTTATCCAATAATCAATGGTTTTGTCTTCCCTTGATATGTAGTAAAGCAATTTTATTTGCACATCGGAGTAATAAAGTTTATGCAGTCCGAAGAGAAATAGCTTGCATATGCACACTTTTTCTAATAAATGGTCCACCTCTTTTATTCTGCATATCCCAATAAGGTTTGTAAACTAGTTTTGGGTTAAATCTGCCTTCAAGTCACAGGAGCACTGGAAGCCCCTCTTTCCAGTAAGAAACAAACCTGCAAATCAGTCTGCTCCATTCCATGGTTATTAGGTCGAGCCTCGAGTAGCGCGCAAGCGTTGCTCTGGCGAGACTTTAAGTTAGGGGGTTTCGAAAGCTGACCACACGCTCGTGCGTCATGGCCTTTTCCCTGCGGTTACGCGAAAGCAAAAGGCCAGGGTGCACGAGCGTGTGGTCACGCCTGCTGCTCGCAAGCGCGCACACCACTCGCGTGCTTGTTTTTGTTTAACTTTTTTTTTTTGTTTCCCTTTCGCATAATCGCGGCACCCGCGCTTTACTTTTAAAATTAAAAGTAAAGCGCGGGTGCCGCGATTGTAGCAAAAGTAAAGAAATAGATGTTTTTTTCTATTTCTTTACTTTTGCAGCAATCGCAGCATGCGATTGTGAATTACGCCACCCATGCTCTTTATTACCTCCTGCTCGTCTTCCTGTTTAGTGTGTGTATGCGTGTGTGTGTATGCGTGTGTGTTATCTTCTTGTTTAGCACAAATGTATTTTTTACTGCACTCTGCTCTTCTCTCTTGGGTAAAATTGTTTTTCAGAAAATTTGGGGCAGTCTGGTATCTAAAGACAGAGAAAGAAAGCAGCAAAGAACCATTGGAAATTGATGAGAAAGTATGAGTTAACTCTGTGCACTCACAGTTCTGCCCCCTCACTCCCCACTGTGGTGCCACATGCTGTCGATGTCACGTGTGCAGGGTGAGATCATCTGTTTGCATCTCTAGGAAGTCATGGACCTCCCTTAAGATGGTGTTGTCATCATGCTTTCCAGTAAAGTGAGTCACCTATATGCACCCTTTCCTTGCGCTGACCATACCTAGAGGTTGTATCACAGTTGTTTTTATAATGCCCTGCTTCATGGAAAGAACTTTTAATTCTCCTGCTGTTCATTGGAGGAAGTGATATTTATTCACTGGCACAGTTTGTCCTTTTTTTCTTCACTTTTTAAAGAGGCTGAAAATAGTTGGCATTAATGCGTTTTGCTTTTTCTTGGTGTTCCATACAACAATTTTGTGCATCTCTGGGCCCTGCTGCCACTAAAAGGTGTGCTCCTTCTTAAGGGTCTCAAAGTTCCTCATTTTCTTTTCCCTATTACCAACCTTGTCTCCTGTCCTATTTCTCCACTTCTTTACTCTTTCTTCTCTTCCTTTCTTCCCATCTTTTGTCTCTCCATCCTTATTTCCCTCCCTTCTTCCTCTCTGACATCCTCTTTCCTTGTCTTGTTTGTTCGTCCTTATGTTCTTTCTCTCATCATTATCCCTTTCTACAATCTTATCATTTTTTTCTCTGCATTTCTTTAATCCTTTTCCTCTCCTCCTTCACTCATTTTCATCTATCTCCCACAGTACTCTACCCAAACTCCTCGAAGAGTAAACTGACAGGCTCTGGGCTTACCAGTTTCTGAGTGTGTTCTAAAATTACTGCACTAGGTACAGGGCAGGCTCCCACCTCTAGGCCTGGTGTTACCAAGCAGCTGCACAATTGATCAATAGGCTACTATTCACAAAATATTGTGTAAAGCTTCGAAACTTTACAGATTTTAGGGACTGGTACAAATTAATTTGATTATTCAGTGAAAGTTACTAAATATACATTTGCATGCTAGGCTAAACCATCGCTAGAAATATACAAGCATTGGCATAGCCAATAGGTCTCGCCTTTGGGACCTTATAAGTGTTTAGCCATGCAACAGTTGATGTTGTTGCACCAAGGATATTGTGCTGCATAACTAAATACTTAGAAGGTCCCAAAAGCGAGACCTATTGGCTATGCCAATGCTTGTTTTTCACTTGTGACAGAAGTTACTGCAAGTTCAGTGCATCATGTTTTACGTTCATCTGTGTGTGATGTTAACATAAGCTTTCTTGAAACACACTTTCAAGTTTTTCTGGTTTATATATAAAAAAAAGACCTTGCCCTGTTATGGGGGATATTAACAACATCTGGTCAAAATTCTCACATCTTTAAAATGTGAAGTTATCACAAGCAGAAATATGACCAGTTTCAGTTTGGGAGCCATCTGGCCTTGCATTGCACCCTGTGTGTAGTGTTATATGAAATATTGGTCTGGTGAAGCTACAAGATATTCTTTTGTTAGATTCTGCAGATGATGATGGTGTGAAAAGTGCCGCAAATCCATCATTTAAATTAAAGTAGTTTCTGAAAATGTCAGTGGTCCTTTTGAGGAACTTCTAAAACTGGTAAAAGATGATGAATCGCCGGTTAGGATGAGAAAAGTTTTGTGTTGAAAGGGCTGTAATTGAGCTGAAAGAAACACTTCCTTTTAGGTATGTCGAGCAGGAACACATCCTGTTATTCGCAGCTCACTCACAGGAATTGAAAGTTCATCATAAGGCAGGCGGGGAAAGTGGCTTGGAGAGGAAATAAATGAGTCTGTGTCTGCCTCTAGATTTACACACAGCCCAGTGCATGGCAGAGCTGTGCGTGTGCTGTGGGCATGATGGGAGCTTGTATTACTAAATGCAGAGGGAGGTGGGTGGTCATGCATCTAGTTCTTCTGTTATCTGCTGCAAGGGGAAGTCATCCTGCACTAGTCTTCTGTGATCTGATGCAGAGTGAATTATTTAAAGGAAGCTTGTATTACTAAATGCAGAGGGAGGTGGGTGGTCATGCATCTAGTTCTTCTGTTCTCTGCTGCAAGGGGAAGTCATCCTGCACTAGTCTTCTGTGATCTGATGCAGAGTGAATTATTTAAAGGAAGCTTGTATTACTTAATGCCGGGGAAGTCGTGTATAAATCCTCTTGTGTTATCTGATGCAAGTTAAATAATCATGTGGCAATCTCAGGGTAAACCAGTCTAAAGAACGTCCTTCTGCATTAAAAGGTAAAATGATTGGACTACTTTCCTTGTTAAATGTTATGGATAGACAAATAATCCTATTAACCTCCTCGTGTAATCAAGTGAAGTAATCTCGTCTCTCTCTTTCTGTCTGTAATCTCGTGCAGCTTCTGGAAATCAAAGTAATTGCCTTCTAAGATGTAATGCGACGTAGAGTAATACAAGTTGCCCCCGTTTAAAGTGTAGCTAAGGGTAATGTATTTGGTGTAATTTCACGTGCTGTAATGTAGGCTAAAGTGTTAGGACGAGGCTCTTGCAATCTGAGGCAGCAGTAAGTAATCCTAATAGTAGTTTTTCGTAATCTAATGAGAAGAAAAAACTATGTAAGTAACGCTGCCCAGCCGACAAGCTTTCACTATTGCTCTGTATTCCTGAGTGAAGGCTGAGAAAATCGTTTCGCTAAACAAAAGCCCAAAATATTGGCTTTGCCAATAGTGTTCTAAACTATTCTGTTTTCTTTTCTTGTTTCAAAATTCTTTATTAAAATTTGTTTTTTTCCCCCAAAAGTACCAAACAGTTGAATAACTGTCACGTATCCGTCCAAAAATTGCAACATGAATAAAATATGCTATAGGAACCAGAAAAACAGAAGAGAATGAAGTAGAGGATGGAAAAGAAAAGAAGATAAATAAAAAGGAAAAAAAGGGACACCAAAGTACAAAAGATAAAGTTCAGTACAATAATCACGGTTTCAAACATTGACAAAAATTTCATTCAGGAGCTCCAGACAGCTGGGAAAGTAAAGTGACTCCTGCAGACGGACGCAAGATGCAATGTAAACATGCACTCTTGTATCAAACTCTGCTATGAAAATGAACACTGTTTCAGTCTGCAAGTGACAAATCTTTTTGTAGCTCTACACACGAAGTGGTATTTTAAACTCTTTCAATCTATACTGCTGTTTGACTCATATTTTTGAAGATGTAGGATTTTTTTTGGGGGGACCCTAAAACGTTCAATACGGGTTTAGCTGATACCTTGCAATGCGCCCTATACCCCAGAGCTCTTGGGATTTTCAGCTCTATGACAGAGGGAACTTGTAGTCCGGT
The DNA here is from genome assembly GCA_963921515.1 of Calotriton arnoldi. NCBI lineage: Eukaryota > Metazoa > Chordata > Amphibia > Caudata > Salamandridae > Calotriton > Calotriton arnoldi. The sequence goes on along the minus strand of CAWUFW010005518.1, from coordinate 781,696 downwards.
TATCCCGTTACAAGTTCAAGACTACAAGTCCCAGAATGCAAAAATAAAAGCTCGCCTGGGTGAACGAATGACTTATTTGTGTACACACACACGTACACACACACGTACACACACACACACACGAATGCCCTGTCAGCTGTCTCCACACCCCAAAGGAGGAGTATTCACAGCCTCTCCACGGACCAGTCCATTTCTGGCCTCGGTGTAATATTTGCCTGTGTGAAGTGCTGGTGTAAATCCATATCCATGGAGGGAATAGGAAAGCAACTATCTCTGAACTGGTAAGGGTTCTAAGGGGTTTCTAAATGAAGTTTAATGTGCAGCGGCACAATAGAGCTGAAGTTACCCATGTGTTAGTACTCTATGTATTTTTATGCTTTACATAAAGGGATACCAGCTGGTACTGTTGCAGCTTCCAAAAAGTACCCATCGGCAACTTTGTGAATTTCCAAAAATTTGGAGCTGTTCTCCGGGGGTTCAGGAGTACATTTTCATATGTTTCTAAAAGGCATTGCACTGGTCACTGTGCCTAGAATACAGAAAGCTAGGATGGGAGCGCGCTCCTTTGGATACCTCGCAGCCAAGATCTGGAATATTTTGCCAGTGGGACTAAGAACTGAACCTTTTTTCGCAAGAGATTAAAGACATGGCTGTTTCCACCTTCAAACTAGTATCGTGATCCTCAAGTGATGCCTTATTCTTCCGGACACTTTTAGTAGTTTCCTGCCAACCTTACTGAGAGTCTGCGCCAGCGTGGGGACACACCGATGGTGTAACCATGCGCTTTATAAATGGATAAATAAATCTGATCGGGCCTCTGGAGGAAATTATAATGATTCTTCTCTGTCACGCCCCCCACCCTAACTTCAGGCCTACAAGGCTTAAGAAACAAGAACTTTGTGATTAATGCTGCCGTGAAAGTTCCCTTCTCTATGTATTTTTTGACCATTACCAATGTACTTGCTCCTTTTTAGGTCTCTATCCTTAAATCACCCTCGCCTCCCTTTACCGCTACCACCCCTAAACCCTAAATTCACCCTCACCCCACTTTACTGCCACCTGCCCCTGAGCCCTTGTCACCCTCCCTCCCTTTTACCTCTACCCACCACTGAACCCTCAAGCCACCCTCGCCTCCCTTTACCTCTGCACACCCCCAAATCCTTAAGTCACCCTTACCTCAATTTACCTCTACCCATCCCTGAACCCTATAATCACTTTTTTTTTTAAATTAACATAAAAAGGATGTTATTAAAAAAATAAATAAATACCTGTGTGGTAAACTACTTTATGATGAAGGTGCAGATCCTTACCTGTGTGGTAGAGTACTCCATGCTAAAGGTGCAGATCCTTACCTGCGTGGTAGAGTACTCCATGATAAAGGTGCAGATACTTACCTGTGTGGTAAAGTACTCCATGCTAAAGGTGCAGATACTTACCTGTGTGGTAAAGTACTCCATGATAAAGGTGCAGATCCTTACCTGTGTGGTAGAGTACTCCATGCTAAAGGTGCAGATACTTACCTGTGTGGTAAAGTACTCCATGATAAAGGTGCAGATCCTTACCTGTGTGGTAGAGTACTCCATGCTAAAGGTGCAGATACTTACCTGTGTGGTAGAGTACTCCATGATAAAGGTGCAGATACTTACCTGTGTGGTAGAGTACTCCATGATAAAGGTGCAGATACTTACCTGTGTGGTAAATGGTGATTCCCCCTCAGGCAGGACATATCCCATTCCCTTCCTTAAACACTTTCACCCATGGTAATCGAAATAAGATCAGATAAAGATCTTTCCTGAAATATTCTCCAGTTGCCCTATCCTGCAGTGACACATCACCTCTCTGCCCCTGCTCCCTCCTTCCTGCCCAGGCCTCCGGGATAGTTCAAATTGGCGTTGTCCATTGGTCTCATTCCACATGGTCTCTGAAAAGCCCCCTTCCCCCTTGCTGCCTTTTCTCCAGAGCAGCTTGGTGCCTGGCACCAGGTGACAGCTGCTGATGGATAACCTGCAGCTCCACCCACCTTCTCTCCCTCTTGGAGAGGAGACGTCACCCTTGGAATGCTTGCAGTGAAGGGCTAGGCCTCTGATACTACAGCTTTGGGAGGAAGGTCATTAATCCAGCCTGGCAGGGTCAGCCCCAGCCAGGCTCTGGTTATGAGCTGAGTCAGAGGAATATGACATTTCTGGGTGACCCATAAGCAGTACAGATATGACTTTGGACTCAGCAGAATACTTCCTCTCACACAACTTACAGTGTACTTTGGTGCGTGTCTGGAATCTGTAGGCCCTAGGGAAGTAAAACTACCCCATGTGGTCCCCATCTTCATAGGAGAATAATGGAGTGTTCCTTCAGTGAAAACAGTAAAGCACACTGACTTTCCCTTGCATGTTTCTTCCCATTGTATAAAGCCTATTCCATGTCACCACCCAACTCTGCATAATTCCTGCCACACCATTCTATCTGTACCTGCTCCTGGGCTGCGCAGGCCAGGAATCTCCCACGTGCAGCCCCTACACGTGTGCACATGCATGTACACACGTGTCTGCATGTAACCAGCCCGGTGCTCCTTACTCCGGCTGCAGCGCTGCGGCCTACTCATCAGGGGGACACCGGTAAAATCCACATGCAGTCTGTTTCATCTTGAGTTCACTGTGGGTGAGTCCCAACGTATGAGGCTCTCCCACAGTAAAAGCTCAACAATTAGGTGTTCAAAAAGCGAAAAATCTGGGCGGTTAAGATGGTCAGAACCACCTTCTAACAATAGGATTTATATATTTTACGTTTACATAACTGAATAGGACATTGCTTTACTTTATTATTCTTGTTCACTTGTCTGAAAACTTTAACCCACAATCTCTGTCCCATTAACACTGTAAGTTAACTTCTTTATGTAAAGTGTGTTTCACCAAATTCAGTTGTCTTTTTGCTAAAAGTAGGTCAAAGAATCTTAGTACAGTGATCTCAGAGGCAGATCGTAGTGACTTGATGTGGCTTTTGATTTATAGTAGGGGTTGTTGAGCGAAGAGAAAGAGCACTTAGTATATTGATACGGATTCTGCGTGGTAAATTCTAGAGAAACAGTTTGAACAACATACATGTCTTGATCTGACGGTAAAAGCACAGGGTGGGCTCCATAGCGGTGCGTTTTTACTTTCTCTCCGAGTCGCACAAGGCTTGAGGTGATTCCCATGAGCAAAGGGCCACATGCTAAAATAGTAGCTCAGGAGAAATATTATCCCAGCAAAAAGTAAGATGGGGATAATCATTATAACCGTGCTTCCCAAACTTTAGGACGAGGATCCAATTTTTACAATGACAAACGTTGGTGACCCACCTGGCTTTAACAGACCTGAGGCGGGGGGGGATATTTTTAAGGTATTAGTAGCGTGCTTTCAAATTGCTATGAATTACCAAAACCGCATAGCCCTTACAATTTTTTTGCTTTTCTCTCGCACAGCAATTGTTTGTAAATACCACAACCTTGACCACACCCACTGATTTGTCGTCTTCAGACTGTGGTATGATATTGATCTGCCCATAAAAGTGGTAATTGGTAACCTACTCTGGACTCTGGAACTGGGAGACTTTTCAGAGTGGAGTGCTCACCTGTGGCATTTGTTCACTAAAATCACAAGGCGTCTGAAAAATCGTGGTGTTAATGTCAATGATTTTAGCAAATTTGAAAAACCCTTCTGCAGCAGAGAATGGGGTAAGGCCTTGAATCCATTTTTGTGTTAAGATGAGGCCTAATGTGTTTAAAAAAAAAAAAAAAAAAAAAAAAAATTTGCTGTTTTGTATAGCACAAACCTGGCCCGAAGAAAGTTTTACATGAGCACCAGATTACATTACCCAAGGCCACATTCTTTTTAATTGAAGCACAGGAGATCAAGTGATTTGCCCAGCATCAAAAAATGTTGAGCCAATACCAGGACTCCAACCTTTTTCCCAGACCCAAAGTTGGCAGCTCTGGCCGTTAGGCCACATCTATATTTCTCAATTTATGTCTGAAAGTTATACAGAAGTGGGATGATTGTGTATGATTGCGTATAATGAGCACATTCTCTTTTGAAATGTCTTTGTGAAGTTAAAAAAAAAAAAAAAGCAGCTTGCTTGGGAATACTCACAAGGGTTTGTTTGAAAACTGGACTTAGGGACATAGTTCAGCACCTTTGCACAAGTGGTGCTGGAACAGTTTTCAGAATGGGGGTGTTGACTTTTTTTTTTTTTTTTTAATGTAATTTTTTTATTTTCAGGTCAAAGTTTAGTAATACATAGACTCTTTGCAAAACATACATTATGTATAAAAATGGGTATGAAGGAGGGAGGAACAATAAAAGAGAGGCAAAAAAAGAGAAGCAGAATAAAAAAAGAATCATACATAAAGCAAATACTTTGAGCAATCTTTCCATATCAGAAAATATCCTACAGCATACTTAAACAGAGTTAATACTGGAGGAAACCCAACTGAGTTTATTCCAGGTCTTTTCTCGCTTTTTCAGCGAGGTGAGAACTCTACTTTTTGCCAGAGTCGACTCTGCCTCGTAGATCTGACGAATAAGCACCATCCATTCTACAGCCTTGGGAGCATTCACAGAGATCCATGGCCTGGCGATACAAAGCCGGGCACGCACCAACATAATCATTACTAGGCGTTGAGTACCTCCCTTGCAGTCGTATTTAACCACCATCATATTTTCCGTAGTGGATATTACATCCAGAGGACCTAGGCTAGATGATATAAGTTCACTCCCCCCTGCCCAGAATTCTTGTAGGGCGGGGCAGAGCACAATCGGGAGCTTACATTTTGGGCGTTTAGTCTTATCAGTAGCAGCGTTTGTTCCCCATTTAAGTATTTCTTTCTAGGATATAATACAGTAGGCATATGGTATGCAGCTGTTGCAGCTTCAGACTAACCGAATATACACAGTGGTCTAGTATCTCTAAGGCCTAATGGGTCTCTGAGGCCGAGGTCTCTACTGAGAGCAATCAGCTCCTCTTAACTGCCAGCGTCCTAGTATCATCTGTGTTGGGACAAGAGAGCCCCTGATAAGTAATACTAATTGAAGGTTTTATGCCTGGTTTAAAATAATACAGCGAGAGTTCTGAGACTTCGATATCGAGGTTATATTGACATCCTGACTGGATATAGTCCCTCACTTGTAGGTACTTAAAGAAGTGGTGTCGTGGAAGCACCTATGATTCTTGCAATCCCAAGAAAGATCTGAAACCATTCCGGTTTTAAAGCTGACCAATAGTTACAACACTGCTCCATGCCCAAGCCCTACAGGTTGAATCCTGAAAAACAGATGGAAAAGCAGGATTATCCCAAAGTGGTGAGTCTGTTTAAAAAGGAGTATTTGGAACGGATCTCCTTCCATATATGAATAATATCCCTTAGGACATTAAAATGTATCCTCTTTTATAGTAGTTGAGATCCCCTGAATAAAGGAAAAACCTACGCTCTTTCCCCGCTGCTAATTGATAAGTTAGTTGATGGACCAGAATCTTCTGGGTTGAGTAAGCTGCGCAGGTGTCGGGTAAAAGCTGCCCAGAAGTATATCTTGAAATCTGGGGGTGAGAGCCCCCTTCTTATATGGAAGCTTCATGAAACGTATGGCTCTTTGTGCGTGCCTGTACCCCCATAAAAAGCTTCCAATGGCGCCCTCCAAGCACTTAAAGAAAGTGTCTGGGACCCTTAATGGAAGGGCCCTGAACAAATAAAGAAATTTGGGGGGGAATATTCATCTTGATGTTAGTTTGCCCGATAGTAGTAAGTGGTAGTTTGTTCCAGGATTTTAATTTGGAAATTACTGCAGATAAGAGGTTCGTAGTTCAATTTAATAATATTGAAAGCCTCCGGACATAACTTGATACCCAGATAAACTCCTGCAGTAATTACCCCCAGGGTAGGGGAATCTAACTAAAAAATCAGGAGCATCTGGATTTTAGATATATTTAGTTTGTACCCAGATACCTTGCCAAACCTGGCTGCCTCATTGGCGACCTGTTCGGTTGCTATTAATGTATTGGAGGAAAAAAACTGCCACATCGTTGGCATATGCAGCCAAATTCAGTTGTTGTTCTCCAACAATCAGCGGTTGAATACCTGCATTCCTACAGAGTGACTGCAGATAGTGCTCTATGTACATAGTGAACAAAAGGGGGGAGAGTGGGCACCCCTTACGGGTGCCTCGGGATATAAATTGGTTAGAGCAGGTCCCTGCAAGGACTACCCTTGCCCTCGGTGTCTTATACAAGGCTTGGGTCAGGTTAATAAATCTTTTGTTGACACCAGAGGCCTGCATTGTAGTCCACATAAAGTCCCATGCAACACGGTCGAAGGCTTTTTCTGCATCTAAGAGGATCATACCCTTATTGATGATAAGCCTCCCAGCAACATCGAAAGCTGTAATTGCCGTTTTGGTATGACTAGTGGTATCTCTTCCAGGAACAAACCCATGTTGTTGTGAGGAGACTGAGGAGGAGATTACTGGGGCCAAATGCATGGCCAAGACCTTAGCAAACCATTTTGCATCTGTGTTGATCAAAGATATGGGACGATATGACCCCCATATCCTCTGAGGGCTTATCTTTTTTTTTAAATACAGTAATATTGGTAGTATTCCATGTATCTGGGGCATCCATCCCCCTATATAAATGTGTTGGGCCACCTCGAGGAATTCCACAGCTAATCTATATCTTTAAATACCTTGTAGAACTCCAAAGGTATAGCATCCTCGCCTGCCGCCTTACCGGTTAGCATAGCCGTTAATGCAGCATCAATCTCTGATAAAGAGAACTCTGCCTGCATGTCATCTGCCTGATTTCCCCCCAGGTGAGGTAGACTACACTGCTGGATGTACTCCGAGCAGCCGGCCTGATCTACACTCTGTGTCTAACTGTATAACTCCTTATAGAACCAGGTTAACTGTCCCAGAATGGGCAAAGGAGTGGTGAACAGCTTTCCATCCCTACCCTTAATTGCCCATATTGCACACTTTGATTGTCGTTCTGATATCTGATGGGCTAAAACTCGGCCCAACCTTTCCCCATATTCATATTGTAACTTTCTGTGTTTTGCATATCTAGCAGCTACCTAATCTTTTAGCCTACGTCCAAGAAGAGACCTTTTCTCCACTAGCTGGAGAAAAACCAACTGTTTATCTGCCGGTCCTTGAGAAATTTTAGAAGCATGTAGTATTTCAAGTTGTAAAATAGCTTGGTGAAGAGTGTGGGCCTCCTCCAAGGTATCCATTTATTTATTTAAATAACTTCTAAAGTGCACAAATACCCTTGGGTGTCTCAGTGCTAAGGACTAAAAGGAAAGGAGTGGAGCGGGCTGCTTATTGATCGAAAAGCCAGGTTTTTACTTGTTTCCTGAAAGCCAGCAGGGTGGGACTGGTCTTGATCTGCAGAGGAAGTGAGTTCCAGAGCCTGGCCTCTCTATTTTGCCTGACCACATACTGCAGAGTGATACCCCTGCTGTATGCTTTCATTGTGTCTCAGATTATTTGTGATGAAGCCGTATCCTTCTTGACCTGGAGGAACTCCCTAAGTAAGCCTGATACACGAGTTATATAATCATCATTTGTCAGCAGATGCTGGGGAAATGAGAACTTAGCTTGGTTGGCCCTGTCTCCAGTGAGACCATAATCCGATTTGGTTTTCATTTGGTTTGAGACTATCTTGGGGCATACCCTCATTTCCATGATATCCAGCAGGGACCTCCCAGTAAAGACCATTTCGATCCTCGAATTATGCCTGTGTAGACATGAGTAGAAAGGATAACCAGTATTGTGCGGGTATGGGGTGCACCACGAGTCACATAGCCCATGCAGCTGATTCGGATCCCTAAGTAAAGCCCTGGTTATGGGTTTACGCAGGGTGGCAGTACGGTTGGTAGTATCTATACTGTTATCGAGTATGCAATTAAAATCCCCCATTGCAATTCATTCCCCTGCCCAATCCAATAGCTCCAATGACCGCATATCTAATACTCCTGGGCCGTCGATGTTAGGACCATAGACCACACACAAGACAAATTTTATTGAATTTAGTAATAGTTGAGCAAGGACCCATCTTCCCCTAGATTCAGCGGCGGTTCTGAGAACTTGGCCGCAGAAGTTCTTAGCAGACAGCACTGCAACCCCACGTTTCCAAATTGATTGTGATGTGCAAACAACTATAACATATCCCAGTTGCTTAAATAAGGATCGGTCCTTGTATGCCAAGTGGGTCTCAGTCGGAGATACCAGTTGGGGTTTGTGTAAACCAATCTCCTTCTGTACCAATTGTTGCTTACTACGCATGTTGATTCCAGATACGTTCCAGCATATACATTTAATCTTAGCCATGGAAGCTAAGGAGTTTTAGCGCCTCTGCCATACCCTTGTGGCCTTTCTAACTCTAAATTATTGTTCCACCACCTTAAAAAGTACAAAAGTGGGCCCCAGATGGATTGGCCATACTTTGACCATTCAGCCTTGAGAGGATCTATAAGTTGGCGCATCTTCCATCTTCGTTCCATTGTAGATCTATACAGATCAGAACGAGCCACAACTGACATTGCATCAATCCGAGCTGGGGTTGCAGAACGTGCTTTGAGAGAAATTGTCTGCCTCAGAAGAAAATTTCCGACATATATTAAAATTGGACAAGGCTGTGTCTTATTAGCATTGGAGGAGTTTCAGCTGAGCGGAAGGCGATGGGCATGCTGGATTTGAGAATCCTAATCCATCAGGTCAGGAAATGCCCTCTCAAAGAGTTGTACCATATATTGCTGGGGCTCGGAGCCTTCTTTCCTCTCCGAGATTCCAAATATCCTTAGGTTATTTCTCCTCTGGCGGTTTTCCATGTCTTCAATTTTGGTTTGAAGATATTCCAGCTGAGAATCATGGCTCCTAATTGCCTTGACTGTTGCCTTTGTGGCCTCCTCAGTACGAGCGACTCTCTCCTGAAGCTTCGTAAGTTCCGTTGTGAGAGTAGTAATCTTACCCGAGACCTCATCCAAGGATTGTTGTACTTTCGCATTATCTGGTCTAGCCTGAGCATAATGCAGCTGAGCCTCTGAGTGATGGGTCTGAAGGGCTTGCAGTATTACTCTTAGTGAGGGTTCCTGTAAGTCGTCCTCCGAGCAAGCCTCCTTGGTGTCAGAGGGCAGGGAGTGATCAGGAGTAATGTCTGAGGATATGTCAGACGTCCAACCGGGATTTGGAGTACAGCACTCCCGAAGTGAGTGTTGTCTAGCAAGCTGTTTATCAGCCCCTGGCCCTGGAAGTGCTGCAGACAGGCGGGAAATACGTGTTTTTACCTCCCCTTTCGATGTAACCCACTTCCTGAGCAGGCTGCTCCTGGCACTGTGGTTGCCGCCCTTACTGGACTGACATTGCCTGGAAGGTTTGGGCAGTTGGTGCGGCTGGGCCTCGTCTATGCATTTCTTCTTCTTTTAGAACTGCCCTGATTCTGCTGAGCATGGTGCAATCTACCCCCGAGAAGATGTAAGAGCTATCGGAGGACCACTGTCTACCTAGGAGACCGGGATATCAGTTGGGGTGGTGGCAGTTGTATATACATCACTGTGACTTCCCCTTGGAAGATTATTAGCACAATCATAACCGTGAGCCACTACCCTTTCATCGTGCTGAATTTCATTATTCACCTCACAGCCTGCGCCCTCTATGGCCTCCATGTCTGAAACAGTCCCTCCCCCCTGGGCCCCTAGAGCATCAAAAACAGTACTTCTATTTTGTGGCTCAAAAAATCCAGTTTGAAGGGGCCCAGCAGGTGGTACAGTGTGTCCTGTGACGGTTAGGGGATTGTCTGCAGCTCCGCCTTTCGCCAGGCCCTTGACGCACAGAGGGGATCCTGCTACAACTGCTGCCATTGTGTCCGCCAGTGATGGCCCCTCACCAGAGGTTGCCGGTTCTGTAGCAGATACCTGTATAAGTTCCCTCATTGCACCTGACCGCAGTAATTTTAAGATGGGGTGTCCAACTTGTGTACTTTCCAGCTCAGGTAGTATAGTTGTGGTAATTGGCTCGCCCTGCCGCTGCTGCGCTCCAGTAGCGCACGTCTTGACCCCCCCTCTCCCCCCCTGAGCTCCGCAAGAAGCATTCCCCTTTTGAGGGGCCATTAGTACTCTGAGCTGGTACCATCGAAGTTGGACGAGCTGGATTTCAGCCAGCCAGGATAGCCAAGAGATCTAATGCGGCTAAAAACTCGATGGCCGCACAACTGCAGCTTCCAGTTTGAGGGAGAAAGCCGTCGGCAGGGCTGCAGAGTATAGCGAGCGTGACGTAGTCGGAGGATCCTGCGCTCTGCACTCATGATTGCGGTACAATGGATGGTGGCTCTCCACAGCGGGCCCAACCCGACATCTTCCTTCCTTCTCCCGCACATTCCAAGAGTCATGGAGGTGTTGACATCAAGACTGCATCACTGAAGTCATGGATTGTGAAAAATCCTAGCTTGAAACAAAGAACAAGTGTTGCAAATATATTTAGCAGGAAAGTGGTATGGGTGTAGCATGTAGCTGATGGAGCATTTTGAAGTACACTGACGCAGAACATATTTTAGCCTCGGACAGCACATTTTCCATTGAAAATGGCCACTAAATGTGCACGGGCATACAGTGTCACTGATAAAACGCTATAGCACACAAATGATAATGTGTGGAAATCTGGTGTCAGTGAATATTTATCACTTGTGCATCAACAAGTAATGTTTCTTGATTTATTTTTATCCTTTTTAAAATCTTTATTTCCATCACATTTCAGAATTACAGAAAGAGAAATGCTCAATTTTTGCTTTCCTAATTGCTGATATATTCTGATGAAGTGTACAGTTCACTTACAGGTATTTAAATGTTTGTTACAAAAAATGACATTCTATAGCCTTTCCGTTCACACTCATTCAGTAAGTTTGTCGCACAGTTCACTTCAAAAACTCCTCTCACTTTGCAGTCGGAGAAAAGAAAGTAAACATCAATCTCCTCATTAAAAGAATAAGCAGCAACTTATCAGAAGGCCTAGTCTGACATTTGACCTTTTATCCCTGAAGCACAGCAAATGTGAGAAGATAAATGCAAAATTTAAAGGCATCTTTATTTATTGCTCGCTCACCATCTCATCCGTTGACCAGAACTTTCGCAACCCACCAGAAATAGTCTCGGACGGTGGACCCAGTAGTGGATCGCGACCCACAGTTTTTGAAAAACTGCATTAAAAAGTTTGTCGTCTCTGGGAAATGCTGTCAATGCAGAGATTCCAATTCCAACAGAAGGGTCTATGGGAAAATCGAGAAAAAAACAGGAAAATGCTACTTGTAATAGTAATACTTTTTCTGTAGTAGCTCATACTACAGTTCTGTTGTTCATTAGCATTATAAATCGCATTTGGTAATATTAGTGTACTTAATGAAGTTCAGTTTACTGACCTCAGAAGAATGGAATGCTGAATTAGCTTTGCCCGATTCAAACTCATGACCTGCAGTTTACGGCATATGATAGTGGTGGGTGTTTGACTTTGCGTAAACATAGTGTGAGAGCAGAGACTGAGCTGAAGAGTGAAGGAAGTGTAGGGAGTGGCTGCATGCAGGGAAATCTGCAGAAGCGAGGAGTGCGCCAGTTCTGAATGACCAGTTTCGGTATGCGTAAAGGTGCACGTGGCAGATCTTCAGCGTGTCACATGAAAGAGCAAAGGGGAAGGAAATGACGCCAAAACGGAAATAGATAACTTCTTTTACTACCAGACTGAAGCAACCACTCACAAGATTCACATGTAGTGACCAACGTCAAAATTAAATTGTCAGTTGATGTTTTAAATCTACTTTTAAATATAGTATAGGGCAGTGCTTCATTAGAAAAAAATAAAATAAGTGCCATGGCCTCTATAAGAGGCTATTGCAGCTTGCACCAAGCCATTGCCCTTGCCAGCTCTGTCAATGACTGTACCAGCATAACCATCACACCCCTACAAGTGTAACGATTCAGACTATTATTCCAGGCCACTCAAAGCCATAAGAATGGCTTAGGCTTCAAGTATTAGTAATTTTTAATGTATATTAAATTATTAAACAATTGTGGTTGTGCTCATTTAGAAATTAGGCAAACAGCGCCACCGTGTGATGGACGTTAACAAGTGACTGTGTTGACAATTAAGTGCCGAGCATCGGAAACCACTGGCTCAAATTAAGTACTGTTATAAGATTAGGACACTGAGGTCAATGATGCACTTGTACAGAATTGTATTACTTCCACATGTTGTGTAATCGAATTAAACAATTTCGGAGTTGTGCTATAAAGTCACATGTTGCACTAACATTTGGAGTTAAATAGGTTAACTTGTCAAGAAACATTATTGGAAGCACACTTTGGCCAATTTAGCACAAACGCTAATTTGCAGCCAGTTTCTGTACAAAATCCGATTGGCGATTCGTTTTCCATACAAAACTGTTGGGAGGCAATGGGGATGCAGGTGAGCATCTGCCTGGAATATACTTCACTTTGCTGTGCCATGTAGTGTAAAATTAGAAGTTGAGCACAAATCCGCTGGTCAAGAAACCGTACAGCACATCTCGAATGGTTCAAACCAGAGTTCTTGATCTGGTTAGTATTTTGGGCTGGACTGTCTTTTTGGCGTGGGACCAAATGTTGTTTGCGTGTGGCATTTTCTCTGGTGACCTCAAACGATTGACCGGATGAGACTCGGAGTAATTCCAAGTGACTGCAATTAATTCAAGCATTCCATCTCTCTCTTTTCACTAGCTGTTTTTTTAAGTCTGGCCTTTGACACAGCTAATGGCCTCACCAGAATATTGTATTTCCAAAAATTCATACATAATCTACACAACCAGAGGGTCTTTTGGTCAGAGGGCTTCATCCATTGTACTGTTAAATTGTCAGTCACATTTTGCTTCTGTGCACCGCAGCATACAACATGGGGCAGTGGATTAACCCACATTACCTATCGGCTTCCTTCACTTTGAATGCACATAGCCTGTGCATATTGTTCACATCCACCTAAACTTGCGTGCTTTATCTTCAGTGACCAATCTGGTTTAAAGTATGCAATTTTTATGTTATTTTATTTTTATATTAACTTTGAAAAAGTTGCTATTTGTTTTGCCTGCACCTGGGTGCCCAGATAGATGGTGATTTATTTTTGTTTTCTTTTTTAAAGTTACGAAGTGTTTACGTGATGCTTATGGCCGGTTAGGTAGTGATTTTTTTCTTGTCCTCTCCACAAATAATTATAATAAAATGCACGGTACAACTGAAATGCTTGCTATTTTAAAACATGACTACAGCCAGGTCACATCAGTGAATATTTGTAACCTTTTTATTTTTAGTGTAAGCAAATGGCAGCTATGTTTAAAGGACTATGTTTTTTTTTTTTTTTTCTGTGGCATGTCCTTGCAATAAAAAATGTACCAAATAATTTTTCTTTCCTCCCTCCAGCATCTTGGAATAAAATCCCTTTTCACTTGCGCACCTTGCCGGACCACAACGCTTTTCGTAAGGGATTAAAAACATGGCTATTTGACATCTGAGCTATTTCATCTATCAGAGCCGTTTGCGAGCGCCATGAGACTTCTAGTGATGTGAGCGCGATACAAATGTCCCTTGATTTGATTTGATTTGACCTGATCTTGGTCGCCGAAACGGTTTTTATTTTCAGGAAAATTTTAAATTGTCGGCAAAATTGTACAGCAAAATCATTTGAGTCAAAATATGCTATTGTCGGAACTGGCAATGGCTTATTACAGTAGCTCCCAATGACTCAACTATCAGAAAATGTATGTATCAAGTAGCAGACCTACTAGTCTCCCATACATATCCCTCCCTATGTCCAAATCTTGCCCAAGCTTAGGGTCTCTGTGGACATCAGTCAGCTTTTCCTGCTCTAATGACCACTAATTAAAATCTTTAAGCCTGATTGAGTTACCTCTGCTCCTCATCCAGTGAATTGTGATACCTCCTTTTCCCAGTAAGAGACTCTGGACTACCATATTGTGGCTCTTTTGTGGGGGGCAGAGGAGGGGCCAGGCATGGGAGTCTAGTATATAATGTTTAATATTAAGGCTGGCCATATTACCCCCTCAGTTTTGTAGCCGAACAGCTACCTGTTCCCAAAACACATTTTTTATTCCTCATGCCAAATAATGTGGCAAAATACAACTTTCCCCGTTCAACACCACCGGGACCTCCAGAGGAGGGTGGGGAATATTTTTCGCAAGCGTCTGGCATGTATTATGGTATTGGTGGATGTAATTAAAATGTATTGGACGGAATCGGGCGTTACTCGACTCCTTTCTAATACAGTGCAGTGTCTTACTCCATTCCTCATCTGCATGGTGTCTCGCAGTCTCTGTCTCTCTTAGCCATAACCATTAACTCCCGTCTTGTGTGTCTTTGAGAGCAATGTGTCTTTGCTTACGTCAGTGATGTAAGTTCCAGGACTCGGATTCTGGTAGTCTATTGTGGTACCGTTCCCAGGGGGTATGTGCCACCATGTAAAATTTGACATATGTTTAGGTTTTTGTTAAGCGCATGGCTGTCTTAGGGCTGTCCAGCGCTGATTGAGAATTGCTGACTGAAAAAGAGGTTAATGACCCAATTAGGAAGCTACTGGGGGAACAACCATGCCTTGAGCTTTTTCCTAAAGCTAGGTTCCTCTTCCAAAAGTCTCAGCCCAAGGGTCACCGAATTCCAGAGCTTCGGGACTAGATGTGAAAATGAGCTACCTCCCCATCTCGATCTCTTAATTCTTATGGCTCTTGAGAGGCGTTTATGTGCCGATCTTAGACTTCTTGTAGGTGCATAAGGAGAGATAAGACCTGATTTTAAGAGGACCTCTGCCATTTATTGCTTTGTGAAAGGCAAAGTGATTTGAACTTGATCCTAGCATCAATAGACAGCCACAGTAGCAATTGGCCTCGTCAGACCCCATATGCAGCCTTGGTTTTCCCATCCCATGTACATCCTATCTGTTCACATCCATTATCTATCACTCCAGCTGCTCTAGCTTCCAGATACAGACCACTACCGGAGCCCGGCCTGTTTTTTTTTTACCATTGTATTAGACATCTAGGACCACACCAGGGGCATGAGATAGATCCTGTGTAAGACTCTCTAAATGGCAGTCACTGGGCGAGAAACTATGTTTGCGAAAGCTATCTATTATCCTATATTAAGGCATTTGGTAGATGCTGCAACTGGGATACCAGGTAATAGTATTCCATATCAGGTAAACTAAGGATGCCTTCAGCATGTACAGTATAAGTATGGAGCTGGTGCTAGCCCATTTTAGAGATGATTAGTTGTATGACAGTTGTATGACATGGCTGAACCACGCATGCCTCTACAACACAGTCCCAACAACAAATGCGCCTTCACCACGCATTTCGTTGTAATGGCATGTTTGCGAAAGGGATATGCGTGGTAAATTACCACTACCCCAACCCGCCCTAAAATCCTATCCCCTACCCCCCGAGCCCTAAAACAGACCCGCCCTTAAAACTACCCCTTCCCCCCCCAACCCGGTCCCAACCCTTACAACAACCCCACCCCTTCCCCCCCCTGAGCCCTAAAACCCTGCCCGCTTCCAGAAACTACCCCGACCCCACCCCGAGCCCTAAAGCTGACCCCCTCACCCCCAAAAACTACCACCCCCCTCCTCCCCCCCCCCCCCCAAAACCCAGTCCCACTTACCTGTGCGCGTCCGGAGCTTCCTGTTCCAACGCTTCCTCCTCCTCCTTCCCACCCATCCAGACACTAGACCATTATCTGCCTTAACCACGCATATCCGTGGTTAAGGCAGATGCGTGGTTATGCTTGTGGGGAAATGAAAGGTGTGGCTCAGCCCGCGTTGTATAGGCCATTTCCCAGAGACCTGGCGCTCAGCCAGGGGCTGGAGGTGTGGGCATGTTCTCCATGCAGGATGTAATGCAGCCTGCATAGAGAACACGGTATGTGCGCATGACTGTTTTGGGCCAAGCACTCTTGCTCACATAGAGCTGGGGGAGGAGTGGTTTGCACTCCCTGAGAGCAGCCACACCCCACAAAGACGCCGCAACAGGGAAGACTAAAATGATGATAACCTCGGGTTACCATCATTTTATTTTTCCTTTTTTTTACACTGCAAAAAGCAGTGGGGTGATGCTCCTCCGCCTTAGCGGAGGAGCCGCACTGCATGCACTGACACATTCACCCCACACTCACCCACCCAGGTTACAAGGACTTCTAGTTAGGAAATAGCAATTTTAAACAAGCATTGGCATAGCCAATAGGTCTCGCTTTTGGGACCTTATAAGTGATTAGCCAAGCAACATGTGATGTTTAATGAAGGATATTGTGCTGGATAACTAAACACTTATAATGTCCCAAAGGCGAGACCTATTGGCTATGCATTGTGGGGGCCTTATAAGTGTATAGGTAGAGCTATTGACTTTGCCAATGTTTCTAAGCTGTGCTGTAGAGAAGTGTGGCTGCTGTGCAGCATGCTGAGAAGTTGTAATTAAAAAGTGTGAGAAGCACTGAGTGATGCTGTGGTGTTGAGTGATGCTGTGCTGGCCCTGAGTTATGCAGTGGTGGCAAAAAAGCAATATGTTTTGTGGCAATGTGTTGTACTGTAATATTTGTGTTAGTTTGTATAGCTTTCCACTTTGGCGGGGTTGATTCTGAGTAATATTAATTTGTGGTACAACGAACTAGCATTTCCTGTGGAGTTAGACTTTAGTGCAGTGGCTGATGTGACGATACAAGATATGAGTTGTATGTGTTTAAATAAGGTATAATAAAAGCTAAAAAGAAAGCTACACAAATTTGACAACTTAATAAGTATTTTAGTATAGGAAGAATACTGTGTAGAAAGCGTTATTGTGGCTAAAAATAAACCATGTGTCAATTGCAATATTGTTCAAATCTCACCGTTTTTAGGGCGTAGTAGTTAGCGAGGCGTCTGGCTTCCAGAATGTATAGCAACAGCTCCGTTTGCAGTGAAGTATCCAAATGCTTTTCTTACTGCGTTTAAGTAGAGTAGGAACACAAGATAGCTATCTTTTAGGAGTAATAAAATGCGAGAACACGCGGTGTAAGGAAATGCATGGAGATGGTGTGGAGATGGCGGGAAATGCATGGAGATGGTGTGGAGATGGCGGGAAATGCATGGAGATGGTGTGGAGATGGCGGGAAATGCATGGAGATGGTGTGGAGATGGCGGGAAATGCATGGAGATGGTGTGGAGATGGCTAGGTGTTAGTAAAGAGCGTGTGAAAATCGTAAATGTAGATAAAGGAGCCTGGAAGAGTGAATTGTCTGGTTTGGTAAAGGGTACTTGGAAGGTGGAATAGATGTAGAATTTGACTTTAGGAATAGATGCGGGCAAATATGTTGTAAAAAAATTTGTAGCTTAGTAATGTGTTTTGAATAGTGTCTAATTGAAAACAAAGTGGTAGTTGTATATTTAAGGCGGTTTAATAATATTGCGGAGGTTTGTTGTCAATATTTATATGGATTCTGCTGGCCTGTTGTGTTGGCTTGTCAACGGGAACTGATTATATGACTAAGTAGTTAGTAAAAAAGGGCTTCTTATATGTACATATATTTGTAATAAAAGCCATTGCATGCATTGCCAGATTAATGTGGCAGCACTGCAGCTAGATGCAGTAATTGTACGTGTGGCATGTATTGTTTTTTTTGAGCAGCGGCTTAAAACCTATATAGCATGTGTGTATAGGAACGGTGGGGTTTTTTCAGTAGTGGTACAATGGAGAATGGAGGACTGGACGTGAGTAAGGAGGACGCAAATGTAGTGTAAATACAAGTGGTGTACCAACGCGTCACAAAAGATCGTATGCAATGGGGAGAGGCTGTTTTCGGGATGTGGTCGGGGCATAAAAAGTATGCTAGGGGAAAGTATTTTGTAAGAATAAATACAAAGGCATAGAAGTGTATTATGAAGAGGTAGGACACTACCTTGTGGTATAATGTCCGTAAAAAGGTTCTTATTGCAGCAGTGCTGTTGTGCTGAAGATGGCTGCTTGTGCAGTGATGAGTGCTGGAAGGCATGGTTGTGGCCCGCTAAAAGTATGTAGTTGGAAATTACTGGGTAACGGCAAAACTAAAAGCGCAAAAGAACACTGAAACATGGTAGTACGCTACTTGGTGGGTAATAGTGCGGAAAAAGGCGATTATTTTAGGACTGCGACTAGACGTATAGTGGCTGCTTGTGCAGATAAAACATGTAATATGGTTATTAATTTATTGTTTAACAGGGATAAATTATGTAGAGCGTTTGTGTGTAGCCACGCTGGACTTTGGGCAGCCCCTGCACAGAATGTAGGGGAAAAGGCTGCATTAGGGAAGGGAGCGAGCGAAGGCGAACGGGAGTCCGCGGTAAAGGCAGCACAAATTAGCCTGTGTGCCAGTGAAAAAAGTGCTAAAGGGTATGTCTGCAAGCTGTGGAAACTGTGGGCAACTAAATAATTTATTAAGGGCAACATTAAAGATGTAGTAATGTATAAACAAATAGATGGTATGCTACCTTGTGGGCTAATGCCCTCATTGAATAAAATTGGTAAAGCACTACAAGTAGGCTAAACTTAAGTGGTAGCCCAGCGAGCGAACACGTGGGAGGTTTATCAATTTATTGGTTGGCAGTTGCGGATATTTAAACTTTGTTTGTGTATAGCCTAGCCGTGCGCTAATGAGTACTAGCACATAATGTAGGGTAAAAGGGCGATGAGGCGAGAGAGTGAGCAAGTGATAGGCAAACAGGAATCAGCGCGTATGGCAGCACAAATTACCCTCATGTGTGTGGGCTGCGAAAAGTATGTAGGGGTAGATGGTGGCATAAGGTTAGTGCTGCCCTGCAAAGGAATGTTCTGTGACAAGACCGTTATTGTAGCTTTGCGACTAGTTTAAGATGGCTATTTGTACAGTAATAGAACGCATTTTATGATTTGTTGTATTGTTTTGGCATTGACTTAAAAGTACTACAACATTTGTTGAAATGTAAAACAGGAAATCTAACAGGCAGATGCGCCGAAGGCTGCCCAGTCTGGCTGTTGTTTTTGGTAGTGGCGTGAAACATATAAAGAGGCAATGCATAGCAACGTTTGCCTCTGGAAGCAGAAGGGGCCTGATCGAGACAGGGAGGAGGGAAGGAGGGAGCGAGTAGGAGTTGTGTTAACGCCGGGTGCCGGTGTAGAGCAACTTTTGAGTTTGACCTGCCTTGGCACAGAATGGAGGGTGGAGAGACTGCAGGGTAAGGGAAACAGGGAGCAATAAAAGAGGGAAGGGAAGTGTGTATGGAACGGCGCTATTGTATGGTGAGGCGGCACAAATTAGTGTGGGCAATAGTAAAAAAAAAAGTGGTAAAGGGCATGTGTGGGGGCATGTATTAATGCGGAAGGGTGGTGTACAATAAAAGCAGAAGGGGCCTGATGGAGGGAGAAAAGGAAGAAGCGAGTGATGAGGAGCGAAAGCAATGGAGACCAGCGCGCGCGCCTCGCGCTGAAAGTTTAAAAAAACAAGCGCACGCGCCTCGCGCTGCAAGTTAAAAAAAAAAAAAAAAAAGAGGCACGTCTGGCGAGTGGTGTGCGCGCACCATGACGAGAGAGGAAAGCCAGATGGCGCCTCTGCTCGTAATTGTGCGCGTAACCTCACGCTCTAGGCCACACAAAAAGCTGTGGTCGGCTTTTTAAAGCCCACTCTCTAAATGTCTCGCCAGAGCAGCGCATGCGCTGGCTCAGGCGAGACCTAAAAACATAGAAATTCACTAAAAAACCAAAGGTTACAGGGACATTATAGTTGGGTTCAGATTTTAAACACACAAAACCATAGACTTTTCAGCAGTTATAGTTATCTCAAATAACTATAACTCGTGCCTTCGCCATTCACTGCTAATTACCCCCACATATTACATCACTCATGACCTTTTCTATGACTTCGTTGATCGTATCACTGCAACATTTGCAGTGAAATTATTGATGAGAAAACTGCAAGGCGGGGGCATGAGTTAGTTATCTGAGGACCACGTGTTCTCAGACACTGATTACATTCAACGTTGAAACTATCCAGAAGTTTTCCTTTGAACCTTGGTTTAACAGCGGGTCGATGTGCACATTCTGTTTCATTCACAATGACCACATTCTTTATAAAGAAGTGTCTACTTTTCTATGTCTTGATGAAGACTCTGTTCCAAATTTAAATATTGGGGTCGAAACATCATGTTGAGCGTTGATTTTAATAAGCAATTGCCACCGGTGGAACCCTGAATACAGGGTTCCTCAGACCACGAATTTGTGCAATTTTAAGTCAACATTTTGTTTTTTTGATACATGTTTCACTGCGCACCTCTTGTTCACTAAATATCACACCATCTACTTACACTGCTTCATCCACAAAGAGTACCTACAGTTCGTTATTTGTTGTTGACGTGGATGTTTGTACCATATGCATATGTGTATACCCTATGTCTGCACAGTATTGTGCACAAGAGCTTGTGGGTATCCAATAAACAGTTGGTCCAATTCCATCATTTTGTGAACATGTGCATTTCTTCAGCCTAGGAAGCTAAGGCAAAGCTTCCCCTGAGGGAACCTATTCATTTGTTAATAGATATGCTCTGATTGGCCAATTGAAAGTGGTGGGCGGATTCTGATTGGCTAGCCACAACATGGAGAATATGTTGTGGCAGCCATTGCAGGACTCTGGGATTTAGTCTTCAAGTCCTGATTTTAAAAAAACATCAAAGGCCACAAGTCTGCAAGGCGGGTGCACTCTGACTCCTAGGGCCATGTGGGGTGAGGGTCCCAAAGTCAATAAAAAATAAATAAATACATATCTGGTTGCGGATACCACAGTATAGCTGTCTGATACCGAGGGAATCGGCGCACCCCAACCTCCCTCCGCAATACCAATATCGCAATACTACTGTATCGTGCTACCTAGTAAAACATTTTTTTAAAAGAAACAATGAGGTGTCTGGTCATAGACCAGAGCCTGCAACCAACCGACATTGTGCAGGCCATAGGCCGTGTGGTATGTGGGTTGGCCACTGTAAGAAATTGGGTTATTAGTTGAGAACTAAACTCAAGTAATAATCACAATCCTTGTCCGGGTGAACCCTTAAAGTCACTACATTAACCTGAGCTCAACACCCTGAAAGCTATGGCACAGAGCAGACAGACTTAACTTAGGGCAATGTGTAAACTATTTATGCAGTACTACAGCAGTAAGTAAAAATGCAAAACGATATAAGTCCCAAAATGAATTGGAATGAAAATGAATGAAATGAAAAGACCTTTTATTAAGCGCGATAGCTACCCTAAGGCGTCCTAGCGCTACAGACAACGCGTGCAGGCGAACAGTTAGAGACTATTCAGATTTATTGAAGAGCAGAGTTTTTAAGAGCTTACGGAATGGGAGCAAATTGGGCTCTGTCCGCAGATGGAGGGGAGAGCGTTCCAGAGCTTGGCCGAGTTATAAGAAAAGGAGCGGCCACCATATCTAGCTCTTTTTATCCTGGGTACTATGGCGAGGAAGGAAGATGCTGATCTAAGCTGTCTATTCGGGTGGTAGGGGGTAATCAATGATTGATTAATGGCAGAGCCCGTCTTCCAAAAGGCCCTGTGGGCAATGCACAGGGCCTTGAATTCAATTATTTCCCTAACTGGGAGCCAATGGAGGTTCTTTAATCCAGGTTTGATCGGGAGTCGACGGGGGATCTGAAGGAGTGTTCTGGCTGCGCAATTTTGGATGACCTGGAGCTTGCGCAAGGTGGACTGAGGAGCTCCTAAATAGAGGGCATTCCCAAAGTCCAGGCGTGATAGGATGAGACCCTGGACCATAATCTGTTTCGCCTGGAATGGAAGTAGGGGAAGAATTTTTCGGAGTAGCCTAAGTAGACCGTAGCAGGTGGCTGCAAGTTTAGCTGCTTGATTGTTAAAGTTAAGGGAGTTATCCAGCCAGATGCCCAAGCTTTTGATTGTGTCCTTTGGCACTGGAGCCGGGCCGAGGCAGATGGGCCACAGTGAGTTAATAGTGAGCTTGGGGGTGTTACCTAAGAGCATAAGCTCAGTTTTGTCTCCGTTCAACTTTAGACAGGAGAGTGTCATCCATTTGGCCACCTCCTCCAAGCATCCACTCAGGTTGTTATGGGCGGTGTTTGGCTGGTTAAGGGCCACCACTAGCTGAATTGGGAAAATAGAATAGCGTTTACTAAACACAATGACATCAAAATGCCAAAAATCCAATAAGGGAAATCGAAGATAGTAATTTTTAAGTAGAAATAGCTTCAATAAGCACAAAGGGCCAATTATAGTCTATGGTCACGTTGGACAGGAGGGAGGCACAATTTGACGCTGATCGCTATGGAGCGTGGGCCAGATACACTAATCTGGTTCATCCTGGTCAAAGATTTTGCCATCTGACTTTAGTTATTTAAGTCCCAATCCACCACAAGAGTACATTTCTAAAGCTGTCCTGGACCTCCGGGAAGGCACTCAAAGGCTCACAGGGTGCCAGCGGAGGCCAACAGGAGAGTCCAGTTGAGGTCCACTTGCCACTAGTCACCTGCAAGAAAAGGCCTTTTGCAGCTTGTTGTGTCCTTTTATCTTTAACCTTCAACTGTATGACCCTTGGAGTCCACTTCTTTGTCCTGGGTACAAGAGAGCAGGTCCAGTCCTCTTCTTAGGTTGCAGACAGCAGATTCAGTCCTCTTCTGACCTTCCACAGGCCCAGCAATGTTCTGAGATGGGTGTATAGAGATGCCACATTTATGCCTGGCAAGAGCTAGTGTGTGGGAATGACCCTTAAGGATGCCCTAACCAATGGGGTAAAGGTTCCCGGTGCTAGCCCAACACACTGTGGGCATTTGCAAGATGGCAGTAGTCTTTGACCTCTGTAAACTTGGACTCTGAGGACTAGGGTGTGTGTGGTGAGTGTACTATGGTAATCCTAGTGTCCTCTCACATCTAACATCAAAATCCAGTTTGATGCAGTCACTTTACCCACAACGACCTCAAATTGAAGTCTGGTGTAACAAAGCTGAGCTTTCAGCATCCAGACAGTGGATACTCTCATTGTTTTGGCATTCTGTTTCCTTTTTACGTGCACCCCAAATGTTACATGTAAATTCAGCAGTCCTGTAAAACAGGCTGTGACACTTTAATGTCAAAAGAAGCCCAATGTGATTGGGGCCTGACTGGCTGGGGAGACAAAAGAAGGTCCCTGCTCAAGTGTCAGCTAACATTTGCCTGTGACAGGATAGGCCTCTTTGAAATGTGCCCCAAGTGTCATATGAAAAGCCCCAGCAGACCTGTCAAGCAGGATGTGACATTCAAGCAAGAATTGACACTTTAATGTCAAAAAGGGTTTTCCCAGCCCCCTCTGTAAATTGTCAGCTTCAGAGTGGTCATCTATGCCCATTCAGGTTAGCCTATTGTTTTTGCTCCTGGGAGCAAGTTCACACTTCATTCACACCAAGTTAAATGCTAATTAATGGCTGGCTGAAGTGGGAGAACAAAATGCAGGTTTCTGTTCCAGGGACTTCCTGCAGGGCAAAGGTAACTTTCTAAAAGTTACTTTTCCATGATATTTGGAACAAATCCAACTTTACCATTGAATTGTATTTTTAATAACTATTAAAAGTAGTTTGTTTAATTATTTTTCCAGTTTGTCCCATTCTTGAGATAGACTATTAGTTTTAATATTGTATCCCAGTGTTTTTCCTATGGAACACCTAGCCTTCCTATAGTGAAAATAGCTTTGAGGTGCTAGTCACTGTAAGGACATGTTTAACATTAAAGTTTTACATGTCTTACTTTTAAATACCATACACCCTGTCTTTATGGGCAACAAGGCCTACTTAGGGGTGACTTATAAATATTTAAAAGGAAGGTTTAAGCCTGTCAAATGGTTTATTTTGACAGGTTGAGTTTGGAGTTTTAAAACTGAACAGCCAGGCTACACTGGTAGGCCTGGAGACCGGTTGTACAGTGCTACTGCAGAGGGAGGCACACATGAATGCTTTCCACTGGTTAGCAGAGCTAAAGTGCACAGAGTTCTCTAGCCAGCAAAAATAGGGTTCTGCAAAAAAAGGCAAGAAATCCAGGTTGATCCTGCAGAAAGAGGAAATTTCAACCGCCGCACGGACTGAAGGCTATGCACAGTGAGGGGACTGGGCAACTGCGTGGGGTTTTGCACAGACCCTGGCTAGAGGTAGGGCACCTGCTGTAAATAACTATAGCCCTTTACTAACCACACAATTTTTTTTTAATGATGTAAGGGCCAATGGAGTAATGTGAATAGAGCTATTAAGGATGATGTAATTTGAGGTGTCATCTGTGATGTCATCAAGCATGTCATTTGTGATGTCATGGGTCGTTGTAATATGTGAGGCCATAAGAAGTGCATGACAAGGGCGCAAGTTATAGTTAGTTCACTGTACTATCATTGTTGAATTTCAGTGTTTTTTCGTTTTTTAAACATCGGTTGTTATCTTATTTAAACACCTATCCATAACGTCACTTTTACCCTTGGTTTTTGCAGTGAATTTTTTTTTTTTTTAAGGGTAGGTAAGATTTTATTACCATACCTAACTGTAATGGCCCTTTCACCTTTTTGTTTATTTTTTCAGTGAATGTAACATTATAAATGGATCTGAATTGGGGCATCTGACATAACTTTTACAAAGGAACCAATACAGCCTGTATTAGCACAGACAGCCTATAGGTATACAGTCATACAATAAAAAAATAAAATATATATAATATGTTTGCAGTTGGCTGGCAAAAAATATAAATCCCCTCATAAGAGGGCTTAACGAGGATTATCACACTGAAGATCTTCTACCTCCAGGGTTTGTCAGAGGGGTCACCAAAAGCAAAATATTTTCCTAGTATATGTGTGATTTCATGTAACAGAATATCTGTTAACGTTCTTTAGCACAGTGTAATAACAATCCACCCTTCAAGTCCTATTGGCTTTAACATAATAAGATGTTAGGCCTTTATCTTAACTTCTTTTAACACATAGATCAGATCGAAAGGATCTGATAACTTTTTCCAATGAACCAATCACGCCTATGGCCTTTATTATTGACTTGTCAAGAAAACCAACTCCAGCCTACTGAACTGAGTGTAGGCTTTTCCATAATGCCACCATTAGGCGTACAGACATAACATTTAGAGAATGTACAAAATTACAGTTGGCAAAACAACAAACGATGCCTCTAACCAAAGAGTTTGTTTGAGGTGGTAACTGACACCAAAACCCTTGCCAGCTACGGTTACCTGTGAGATTCCATACAACAAAATACTTTTAGTCTTTAAATAAATGAAAATTACAGTTGGCAAAACAAAATGCGATCCCTACTAAAGGGGGTGAGGGGTAGCAAGGATCATCACAGTGCATATCATCTACCCCAAGGGTTTGTCGGAGGTGATGACAAACGCCAAAACCCTTGTCTAATATAGTACTCGTGAGATGTTATGTAACTAAATACCTCTCTGTAGGCTGTAATCAGGGATCCTGAAATTATGTAACTGTGCGGCTGTGGCATTTTTCGCATAATTATGGATTTGCTGTGTTTGCCACATAATCCATCATCTGCTGCATAATCTGCAGATTTTAACAAAAAAATTGTTTCTAGCTCTGACGATTCAAACGTTCCTAAAAACGCAGTGGGAGTCCCTTTGCAAAGGTTGACTGGTCCACTTTCTGTTGTTTATTGCTACATGTACCTGTTAAATTGGAACCAGTGAGGTGCTACCTATACCCAGATAGTGTTAAGTGTAAAAATGACAAAATAATGAAAAAATGTCACAATGTGTCGCATTATGCCACATAACTAGTCTTTTTCTTGCTGCATAATTTCATCAACCCTGCTGCATAATGTGGCCCTCCCCTGCCACATAATTCCAGTGGCCCTGTCTGTAATTCAGTATAATAATAATAATCAGTGCTTTAAATGGACGGGTACTCACCGGTACTTAGTACCGGCACTTCTAAATTTTCTGCGTTTGAGTACCGGAACTTCTCCTTGAACAAAAAGAGTACCGGTACTCATGGGGCAGCAAGTCAAGCTCTGAAATTTGGCATTTACAAAAAGAAGCGCGACAGAGCTGGTGAGTCGACCCGTTTTGGTGAAGCACTCTGATAATCGTGTGCTAATTTACCCTTTCAAGGTGCTAATTGAGCAGCGGCCCGTATGCATTTATTCAGGGCTGGCAGGGAGTTTGGGAGGGGCCGGAGTCACACTGCGATTGACACAGGGTCCACTCAGGCTCCTTGGAATCAATAGCACAGTAGGTGTGTAGGCAGGGCTTTCTAACAGCCACGAGCGTGGAATCTAGGAGAAGTCTTCCTGCTGGCATAGCAGAGTAGGGCAGCACTTGTTTGTAGCCAGACTGAGGACGAAGGTGGAGATAGTGACACAGAAGCAGAGTGGGTGGGAATCAAGGTTAATAATGTGGATGTCAGCGAACGTAAGCATTTTCTAAAACACATGTACTGAATGTCCTGTCTGCGCGCACCAGTGCTTCTATGTCACTGCGGGTGTGTCTTGCATTAGTGCGTGCTGTCTGCAGGGTCCAGCACCAGATATATAGCTGCAAGCCTTAAATTACCAAACTCTGCCCATATAGCCCACGTGAAAGGGTCTGCATGTAGCAAGTGCTAGGCCACTTTCTCTCCAGTGCAGATCTGCTTTCTCCGCAGTTTCAGCACAATTGTATTTTGTTTTTTAGAAGCTGTTTTCTCTTGGGTTAATGGAGGGGCTCTGGGAAGGGTAGAGGTGGGAGAGCCAACAAATTAACAAGGAGAGCCCAGTCAGAGCCGACCCACGAAGTCTGGCTTGGCCTTAAAAGCCTTTGCATAAGTGGAGCCTTGAAAATATTCCCACTGAAATAAAAGTGTATTTTTTATCCCGTGGAAGCATTTCAGCTTGGTGCATAAGCTTATATCACAGCATTGAGGAGTTTTTGCTCCCACGGTGACGACACTGCCATTAGTGAACTAGGAAGCCAAGTGATTTTCATGTGTACATTATATATGGCCCATTTTCTTTTCGTGAATGAAGCAACATTATAGTGTAATAAATTTAACACAAGATGTGATTGTACAGCACACATCTGGAACTTCTGCATTTGAATATACTATCTATCATACGTGCTAACGAAGAAAATGGAGGCTTGGCGAGATATATTTGTCTGGGATCACACAGTTTGGTCATGTGGGGAAGCCGGGATTGTTCCCAGAATTTCTGCTTTATGCAGGCTATATCTTTCTTTCTCTCCTGTGTTACAATAAAGGTCACTATTTTGTCTTTATTGTTCACACATGAGATTAGAGTTTAGTTGGCCGGCAGATGCAACATCAAAGTTCAGTTCATTTTGGGCTTGAGGGTGCAAGAGGACCTGGAACTGAGCCAGAGCCAGGCATCCTGGCTCGAGCTTTCAGCAGCTTGCCCACCTCCAGAAAGAGAGAATCACACTTTAGAGCAAGTAAGGAGCTTTGAGGCAAAGCTATGCCATCTAGCGGGGGGGGGGGGCTGGATGATGTCTGCTAGGTGGTAATGAGACAAGAGGGTTAACCATGGTTAAATGTTTCCCAAAAATGTTTAGGAAAATATATTGTGCAAGTCATATGTGATTTAGGTGTTGCATCATGAGAAGCCCACGTTAATATTAAATGTACCTTTTTGTACATATAAGGGGAGAGGAATACTCAAGATGTACAGGAAATGCTTTAGTATCATTATACACATCTGCACACCAATTAAATCTGTTAAATTAAATGTGTGCCCCTGGCTGGGTCCCATAGCTCTGCCCCAAGCCCCACCCCCTAGTACATATCTCAATTTAGTGAATACCTGCACTTATTTTTTTCCATTTAAAGCACTGATAATAATCCACCCTTAAATGCCATTGAATGTAATGTATTATTTTCACAATGGCTAACCCAGGCCTGCTGCCTTTGTAGTAACTTGGAGTAATCGGCTTGTCTCCATAACCAATTGAGTGCCGTGGTACTGAGCATAATTCACCACACGATAAAGAGTGCAATACAAGCTTTTTTTGCCAGTAGTAGCACACTACTTCTGTTTAACCAAACGCGGCATTTCAGGTAATCGGCATGTGAGTTCGGCCAAAGCTCTTCATCAGTAGTTCTTCTGAAAGCTTTTTTCTGTCGATCCCATAAGGGCAGACGAGGGTGAGCTGTTAAGCCAGCCCTAGCAGCGGATGTGCGCATCACAGGCCCTTGTGTGAAATCTGGCGCTTTCCACGCTCCCTCCAGCAGGGGTGCTGAAGAGAGGCGACCCTGGGTGCAGCAGGAAGCGACAGTGGGTCAAAGAGGAGACCCCCTCCATACATTACACCCCAACCCTTTCCTCACCTTTCCCCCTTCTTCCACCCCCCCCCCCCCCCTCTCTGCTTTAACCTTTATTCTCCTTGGGGCTCACAGATCCGTTCTGTACTACAGGGCAGGACATTCATGGGACAGAGCAGACCTGCAGTGGACTATGGGGTGGATCCAATCCTTGACTCTTAATCTTGATAGAAGCAAACGGCTCCTAGCGCTCGCCCTACGTTATTTTGTCTCCATATCTGCGTATAATTCCTGCACAGCGGACGGCTCTCCGTCGCCCCCGTGTTAGCATGGAGGGGTGGGGCAGCTCCAGTCTCCGCTGGGATGAACTGGAGGAGGGAGGGCTGGGGGGAGGTCTAACATTACAGAATAGCAGGGTGGTATTTATTATTAATAAGGGAAGGAAGGATGCTGCCTCGCTGAACAAAGAGCTCTGACGCTGGACTGGACTGGGAAAGTCACTCTACCCTTCTCATGGCCTTGCTTCCCTGGGGGGCTGTGTGTAATGGGGGGGGGCGGGGGGCTGTGTGTGTAATGGCGGGGGGGGGGGCGGGGGGGTGTATGGCTGGTCTCGGTCCAAAAAAAAAAAAAGAACCTGGGGTCACAATTCAAAAAACAAATGTATTCCATTAATACTCCGACCCCCAACCCTTCCCTTCCTGGCAGATTTAAGTGGTGTCTCTCCCGCCGCTTTTCCTACAGAAAGCATCTTTGAGTGGTGTACAGTTTATCTCGGTCTGTAGTGTAGAAATAGGCGCACGAGGACGTCTTGGCCCCTGCCCTGCGCAGATCGGGTCCGCGCCCCTGCCCTGCGCAGATGAGGTCTGCGCGGTTGGGGCCGCATCGTCACCTATTGGCGCCTTTTAATGACCGGTGCACGCGCTTTAATTTCTCAGCTGCGCTTCTGCCATTGATATGTCGATCAGTTTACGCACAGCCCTCTTATTTCGGTCAGTGCAGATGCGCACATTACTTTTCCTTCATCAGTTACTGCTCGTTTTGTGACGTCGCACTTAACTGAGGCTAAGGCAAAGTGTCTTCGCTATATTCCAAGTTAGGCACCCCGTCATAAAATGCTCGCCAACTTGTGAAATAATGAGTATGATGAAATGGTGCATACAGGACTAAGGTGCGCAACTCTACAGAAGGCATCGGACACGTCACAGGTGGCCCTGCCCTAATTTCCCCACGCAGGGTGCAGTCACTAATTGCACCCACCCTCGTGCGGTACCTGCAAGGCCCATTTCAGGTGCCTTGGTGCATTTGACCGTGCACAGATGGGGACAACAGCTACTGCTGCATTGCCGGTGTTTCCGTGGGGGAGTTGGTGGCCTATCTTTTGTGAGGGGCAGGGATCCCCCTTCACTCCCACCAGAGTAGAGCAGTGTAGCCAATCCGTGAATGCAGCCTGATAGCAGGATACTGAAACCTTCTCTCCCCTCCTTCCAAAAGGCATTTTGGATACACACCAAATGGGCGCTACCTCCTGTGAAGAGAACAGTTAGTGCCTTTTTAGGTGTTGCCAACCAGATGGCTTTTAGCCGTCCAATACCAAAAACTTATAGTTGGCTTAGAGCCCGCCCACTGATCACCATTGGTCGGCTTTGTCACTCATTTGCTTTCCTCTTACATAATGGCTTGCCTTCCTCTTGTTTGTCCCTCCCCTGGAGCATAGCCTCTTTACCATGCTTTTGATTGCCTGATTGGTATCCTTCCACTGCTTGCAATTAGGAAACTCCTTTTTTTTTTTTTTCTTTCTTTTTCATTACACACTTAGAGAGTGCATGCGTTTTCTGGCTGTCATTGTGTGCTGCTTTCCCCCATCAAATACCCACCTGCCCTACCTGATCATCTCCACATCCCGGCCCAACCTGCTCCTCTGTTCCTCCCCTACGCCTTGTGGTCAGTTGTTTACTTTTAATTTGTTTTTTGGAGGGCCATTTGCTTCCAGGCTACCCTAGTCTGCAGTAAAGTGTCTTCATATGTCTCTGTTGCATCCTTGCCCTTTCCCTCCACCTGTGCCAGCTCTCCATCTGCTACACCTCCACCCTCACTGTAAGTTTTTTTTTAATCAAATTTTTTTTTTTTATGCTCTGCAGCTGCTATCCGCATTGTTAAAAGTACTTTTGTGCTAAAAAAATGTAATGTAGTTCTGATTTACCGATCCAAGTATTTCTAATTTACCGATCTTGAATTCATACTTTCAAAAAATGGCACCTGCACCCTTCCATAAGTGCAAGCATGCATTACACGCATGCACGCGCATATGAAATGAGGTGCCATTGTGCCATTTTTTTGTTTTGATTTTCCCGATGCTGCATTGAATTTGTAGATGCTACAGAGCATTGGCAAAAATCCTTGGCAAAGCCATTGGGTATTCAAGACGAGACCAACTGGCTCTGCTAATGTTTATTTTGTCACTGTTTCTGGATCTGTAATATGGCAAAAGAGAATGAACAAAGACGTTCCCTCATTTGCATTGGCTCATGCCAAACTTTGCCCCCTCATAATGTGCATTATACACGGAGAAGTACAAGTAATTTTGCTCTCTTGCATAACATTAGAAGGGCCAGGGAATGCGAAAACCTGGGCCAAAATGCATGCCGCAGTGTTAGGATATCCTACACGCTGAACTGTTCCTCCTGCGAATATTGGAGGATGGATGGTACACGTGGAGTGACGCTACACCCACATTGTTTGGGCACAATACTGTGCTGTTAGGTTGACAAAGTGTTGTATCCAAATGTGGGGATTTGTTCCGGTCTTGCCAACACAAGAAATCACGACACATGACCGAAAATCCAGCTCTGAAGAAGTAATGCACATCCCACAAAAGCTGTAGGATGACTGAAATAAATCTGTAGGCTGCCGTGTTGCCCATACGGCACCAAGTTGCTGTCTAAAGATGTAGGGTCTCCAGTTGCGCTTTCAGGGGCTACAGCTTGCCAGGGATTGTCCCAGTTTCATACTGGTCCATGTCCTCACTGCTTGGCGACAGATGTCATAGATACATTGAAATACTTAAGGGGCGTTAATACCGTTGACAAAGGGGAAGGCAGATATGGGTGAGGCATCTAAATAATTCAGGGGCATAAACCCGGTACAGAGAGCAAAAAGAGTCACTGAAATACTTCTCGGTGTAACGACACCGTAGCACGCGAACAGAGATGTAGGTGAGATATTTATATATTTCTAGGGGATGCCCAATGTAGGCAAGTAGTGAGACATTGACGTACTCCAGGGATCGAAGCGCAATAGAGAAGGGATATGGGATTTTTGGGTGAAACAATTAAATAGTCAAGGGCATAGGCACAATAGAGGAATGAGGGTGGGGAGATTGTTTCATGGATGAAGCTGACACGAAGCTGCGCGGTAAGATGAAGTTTTTTATTCAAAAGAAACCCGCAACTAGGAAGATGGACGCGTTTGGCCCACGTCCAGTGGCAACTGTGACATCCACAGTTCAGAATTTCAAAGCACGAGAATATTGCACATATAAATGATATTAGCAAGTAAGGTATACAATGAATCACTAATATCTATGAAATAATACATCTTCTACTTTATGACTGCACATACTACATTATCTTTTTTTTTTTCTTTAATAAGCTAAACTTCCACAAGGGAACATAATGTCAAGACATTGTAGAAATAAACCCTTCAAAACAAGTTTAACACCCAAAAAGGACCACAATTGATATAAATGAAAGTCAAGGTACGTTGATCGTATTTTTGTGTGTTTTTTTATTTTACATTTCTATCACTCTGTGGGTTGAAAGTGGACTCAAGTGAGATTGCTTCAGAAGTTACTGATGGTAAATTGATGTCATTAAAGTTTACATTTGTTCATCAGATAGAAATTCTGATGGCTTCTGATCACTGATACAGGTTGAACTGTCCTTCATGAGAATAAACTATATCGGAGTCTGTGACAATAATACTACTGCGGTTTCCAATAGAAATGGAGTTTCCACCCACTTCTGAATCCTACACTTTTACAAACCCATCTATAGTATTATCCATTGTATGATGTTTAGAATCACTAATGATTTTGGCTTGTTCTTATGTTAAAGGAACCACATTTTCTCTTGCTGCACCAGCCTATGTCCATTGACGAAGCAGCGGACCTGGACACCCTGGCAATCTTTACTGGAGCGGAGAGCTTTGATTCTCCTCGGACTACTTTAAGTGGTCTAATAATAGGCACCTCATCTCAAACTTTCAAATCTGACAACTTCACGTTCTTTTTGCTATCAAAATGCAATTTGGAAGAAATCCATTTACCTTGTAGTCTCTCGTATGCTACCTCGTGTTCAGAACCCACGCGTGTCTCAATACGTTCAACATTTCTTAATCACACTGGACACAACTTCGTCGTAGGTTCCCTTACCTATAGTAATTTAAAAGGTGATATCCCAGTTGTGTTATTTGAAGGAATCCATATTTGCATTCTTTTCATTTTAAATATTCTTCAATTACTAAACCAGAGGCTAAAGCCGTTTGGATTCTTTCTTTCTATGCGTCTTTTTTGACGCTGGACTATGGAGTGCAGCCTTCAAGCGTTTAATATCCTGTTTATTTACAAATCCTCATCAGTTCTGAAACAATAGGTGTTCCACTGTCTGAAATGTTTAAAGTTGAAAGACCGCCCAGATAAATTGTAATAGTCAGGAATCTAATGACACTTTCTGTGCTGGCAGATTTAGTAAAGCAAAAGTGTAGCCATTTGAATATCAATCCACTACTACAATTGCACCTCATGTGATAATGCAATAGATCATACAGACCTGAGAAATCTATAGCAATTTTCCCCTATGGACCTGCCTGGTAAAGGCACAAGACCTAAAGGTTTCTCATACTTTTTCCAGTGTTCGTCAGAAACCAAGCTAAGAGGACAATTATTCACTCACACTTCCATTTGAGGATGTAATGATGACTACCAAAATGCTGTTGCAAAGTTCTAGCAGTTTCTGGAATGCCCAAATGCCTCTTATGTGCAAAGTATTTCTTAAAGAAACGTGCAATAAACAGATTGTGTCATTATCATGTTATGTTCTAAAGAAAGTTCATCAGCCGCCTGTGCAGACCCTCTTCGATCCGTGCTGAGGCATTGGGTCTTTGGTCCCCCATTTCTGATGTATGCCATTACTTTGCTTAAAACCACATCACTTTGATAAACTGCATTCCAGTCTACTTCTGATAAGCACCCTTCTCAGATCTAAATGGCGTCCGGCTTAGCCAATACACATTCAACATCATCTTTATGAAAAGACTAATTCAATGAGGGCATATTGGATGAGCAATCTGCCCTGACGTTCTTACCTCCTGGCACATGTTTCATACCAAAATTATATTCTTGGAGTTTTGATAACAGACCAACATCCCTGGCATTGGCTTTTTCTGCCCTGTTTCCGTTTAAGAGAGAAGAGGCTTGGGGTCTGAATAAATCTCAAATTCTCCTCCCCGTACGTTTGTGCAACATTTTTCAACTGTCCAATTACAAGCAAGCGACTCTCACTCGAATATGTTGTAATTTGTTCAACTGGTCTAACTATTCATGGTGCAAACTCAGCTAGTTGTTCTTTACTATTTAGCCATTTTCCTAGAACTGTACCCAACCTACGTATACTGGCATTACCTGTAAGAATAAATTTCCTTCCTGCAACATAAGGTCTTCACGCAGGTGCTTTTTCAGAACCATACTTTTCACTTAAAAAAATATCATTTGTTTCTAATGTCCACTCAGATTTGCGTTCTTTATTCAAAAGCGATCTCAAAGGCTGAACTAATGAAGCCCAGCCCAGAACAAGTCGAGCACAGTGTTCACTCAAACCTAGGAAGGAATATAAAGCATCCCTATCTATCGGAGGAGAAGATTCCCTGATGGATTTAATTAAACGCAACTTTGGTTTGATACCTTCCGCGGATACTATATAAACCACATACTCAGCCTATTGAGTAAAACTTTTTATAAAAGTCTCTTCTAAGAGATATTTCTTAATATCTTAATATGGTCAAAACGCATTCCAGAATAACATTGTGGTCTGGAGGTTTTGCAAAAACCAGAATCTCATCCTGGAATGCTTGCACACCAGTCATTCCATCATTTTCTGGAGGCATTTCCGCGGATCAAGTCCGAATGGCAAGCAAGGTACTTGAATGCTCCAAATGGTGTCACAAAAGTGGTTAATTCTTGTAACTCTTCACTGATGATACTAATAACTGGTGGTACGCTGATCGTAAATCATTCATTGAAAAAAAAAATTGGACACAACCAAATTTGCTAAAATATATTTAGCCTTCTAAAGGTTGACCATTTATGGGACTTTTTTTATTCAGGGTGCGAAAGTTGGCACAGAGACACTTCTCAACGTATTTATAAATTCTTTTGTACCCCCAGCTCCTTGAGACCCTCACGGGTAAGTAATGCGCTCTACAAATCCCTGATTGATTGATTGATACACCCTCATCAGAGGCTAGTGCCTTTGAGGAAACCATAGAAAGTTCGGTGCTTTTTGCGATATTCATCACTTCCAGAAGTGTTGGGTTCCTCCAATATAGAACTCTTCCTGTATTTTTTTTTTTTTTAAGAAAAATAGTTAAATACAAACTCCTCTCTTATACAAGTTTCTACATTGTTTTGAAAATCACAGGTAGATGCTAAAATCCTCATGGTTGCAATGCACTGTTATATACTTGTTTCACTACGTTTCTTTTTTAAAAAGTTATGACGTTCTAACAAACAACATGACCTCTGATGTCAAAGGTACGTTACGAATTATAGTTAGCGCTGCATGGTGCCAAAATTAGCTTCCCTCAAATACTGCTGTAACAAACTAAATTTGTTAATGAATTCTGAGATTTAACTTACCACAAATTTACCTTTCAATTTTCATTTCAATGTGGAATGAGTCATTTCCCTTTGTGGCCACCAGCGTAATGACCCAAGATGAGAACAGCCGCTATGGCTTATGGGTCAGGTCAGCTGCGCTGAATAGTGGGGCGCATCTGGTTGGTTGAAGTCCCAGTACCAGCAAGTCACCAGCACCTAATTCAAGTGATAAGTCTGTTACGTCAGATTCGCAGTACCTCAGTAAAGTTGCTGATTGCACCAGATTACTGCTGCACACAGCAGTGCAGAAATTTGCTTCTTTGTTAGTTTTGAGCTGTTTCCGTCAGCCGAGGTTGCTCTAATCACAAGTAGTAGTTTTGGGCTTCAAAGCATTGCTCCTTGCTACTAACATATGTTGCGCTGATAAAGCTGACATGGAGTGGACAATCATTAAATTCTAAGAACTATTTGCGAAGAGACACTATTCTCCTGACCCCTAAAGAATATTGTGCTTTCTTTTAAATTTAGGGCTACATAGTGCAGAGTCGGAAACTACGTTCTTTGGAAATGTGCAGAGCATTGTTTCGTTTTTATTTGGGCGGCAGCTTTTCTAAGAGGGTTCGCTCATTAAAGTATTTGGTATCCCTTGTGTAAGTCACATAGAAGCATCAATTATTGTTAAACAGCTGAAAACTTTAAAAGAGACAATAAATTGTCAGGCGAAGTAGTAACGCACTGCTCTGCTTTAAAAACTTTTATAACACTGGAGCACCTGTGTATTCTTTCCATGATTCATAGAAGGGATGCCCCTTTTACACACTGTTTCTCAGCCAATGGGAAGCCTATTATGTTTATATTTTATTTTTATTTGTAGGTTGTGTATAGTGCTTGCACTCGCGCTTCATCAGAAGTGGTGCTCATCCAACTCTTAGCTGACGGTTACACTTGGTCCCTGAACCCCCTATTATCTCTACTGGATAATGTGGTTTTGGAGCCCATTTTTACAATGAAAAATATAGTTCCCAAAATACTCTTGTTGGAAGAATCTCCGAGTAGGATTGAACTTCCTAAGAGACTGCCAAAGAAAAAATGTAGATTTATTAATCTATAACAAGAACCTCCAGCTAATGGAACTGGACGTAAGCAAGGCAACACTCTCCTCTAACTGCCGTATCCTCTTTAAACAATCACATAAGTACTTCATTACTTTTTGAACATTCCCAATAAACTTCTTATAAATGACAGAAAAGGTTAACTGCATGGATTTTCTCTCAGTTCAGCAAGTTCTAAAATCTCCAATATACTTCACAACAATTTAATTGCACAGAGTCTCTCAAATATTTTGAAGATCTTACCACTCTGCTGGATTTCCTACTCAAATTTAAAGTCGAATCAGAAGTTGTTGAATCACATTTTTTTCCATTTTGAAGTAGATTGGGGCGCTATAGTAGGAATAGAGTCTCCTGATAGGAAACCTGCGGAGCTGAACCAATAGACTCCTCAATGACATTCTATTTTTTAATTAATTGATATTCAGTGTCTGACTCATCGCGGTAATCCATGTTCTCATCCGAAAAGAGATCACCGCCCACTTGCAGTGTATGAGGGCCGGCTCTAGGGCGGTGTGATCGGTGCCACCGCACCGGGCGCTGACTTGGGGTGGGGGCGTCATTTTTACAAGTAACATTTTAAAAGCACCAACCAGCTGGGGCGTTCCTGGCCTCCAGAAATTTTTGTAGGCATCAATTAAAACATCAAGATAACTCCAGTGATTTATCGTGTTCCTGGAAAGAGACCGGAGGTTTGTCTAGTAGACGTTTTGATTCATCCAAAGGTAGCGCAGAGGGTTAAAATGCCTGCTGCGAAGAACGTCTACCATGCGGATATCAAAGTGCATGTAATGTAAATAGGTCAGTGGGTTACTGCTTCTGTAAGAGCGATCCTTTTGTTACTTGTCGTTTGTAAGTCAAAATCGTAATATAGAACTTGAGCTATTAACTGTCATCAAAGAGCTGTGTGTAAACATCAAGGTATATGTTAGAGCTATATGTTTTTTTGCCCAGTCTTTCATTATCCTAATCTTGCCAGAAGGGTTCATTTGGGTGGAAAACAATTCTTTTCATTAAAGAGAACCCCTAACAATGGTGTTACATTTTAAATTCTGAATTTGTGCTTTTCCAGAATAAGGACTCAAACTATATTGCCTACCAGTATCGATGACCTGTTACTCCTACACTACACCTTGTAGTCCCGTCTGATGTAACATTTCCTATACACTGATTTACAAACCTATGATTGTCTCTGTACAATGTGTGTGTGATGTAAAGTGCTCTGACAACTTACACTGGTATGAGTGGTGCTATAAAACTAAATGTATTCGAGACTCAGTGGTTCTGGAGACGTGAGGGGCACTGTTAAAGGGCGGTGGTGAGGGAATCTGTGACAGAGGTGGTCATTGGGGGGCGCCAACAAACATTGTTGCACAGGGCGCCACCAGTGCTAAAGCCGGCCCTGTGTATGACCATCCCCTTCTTCACATTCAGTATTATGGATGCCATTCGTCAACCTTCTTGAATAGCCAGATGTGCCTGACAAACTACTAACATTTTCCTTAACACAGCCACTGCACGGTTTATCCACATTTTCATTTCTTATGTTAATTTTGCATTTTGCTACACATTTTGTTTTACTCCATCATGTACCATTCTGAACCTAAACATAACTTTTTTTTACACTTATTATATGGGTATCTTGGTAAAACGTTGGGTTTTCCCAACTGCAAAAGGTTTGCAAATTTTAGCAGTGTTCCCCACCTTGAAGTCATCATCTTTAACATTGTGTGGAATAGTAATACCACTCAGTTTCCCTCTGAACCTTTCCACTTTCTTTTGTACTTCCTGCACATCAACAATATTTTCTTTAACAATCTATTCCTGTACATACAAGGGATCCAATTTAGTCTGTTCCTTTAAGGCCAAACGTGGAAATGGACGAACACCTGTGGTAGAATGCGGAGTAGGACAATTCCTAAATCTGCCTCTCAAATGAACAACCACATCTAATCCAGCATTAATGCCTAACTGTATGGTATCTCTGATGATCCTATTCGCTCTTTCAACCATTCTAGTGTTTTGGGGGCTCTAAAGTGCTACTGTAAGATGTTTAATATCAGCATGCAATAAATAGTCTTGCGTCTCATGGTAGAGAAATTGAATACTGTTTAGAGACCAAAAATTTAAGATAGAGAACACATCCTCTAAAAAATGAATTGCAACACAAGTGCTTAGTTCTTTCACAATCGCATGATAATCCATTTGGAGTGATAATCCATGAGAACAATTAAGTAGCATTTGCCACCAAGAATACCATGAACAGGACCCACAAAATCTATTGCAAGTTTCTCCTAAGCTTTCTGTAGAAAATCTATAGTAATAAGTGTGAAACTTTTGAATTGCAAGATTTTTGTTAGCTTCTTGACACACGTGACATGGCCCACATACAACCAATCAATCAGTTAAATCTGGATTTGTAGAGCACGGCTAATCCCCAGCGATCCGGTATCCAGGTGCTAGGTTATTGCTGGGATCAGTTGAAAACTTGACTAAATGTCCATTGATGCCCACTGATGATGCTCCTGAAATCTGTTCTTTGTTGAAGTCTTACCTTGATGCCCTTCGTGAGCTAAACTCCAACTTTGTATGCAGCATATAAGGAGGTACAAACTTATCTCCTCTTAGCAACAAATCCCCTCCCTCATTCAATTCAACATGAATTTTTGAAAATCTTTACTTAAGATGTTCCTTATGTCACCGTTTCACATTAAAATGTCTTATTTCCAACAATTCATTGTCATGTACATTTTAACTATACTTCCATAGGAATCAACCACTGACAGAAGACATCCCATCAATCACACCAACAGCACAGTATATTTCACTCATCTGTAAATCGTCTTCAAATTCATTTTAAAGTGGAGATCTAGAAAAAATGTCAGCTTGGATATTATTCTGGCAAGAAATATGCACTACTTCAAAATTAAACCTCTGAACTCTAGATAAGTTGTTCAAACCGTGATGATACTCTACCCATACCCTGTTCACCAAGCAAATATTTAAGTGGTTTATGGTCTGTGCACAACACAAACCTTCTGCCCTACACATGTAATAATATGATCAGTTGCCCAAACACAAGGCAGAGCTTCATGCTCCATTGTGCTATAGTTTAATTCAGCTCCACACAAACACATTGAAACAAATGCTGCCGTGTTCTCTCTTGTGCCCGTTTTTTTACTCCAAGCAGTCCCAATTCCCATCACGCTTGCATCTACCATTGTTCTACAAGATTCAAATTTCTGATAATGTTTAAGCGCTAGAGCGTCAATCATTTGTTTAGTTTTCTCAAATGAATGAGTTTAGTCTTCATCCCATTTAAAAAGAACACCTCTAAGAAGGAACCTTTTCAATGATTCTGTTACAACTCCAAACACTTCCACAAAACATAACTAGTATTCACATAGTCCTAGAAAAGATTTAACCTGCTCAATGTTTTCTGTAACATGTGCATCTGTAATGTCCTGAGACAAGTCCCTGTTAGATTTAATTTTCTCTGGCGTTTGATAATGCCCTAAATATTCAACTAGTGCTTTAAGAAATTTACATTTCTGTAATTTCACGATCATACTATGTTCACTCAGAGTATTTCAAACTTGATTCACAATTCTATTGTGTTCTGCTTTCGTGCATACATCAATAAAAATGCCTTTTTTGAATTTTAAATTCATGGACATCATAAATTCATACCCCATGAAATCCCAGAAATAAATTGCATTCTGAGAAAGTGATTTGCACACAAAGGTGTAATAAAGGTAGTTGGAGATCTTCAGTCTATTTGATTTGATGATGTGCCGTTCTCGGGTCTATAATAGAGAAAAACGTGCATTACCTAATTGAGCTAGAATCTCTAACATTTTAAGTGAATAACAATCAATTAATATATTTTTATACGTAGACCTCAGATCTGCACCTAACAAGATTTCCCCAGGCTGGGTTTCCTCAGTAGTAGGGGCAAAAACATTCAGAAGAGTACACACTCTACAACTCCCATTTTCCTCAAGTTGTTTCAAAAGCTCAAAAACTTGCGATCTAGTGCTCAAAGAAACATGGCTAATATTGTGGCGAATAGGAATGTCCAAATCCTTCAAGATAATCTTACGCCAAAACCCTTAACCCATCATTTATCTTCATAATCATCCTTATGAGCTTTTAAAATATCTTGTAGCTCCAGTGTTTCCAAAGCTACAAGAAAAGCTAGCCAAGAAGTTCCGGGCCTCAAGAACATAACAAAATTGCCTTGGTCTCTCCAACCCAGAATATTTTATCATTTTTTGCCTCGGACATCTTGGTATAAATTTGTCTATCCTTGTACATGACTTTCTTCCAAAAATACCTTAGCATGTCCATTTTAGTACCACTATAGGCAAATGGATTTATATTGGAAGGAATTAACGTAAAGTTAGGTCATTCCCTAATTCAGTTTTTTTTACATCAGATTGGACTGTTGGTGCAAAGTTTCATTTTTTAAAGTGAAATGAGAAGTCTAGGTGCTAACCCACCGGAAAAAAATACAAAAGCAGTAAAAATGGAGCAGTTTAGGTACCTATTGGTTAAAAAGCCATGTTTTCAAGCCCTTTCGGAAAACATGGTCATGTTGGAGAATGTTCCAAAGTTTGGAGGCACAAGTAACAAAACTATTGCCTCCCCACTTTGCCCTTCTGACTCTGGGAACAATTATACTGCCTGCTGAGGTAGAACGTAAAGATCTGGAGGGGGTGTACCAGCAAAAGCTTTGCCTCAAGTAAAGAGGACCAGATTTATGTAATGCCCTGAAGGCTACACAAAGTGCTTCAAAGGCAATCTGTTT
Source organism: Calotriton arnoldi (assembly GCA_963921515.1). Taxonomy (NCBI): domain Eukaryota; kingdom Metazoa; phylum Chordata; class Amphibia; order Caudata; family Salamandridae; genus Calotriton; species Calotriton arnoldi. Next base: position 740,573 of record CAWUFW010005518.1, on the reverse strand, counting down.
TTCCATAGTAAGCCAATGTAGTTTACTCAGGGCTTGTGAGGCCGATTGATATTTAGGAATGTCTAACAGAATATGAGCTGCTGCATTTTGCACCACTTGTAACTTATTTAAAAGCTTTTTCTGTACATTGATAAATAGAGCATTGCAATACTCCAGTTTAGACAAAAGGAGGGTAGACATCAGTCTTCTGCAGCTCCTGAGGGATGAACGGAAAAACCTTCCTTAGCAGTTTTTTAATGTGTAGAAGGAGGAACAAGTAATGATGTTGATCTGGTTTTCAAATAACAGATTACTGTCAAACTTGAATCCTAAATTTATAACTTTTAAAACTGGAATGGGAAAATTTCCCACCAACTCTTGTGGCCACCATATAGGTGACCAAAATGAGGTGTTGTTTCCAAATAACAAGAGCTCGGTTTTTACCTGAGTTGAGGTTTAAACAATTTTCGTTCATCCATTTGCTGACTTGTTGCATGCGGTCATGAAATCTTACAGCAGTGTCTACAGGGTTGCTGGACACTGCCATCACAATTTGGGTGTCATCTGCATAGGAAACCACTGAAAAACCAAATGACTTAAGACTGGCCAGTGAGGAAGCATAAAGATAAAAAAGGGTGGGGCTTAAGGATTATCCTTGCAGCACACCGCAAGGGAGGGAAAGTAATTTACTAAGTCAGTATATAGACTAGTAATCTGAATAACGTTTTTCCACTCCCTTTGCACATTTTGGCAACGTTGTTGTTTTTCTACACTTGTTGCAACTTTTTGTTTTTTGCCAGACAATTGTTTGTAATTGCCAAATGAACACAGGAAAAATTTTAACTATGACATTTGCTTATCTCAGTACACCATTTCGCTATTGCTAGAGATTGTTTTCTGTGTACTTGCTACTAGCCTCACAGATCTTCACCCATTTCCAACCTCTGTTTTATTACGTTATCCAGAAGCAACTACAGAACATTCTAGGCCCGTTTGAAATTTCTGTTGTTTCAAATAGTGTTGGATTTCTACTACAGAGAAGCTGTTCTTGAGCCTTCTTGTTAAAACATCACAACAATTTCATAATCTAGATGTTGATCATTTGACTCAAGCTCGGGTCAAAATCCGTAGTAACACTACATAGTTATCAATTGATGCATCACTGAACCTAGCATAGTTGTGGAGAGACAAACTGTCTACAAAAACTGCAAGTCTCTTAAATATCAAACAGCGCTACCGTCACATGATTATGCGAGTGTGTTAGACGTGATGACGCGTAATGGTGTGAATACATGGATGGCACCACATTTCACATCTGCATGATGCATTAAGACGCGCAGTCTGGCAGGAGCTGCCCGACCTAGGCGTCACGAAGATCCTGATATCAATAACTCATCTAAAGTGCCCAAGCCCGAATCCTTGTACTTTAATTATTCACAACAGCACATAGGTCCGCTGAATGTACAACTCCATACGGCCACACTTCCTGTGCCAATAAGTATACTCCCAAAGGTCGCGGGCAAAAATCGCAACCAGTGTTGAGATGAATGTCCAAGTAGAAGTGAACTATCGGGAAAACTATCAAAGTAAAACTTTGTGTGGATTTATTCATCAATAAAGAGAAACACCAGCTCAAGGAAATGGCCGCAAGCTGTCCTAATTCCTATTCTAGTGCTTGTAGAACGTTCCTAATAAATGTTCCATAAATTACAGAGAAGAAGGATAACTACATGGATGTGACAACTCTGTAAAGGGCGCTTTAAAATCTTTCAGATTATAATTGGCATCTCCCAACTGGTGGGGTGTTTTAAAATGGTTAGTTTTGCTTATTTGTTATATTTTTTCTTATTTACCACTTCTTTCTGCAGATTGTTTCTTGTTGTGGTAGAATAAATTCAGGATTGTTTGAAATGACCATCTTTTGCATGGTATATCCCCAGATTTTTGACTTCTGTTGCTGAACCCGTTTTTGTTGGCCATAGGACGCGGTGCACTTTACTCCTGCTAATCGGTGTTAAAATGTTTGTGCCCTCCCTTTCAAGTCTGGTTGAATTGGTATTCACCTGATTGGTACATTTCGTTTGCTTGTAAGTCTCTGGTATATGGTACGTATAAAGTCATTAAATAAATCTGTGCCTAACCCTCTGTCAGCTTAGCACAAAGCAGTCATGGTTAACTTCGAGGCAATGTCTAAAGTATTTATGCGATACCAAAGGGGATGATTGACTGGGGGTGAGTGTTTGATTTGCTCAAACGCTCCGTCCATCATCCCCTTTGGTATTGCTTTGTTCGCCCTAAGTTGGCAGGGTATGCCCAGACGTGGGTCCCTTGCTCACTTTGCCACTGGATTCAAGATAGCCTGGCTGATGACGGCTGAATAGCCAGAAACCAGTCCCAGGATGCTTGTTTCCGGTCCAGGGAAGACATGGCTTGGCAGTTCGGGCTGGACTGTTCCCATGAGGCACAGGGTCAGACTGATTTGCATATGGCCATGTCTGAACTGGGGTGGTGGAGTGAGCTAAAGAATGATGATGGATTAAACCCAGATCAGTTGACTGGGGGTGAGTGTTTGATTTGCTCAAACGCTCCGTCCATCATCCCCTTTGGTATTGCTAAAGTATTTATGCAGCACTCCAACAGTAATAAAGAAAAATAGAGAATATTTTTAACATCTATAAAATGACAACAAAATGATAAAAAATAAATATATGAATTTTTAAAGGTTGAATTAAAAGGAGTGCTGGAGCATGGTGGGAAACAGGGGCCATGTTCGTCCCAGTGAAAAGTTTACTGTCTGACTTAGAAACATGTCTGGAGACAAATTGCTCGTCAACTAGTCTAGGCAAGCTGCAAATGGAATCTGAAGCGTGACTCAACTGCGGCAGGTTGCTAAGTAGCGGCATCCAAGTTCAGACATTGACTAAGGTGGGAAAGCTCGGAGCGGGTGTCGTCTGTGTTCAAGAAAACCTCTACGTCCATCCGGGTGAAGCCCTCCCGTTCGGACGTTGAAAGTTTTCTGGAAGTTGTATCTCATTCAGCAGGGCAAGCCGGCAAGTTGAGGTCAACCAGCGATTTGACGTCAACCGCTATCCACCGGTTCGTAGCCATCCAGCCTGCTAACGATGGTACCACATAGGAGTATATCTGGGGATGGCAGCCTGTTAAACTGCTTGAGTTTGCTAAGAGCTAGTTGATTAGTCAGTGGCTGTAGAAAAGGTAATGGGTAAATCTCATGAATGCTTACAGTTTGATATCTAACTGCCTTCAAAGTGGTGAAGGAATTCTGTCACACTGTGGTGTTGCAAAAAAGGACGAGAGCGCTGATCTGCAATAGCAGAGTGCCTGGAATGGGAGAGGAGATGTAGCGCTGGGTAGGGAAGTACGTCCGGATGTGGCAGAAAAGTAGATTTGCTATCTTACTGAGTTGCAGAAAATGGCAAACTTTAATATTTTGGTGTGTGCAAAGTTGTTGACCCCTCCACCCCCATTCCACCAGTCTTAACCTGAACTCTAGAAGCCAACTCAGTTATCTTGTTGCTGGTGAGCCAAGGACCTGTTTCCTGAAACCACAAACTAAGCCAGCTCGGTATCACCGTTTGGACTGGCAGTGATGCTTGCTAAGCCGAGTTTGCAGAAAGTTCCGGTCCTTAGGGACTGGAACTTTGTGCAAACTAGAGAAAGAGTTCAGAAAGGCCTTGTCTGGTGTCTCAGCAGTTTGGCTACCTGGTGTTCTAGTAGAGCTGAATGCACAAAGTGCTGCTCATGTGGCATAATTACCAATGCCAAGAGGGAGGCATTGTCTCTCCTGTTTTGTAGCCTGCATTGCTAAGCTTGCCTGGACATGAAGTTTTACTTTTACAGTTGTATGCATAGGTCAGTCAACCCCCAACATGGTTAGGGTAATCACCTAGCAAGTAAGCAAATTCTGGACAGTGTCTATAGAAATTCAGAACAAAGGGTCAAAATTCAGGACAAAAACTCAAAACAAAAAGTTATTTTTATGCACACATCTGAGGCAGTCATGCAGTTCTGAAATAGATGGCTGACGGGAGTAAAAGTCAAAATAGGTTTATGTTCTTTGATTTGTATTACACAGGAGTATTGAGCAAACATTGACTTCTAGCTGGGCTTATTTAAAGATGATAAAACTAACAAACCTTCACGCTCCAAGCAGAATTGCCAGCTGACATCACAATTCTACTGCTGTACCATGAGTGATAGTGCGAAACACAGCGCTCTGTTGCTGTGCGTAGAATCGGAGTTTATAGGCAGTAGCACTACTAGAGTGTGAAACAGAAAGAGGAATGATGGTGAGAAAGGAGGAGAGAGGGATATATGCGAAGAGGGAAACAAAAGGTTGGAACAGTGAGAGTAGAGTGTCAGCGAGCAGAGAGAATGGAAGGTGAAAGAGAGAAAAGAGAGAAAAGAGGATCACAGAGAAAGGAGTGAAAAAGAGATGCAGAATGATGCTGAGTGTGACAGGATAAAGTCAAAAAAGCTAGAGGGCCATACAAAAGGCAAGGTAGACCAAACTGGTAGAAAACAAGTGGGTGGAAGCAGAGACGAATGGCAAGACGAGGAGGGAGCAAATAAAGTAAAGGGAAGGTGAGGGAGGAAGAGGTTGAAAAGGGAGCGGACAGTGAGATTTTGCGAGTGTTCCATTTGTAACTAGTATGTCAGAGCTTTCAATCCCAATAATGTACGTTGCTGAGGGAGCTGAGAGGGATAGTGCATATGTTTCTGACATCTGTGCAGAAGGGCCTCATGAGAGTCCTGCACAGAGGACAACATGAACAAAATCTACTGGGATCAACATTCCCAGGTTTCTTCATTTTAACAAAACAGATCCCATACTTTTTGTTAAGCAACGACTGCTCCTGAACGGTTAATGCTGATCTTGAGTTGCCTCGGGCTGAAAAGGAAAAACGGGTCTCCTGTACTGTGAAGTTAGAGGAGAGACGACAGCTAAAGAAACCAGCCTTATCTCCAGGATGCCTGCTACCTGAAAGAAAGGTAGATCTGTGCAATTAGGTAATCGGGAAATGTAAAAGCTCCTGGGCAATCTATTGTCTACGGTGTACAGTACATCTATATGTAAAAAGTTTGGCGGGAGTCCAGTGAGCTATATAAGCGGTCTAGAGTCTGTATTGTGCTAAAGATGGTGTAATCTTATTTTGAGTAAATGTTTAAAGCACTGGACAAACTGAAGAAAAAATGTGCTCACTGTTTATCCCACGTCAATCTGAGGGACGCAGAAATGAGTTCTATCCATGAGTTCTGTTTTTCAGCTGTTGTGAATACTACTTTTTAATGGTGTTTGGAAGAGGATTTATTTAAAAAATATATATTGCGCGGATTAAATGTACGTGGTTTCCATGCTGGCGGCGTGGATTCCCTGCGGTGCCATGTGCTCCCTGCAGGAGCATCTGTCTGTCTCCAATAACCCGCAGGCCGAGCACCTGTCAAAACACAGTAGTGTGACGTAAGCAGAGGTGTGGACTACAGGACCCATAAGACATTTGTGGGAAGGAGGTGAGGGCATCTGCGCCCTACTAACGGATGGATGAATAGTGGGATGTGCGGGTGGCTGGGGTGTCGAGCTGCAGCAGGGTGGAGGCCTGCCTAGGCTGGGGTGTTATAGTGGGGGCAGCCCAGTACAGAGGGCTCATTGTGGAGCTCCAGCTGGCCGCCCCTCAGCCTCTCTTGTCTCCTAGCTTCCCATTCACTGCCCATTGTCCCTGGGCCTCCAATGAGACCGTACCACTCTGTGCATCCGCGGGGGTGCTGGGGAGGCAGGAGAGTACGCCCGGCAGTCTGAGGAGTCCCGATAGCCATCCCTGGGGTGTTGCCACGGCTTTGCATCCCCAACCCTGGAGACCAGGTACAGCGAGGGCTCTCGCAGCCCCCGAGGCCGTCCTGCCGCGGCCGGAGATGGCACGGCCCACCCCTCTCCTTGCGGCGGGATGGGCGCGCCCGTGATGCTGGCAGACACTGAGCATGTTGTACATGGAGGCAGCGGCCCTGCTCCCACCGAAAACAATACGCAGGATCCGGCGGGCGGCGGAGATGGAGGCGTGGGTCTGAGGCGCGCCGATACGGTGTGGGACTGAGGCGGACGAGGGAGGCGCGGGACGGAGGCGCACAGCCGCGGGAGGGCTGGGTCTAAGGGGTACCGTTGCCTGGTGGAGCCGTGCGCTTGTGATGCTCGATGGAGGCGTGCCATGGAGGAGCCTCTAAGTTGCTCCATCGAGGTGTCTGAGGGGCTGAATTTGAAGGTGGCGTCGAGGAGCATCATTGGACTGTCGAACTGAGGAGCGTCGTTGGAGTGAGAGCGGGGCTGAGGTGTTTGAGGAGCACCATTCCAGAAAGGTGTCCAATTGAGGTGCACAATTAATGGTTCGATTGAGCATCATTCGGTTGTCCTAATGAGGGGCATCATCGATTTCTTAGATTGAGAGGCACCGTTGGACGGTTTGATGTCAAAGCATCGTTTGAGGTGTTGGATTGATGACCAAGAAATGGACCACCGTGTGTGTGTTCACTTGAAGAGCAGCCTTGAGGTTTACGGTTGATGGGCAAGATTGGTCTTTGATTGTGGCACAGCAGTGAGGTACCCTTGGCAGTTTGAGGTCTTTATTGAGGAACACCATTGAGGTGTTCAGTCAAGGTGTTAGGATGAGGCTTAAGAGTTAGGCACGAGATTGATGTTAAATCGAGATACGCAACAGCAAAGCTCCATTGAGAAGTTTGAGGTATTGGATTGAAGCTTGTGATGGTCCATCTTCCGTGAAGTGTGCACCTTGGAGATTTTCCGTTGCCGAGCTTTAAGAAATATCGAAACATTTCACCAGGCTCAGAGGTGTACGGATTCCTCCTCTGGACGTGTGGTAACATTGGACACAGGAGTACCTTGGGGCATCCCCTGGAGCGGGCTCGAGGAATCTTCCACAGGATCAATTAACAAAGTGGGGGACACTCGGGAAGCTCCCCCGGATATTGTAGTGCCGTGGAGTGGTGGTGGCGATGGTGGGGAGTTGATGGTCCTGGCCTTCCTCTCTTTCCAGTGTCCACCAGGAGCATGATGGAGAGCTGCACAGTAAAAGGACCCTGGTGGGGGTCACAGCCCCGAAGGAGCACCCAGCACTGAATCTCCCGCGCCCACCAAGGCCAGAATGGTGGTAAGTGTTTCATTCTGATATATAATTCATCAATACATTGCTGCGGGTGAGGTCATGTGTTTGTTTTTATTTCTTAAGAGGAAACACATTTTATGTTTGCTTGTAAAGCGCACTTGTCCAGTCCATTTCTGCCCTTTATATTATCCTGCAGCGCTTTCAAAATGTGGGCGCCCTTTTCGGTTCTGGGATTTTCGTTGATCAGTCGAAATTGTCTGTGGATTTTGGAATTTTTAATTTTTTTTATGTACTATATGGCGAACGAGACAAGGTGCAAAAAAATAATTGTTTTAAGAACATTTGCATGCCACGACCCACCCAGCAGATAGGCTTTACAAAGTGCGACTGCAGCAGACCCTACATCATCACAGGGTAAGCACTTTTTCTAGGGAAAAAAAGTTTTGATGAAGGGCTACAGAGCTGATAAGCAGACATGTCTTGTGTGACTCCTTCAGCCAGTGTCACTTGGCAGCTTTGACTTTGTTGGTTGAGACTTGCAACGGGTATTGTGAAACTACCAGCCCCAGAATTCAGTGGGCTATTGGCTTAGTAATTGTATTTGTAAGTGACTGACCATGTCAGTTACATGATTGTTCAATGGCCGAATAACAATTGGAGTATCACCAGGATAGCTTTTCTGTGCCGAAATCTATCTTGACCACCTCTCTGCAGTTTACCCATAATTGGAGCTCATGGTTTTGTGATATTACTTTTTTTATATTTCCGTCCATTTATTTTGAGAATAAATGCTGTTGTAAAATTGTATATTGCCACATCTATTTAACTGATAAATAGGCACTCATACTTTGATGCCTGTCGTGTTTTAGCAAATTAAGTAACACAATATAACAGAACACTACACCCACAGGTAAATACCAGTATACTACAATGCATGTTAACATATACCTCTATTTAAGGATATCTCACCCTGTTCTTTAACTCCCCATGCTATCTGCTCAGTTGTTGGCCCATAATTCATGAAAGACAGCACGGAGATCACTTACTTACTAGCCCGAATTTCCGTATTTTTACGCTTTTAAAAAGAAATACAGACAAACACATTCTTTGTATCTGTAAAAATCACTGAAAACGGGAAAACTGGGAGCCTTACCCATAATCCATAGGAAAGGTTTAACTAGCCAAAAAGGCATTCAGGTGCATTCGTGGCGTGTAGTTTGTTAGCGATATTTTTTTATTTAAATAGTGCAGCCATTCGGGTTCGAAGATGGAGGTCAGAGGGCTGTATCTGGTTGTTTACATGATGACTTGAACACGCATGGCCATTGCCCGACAGATATATATGTATTAGCTAGTGGAAGCATGTGCACTAGTGTGTCCTAGTAGCCGGCTAGTTAGATATTTATACTGTTTGATGTATATTCTCGATTCTGCCTTTATGCATTCTGTTGTAAGATGTTTCGTGAGATTCTGCCATTGGCAGTTTTGGGGCAAGGCTTAGGCACGTGTTTCTGTTCTGGTGTTACATAGTTGTTGGAGTAGCTCACCCAGCCCTGCTTTAACACTGTACTGTAGTATTCTATTGTAGTTTTTTGTAGTATTGCAGTTTTGACTCTCCTGGTATGCTTGCAGGACAATAATCTCCAAAATGTATGAGACACAGTGACCAAAACAGGAGTGTCATTCATCAGACATGGAGCAACTATTGTCACACCATGTTTGTGGGGGTGAGTGGCGGGCACAGAGCAGAAAGGGGCAAGAGGGTCGAAACTGTAGTCATTGGCCTTTTGCCACTGATGTTCTGGGCTCTGCCCTACTAAATCTCTGCAAACTGGGCCAAGTACAGCCCTGTCTGCACTTGGAGGTTGGGTTCGGAAAAACTGGAGCCAGTAGGGTTTTGAAAAATTAGAGCCCAGTACAAAGCCGACCATTATCTTGTGGTCTGGCAGGAAGGCGGCACAGACCCAAAAGCACATTTACAAGCCTTAAAACAAAAACAAAAAAATGCACATATGATGTATACGCTGAGAATACTGAATCTAGGTTTACAAATCTGTGGCATCAATTCTTGAATTGCTTAATGTTAAACGGTTACCGTTCTTCTCACAGCAATAGTATTCCGCACAGGTCTGCACACAGCCATAGAGAATCAATTTAGTACCTGCCGTAGAGAATCAATTTGGTACCTGTCTAAAATTCATATATGGATTGCCTAAGGCTTTCTCTCACAGTCCAATAAGTTTTGTGATAGCCAAACTAATATTAGATTTATTGTTTATTCAGTATTGTAACCGCTTTGTATGTCTCACCCACGGCATGGATAATAGTCCGATGCCTCCTGTAAGACCATGTTTGGCACGCTCTGTCAGGTCACAGAACAGGTTTATGGACCCTGCATTACCAGGGACAGGTCTAGGCCGCTGTTAGAATAACCGGACGCCAGGCCTACACCACGTTAGGTTAGCGGGACACCAGGCCTACACGGCTGTTAGATTAGCCCGACACCAGGCCTACACGGCTGTTAGATTAGCCCGACACCAGGCCTACACGCTGTTAGATTAGCCCGACACCAGGCCTACACGGCTGTTAGATTAGCCCGACACCAGGCCTACACGGCTGTTAGATTAGCCCAACACCAGGCCTACACGGCTGTTAGATTAGCCCGACACCAGGCCTACACGGCTGTTAGATTAGCCCAACACCAGGCCTACATTGCTGTTAAATTAGTCCGGCACCAGGCCTACACTGTTAGATTAGCCTGACACCAGGCCTACACGGCTGCTAGATTAGCCTGACACCAGGCCTACACGGCTGCTAGATTAGCCTGACACCAGGCCTACACGGCTGTTAGATTAGCCCGACACCAGGCCTACACGGCTGTTAGATTAGCCCCACACCAGGCCTACATTGCTGTTAGATTAGTCCGGCACCAGGCCTACACTGTTGTTAGATTAGAGGGACACCAGGCCTACACCACTGTTAGATTAGCGGGACACCAGGACTAAACTTTGCACACTTGTCCAATTAGCATGACGCTACGGCCGAAAAAGTCAGGATACCAGTTTTACAGGTGTCTGGCACTTCGGGCAGGGGTACACACCTGTTTACCATGCAGAGGACATTACCATCCCATCAATTTTACATCAATGACTGCAGGTTTTTCCTTTGGGAAGAAGTTAGAAGCCAGTGGGAGACTGGGTAGGGCCTGGGCCTGGGAAATGATCTTGGAAGCACGGAGGAGTTGGTCGGACTCTCAGCCTGCATCTGTTCCCACCACTTCTCCAGTCGAATCCCTCTGTCTCCAGATGCCTTGCCAGGGGGTCCCAGCTGCTCCTAATTACAGGATTGCTTGTTATTTATAGCACAACGCATGGGAAACCCCATGCACAGCCCGGGGAGACAGTTTGTTGTGGAGTTGGTTGTGGCTTAAAAGGCACGCCTCACGTCACAAGGCATGTCCTCGCAGAGCTGGGATCGCGACTTTAAGGCACCACGCCCAGTCCCTTATGCCTCGTTGTGAACACTAGAGCAGACATCGTGTTGGTCACATGATGAGGGAGCAGGGAGATTTGGTGATTTTTGTCCATTGTCGAACAGCTTGGTGAGATGTAGATGTTACGATATGGGCTGTTATTGAAGTTTTAGTGAGGTGCTGGACATGTTTCCTTAGGATTGTTTCCAAAGGCAACCATTTAATCAAGGGTTAGCATTTACTCGATATAAAATGATTACTTGAAATTGATAAACACCGATATCCTCGTAATGTCCCGTCCTTCTACCGGGTTCTATTTTTCCATGTCTCTTGTCACTCCCTCAGCGCCTGTCTTACAGTCGCGCAAGGCGCTACAAGATATGCAACATGCTTTGTGAGCGTGGGTGGGAGGCAGGCGCAGCTGTAAAGAGCCTTCGGGCGAGTGGAGGGAGGTAGCGGCCTATTTTCCAGCCATGTGTCTGCATCCTAGAATTTAAGTAGGTCAAAAGGCTGCATCTGGGCGCCTCTCTTTTCTCGTCTGTGATGTGCCGGCCCTCCGGGTTTGCGTCCGCCAGACCATCTCTGACCTCTGCAAATCAGTGACCCTGACCTCTGTAGATAGTGACCCTGGGGCCCCCAGACAGCCTGGGCACATATGGAATACTCCAGTCCGAGCGTCCCTCGCCACCTTTTGTGGAAACGCACACAGTGGCCCCAGGGCTTGCTTTCGTTGGTTACTTCTGTGGATACCGTCACCCAGTGATCAGGACCCCAAGGGCTCACCTCCTGGGATACAGAGACACACACCCAGGGCCCTCAGCGCCTGCTACTCTCAGAGCGCCCCTCATCTCCTTCTGTAGGTAGACATCCAGCGGACAGGGGCCCCAGGATCAGACCTCCTCGAATACAGATACATTCAGGGGCCCCAGGGCCTGCTTCTGTCAGTGTTCCTCACGCACCTCTGTGGATAAAGATATCCGTTGGTCAGGGGCCATAGGGGCTGACTTCCATCAGAGCGCCCTCACCTGCGGACACCCTGAAACCGAGGGCACATGTAGCTTCTGGAGATAAACCTTCTGGGGCCTAAAGCCTACATTCACTAGCCAGGAGAGGTCTCTGAGCTCTGCAGATAGAGTGGCATCCGGGGTGCCAGAATTCCTTACATCAGCGTGTCTCTGATACAGAGATACTCACTCAACGATGTAGCACCCATCGCAAGTGGGACACTCGAATTAGAGTCCATGTGGCACCAACATTTGTAACTGCGATAGCTCGAACTGTAAGATGATGTTCAAATAGTCCTGAGTTCAACATCAGTGGGCCCGCACGATGCAAGGGTATCCCAAGGGGCTTTGATGCAAAGGGAACCCGCAGGATATCTCAAGAAATCAGAAGGCGGCTTTTACAACCCATTCTCAGGCAACACTCCAGTCCATCGCTGGGCCCCTTGACTAGGTGTTCACTGCTGGTCCGTAGGGCATGTACGGGTAGAGTGCAGATGCTCCTGCAGACACATTCATTCAAGGTCTTTTGTACTTCCTTTCCCCTCTTTTGATGTGATGCATGGAAAGCATGGGTTTGGTCCAGGTCAGCTGGTCTGCATAGTCTAATTGATCAAATAGGAGCTCTCATCTTGTGTCGATCCTCTACATTGATCTCAGTGAGTTGGGCCCTAATTTAGCCTACTCGGTCAGGGCAGCTCAACTCTAGGGGTGGGTGGAACTTGTGGAGTTTCACTCCATGGAATTCTACGGAGTTACATAAAAACTCTGAGATTCCGCAGAGTTCAACCAACGGGGGGAAATTATACCCGTCGCGCAGCAATTTACGCCAGTAGCGCGAGCCATGCTGAAAAATCAACGCGAGCAGCACCATGCGGTGCTCAAGAGCGCATGACCATTTGAGTTGATTTTGCTGCTGCTCAGGTAGAAAATCTACTTTAGCGGCAGCAAATGTACCCGAGAAGCAGTCCTCTGACCGCCCCTGTTAGAAGCTCACGCTGGGGGATGCCATATCTCACTCGCACTTGCCTGCTCTCATTACTAACACAGCAGTTGGCGGAATTGGGCTATAGAACTCTTCTAATGCAGAGTTGCCAAATTCCACCATTTCTGCGGGCGGGATGAAACATTCCGCCCTCCCCTACTCAACTTCACTCTTCTCCACGGCAGATTAACTCCATGCCTTCACGCAAGGAACATCAGCTTTAATGTGGTTCTCTGGTAATGGACGTAGGCCCAGTCTTGAGGGAAGAAGCATCCAAGTCCTGTTTGTAGCACGTTGTCTTAATATAAAATGTTGCTTTGAAGCTCTTTTCAGAATTCCAAAGAAAGTACAGTGCATGGGATTCAGAGGTAAATAGTTGAGGAAACCGAAAGCCGTGGTGGATGGCCAATACTCCAGAAGATGAGCTACCTTCTCAATTCCAGTTCCCCTGTCAACCAGAGCAAAAAGTAGGTTTGTGAGAATTCTTCTCATGTCTTTATACAGGTCCGTAGCCAGAAATCTAACTTATGGGGGGGCTTTGCCCCCAGCTATGATCACACAATAAAACAGTGCTCTTTAGGTGCATTCTTTACCAAATACTGGTTGTACTACTAAATATTGACACCACAGGATATCCCGGTATAAGAATATCGGAGACAGAATATTGAAAGGTAAGTGCATATATGGAACGTATAGATTTACTATTCCTAACTCCAAATCTACATACCTTGAAGATGTATATCTTGTGTAGGAACATATATGTGGAGTAAGGCATATAAAATATATATTTAACTGTCGATATTTTGGATACGATATTCTATCCTCAATATTCTGAGCCTTTGATATTCTGGTACACACCATGTGATTCTGTGTGAAAGAAAACGTGGATTTTTTTTAAGGTGGATATTCAAGCATGCTCAATCATCTTTCCACAATCCAACTTTAAATCCTATCAATTAGAGGGGATTTAAAGTAGAAGGGTGTAAAGCCTGACTTGCCTCTGTGTGTTTTCTAAACTGTTCAAGCTTTGTCTAATGCAAGATTTATCAAGTTATTTAAAAAAAAAAAAAAAAAAAAAAAATACTGTCCGCAGCTCAGAGCCATCCTCCCCAATCCTCTTACCTTAGGTGGTGGATGTCCAGCCCCCACACTCAAAATTCTTTTGCTTGAGGATGACCTACCTGGGACATTCTGCATCAGGAAATCATCACACCTGGAAGGCCCCAAAAGATAAACCTTACCTCACATAAATTTAAGAAATTTCATCTGTTTCGTAAAGTGTGGCGTTTCCTAATTCCAACCAACTTCATAAGTGAAGTTTTAGCTTAATTCGCCACTAATATAAAATAACTTTATAGAGAACTTTGAGCATATCCATCAAAATATTTTGGGAAATTAGTGGCAAACTGTGTGTTTAAAACATTTTATGGCTGCAGCAAGGGTGAAACTCGATACCCTGAATGTGGTTTCCACAATATTTTGTCTAAGGGGAAGAATTTTCATCATGTTAACCCTGACTGGGTTATCTAGATACTAAACAGTTTTTGAAAGCGAGATATTTTGTTATAGCAGTGCTCTGTGACATGGCAGGCTACATTGGATCGTTTGATCACAGTACTGCTGGTTGGGATATTTGCAGCCCTCTGTAGGAAGCAGATTAACCTAACAAAATGTCTCCTGCAAACTATATAGTTCTCTAGAGCAGCAGCTATCTCACCAGGCTATATTTCACAGTAGGCCCGTGTAGGCTGAAACAATGTCAATCAAATGTAAGTTGTACCTGACTTGTGATAACAGTGCCCCAGCATAATAGGCTAATCAAAGCACCATGCCATATTGGAATATGGGGTGTCATGATTGGACATTGCTTCTGAATGACTGGTAAGTTTAGGTAGTGACAACCACATACGTATTCTGAATAGAAAAGGTCATGAAAGTTGCTGGCTTAAGAACGACCTGACTCCGTGCCCTGCACAGTTGTGCAATCTTTTTACACAGCAGCTTCCTGTTTGACATACCATATTCGGAAGGTGTTGGACTCGGCCCTTTGTGCAGCCGAACTTTTTGCCTTCACCCTTCTGAGCCCATTTTTGTTGGCTTGTTATGTTCTGTTAAAGCAATTTATAGAGCGTGAACAAATACCCGAAAGTGTCAAGACGCTGACCCAAAAAAGCGGAAAAGAGTCACTTGTGTACGGATTTATTTAGGAAACAACCAAGTTTTTAGATTCTTTCTGAAAAGAGAGATTTGGAATTGACCTAATGGAAAGGGGGAGTACATTCTATTACTTGGCTGTGGAAATCCCAAATCCTCTTCCACCCCAATTGGTTTGTTTGAACCTATTGACAATTAGTTTGAAGGTGCCAGTAGACCTTAAGCATCTTACTGGAACATACCATTGGAAAGACTGTCTGAGAAACTCCGGGCCGGCTCCATGCAGAACTTTGCGGGCCAAGCAGAGCCTTAAATTTATTGCGCTGCCTAATGGGTAGCCAATGAAGATGTTTAATGGCTTGAACCGCAGAATGATGTTTAGGAATCCTAGTTGGCGTTCTAGCCGCAGCATTCTGCAGCACCTGTAGCTTGTTACGGTGTTGCTGCGGAGTATAGAGATATAAGGCATTGCAATATTCAATCCTAGAGAGTATGAGTGCCATAATGACCGTTTTTTGGGAACTGCTAGGAATTAAATGGAAAGATGTTTTTAAGCATCCTTTAGACATGACAAGTCGAGGACAGTGATTGCGTTGACCTGCAGTCCAAAGGTCAGCTTATTATCCATAATCACTCCAAGATTTCTAATCTTACATACCGGATAAGAAGGGGGGCCATTTCTTTTGACCAACAGGACGAGGTCCATGGGAAGGGGAGTTTGCAAACATGATGACCTCGGTTTTTCCGTAATTGAGCTTAAGACCATTCCGGGACATCCAGTTTCCTACTGCCATCATACAGTCATGTAAATTGGAGCCAGCTTGATTGTTAAAGGTAGACAAAGCCACCTCAATCTAGGTGTCCTCTGCATATGAAGTGAGATCCAGCCAAAAGATCTGATAAGGGAGGCCAAGGGTTTCACATAAATATTACACAGCGTAGGGTTGAGTGCAGAGCCCTGAGTGACCCCGCAAGGTAGTGTACTTGTAGGACTCTATGCACTTTACCACTGCTAATCAATGCTAAAGTGCATTTGCTCTCTCCTTTAAACATGGTGAAATTGACTTACAGTGAGTAATAGGGTGTGCTGTTCCTAAGGAAAAGGATGAAGGGGTGAAATAGCTCCTATAAGGAGCAAGGGCCCTCACACACCACGAAGAGTGTCATGCTTCATTATAGGGCAGTTCCTCGTTGGGCTGGCGCTGCAATGCCCAACGGGCCCCGCAGGTGGGCTCTTTGCCAGAGTTCTTTTATCCTGAAAGTCTGGCCGTAGATGAAGTGGGTGTGTGTGGGGAGTGTGGTGTATGTACAAATGAGAGTAGTATGTGAGATGTGTGAGTTAAAAATAACTTTGGGAAACCAGCTGAACTAACTTTAATTAGCAGGTTCCAGGGCATGATTAAAAACTTTTGCTGCTTGTATGTGATGATTCTAATAATCCCATCCAGCATTAAGTGAGAATAGTGGTCGACATGTTTCATGCCCTATGTTGTCTTGAAGATCGTGGCATTTCAAGACCTCAAGCGACTATCAACTACTCATACGAGTGTGGTTCACATCTAAGTGTAGAAATAGAAAAACCATAGGAAAAACTTATAGGAGCTATTCCACCCCTTCGTCCTTTTCTTCTCTTTCCTTAGGAACAGCACACCCTATTACTCAGTTCATTCCTTGGGGCTTGTGTGCTGGACCTTGATTGCCCCCAATTCTCCCCCCCCCCCCTTTTTTTTGATGTGATAGAAATTGACTTCCACCCAGTTGACACATTTAATGGATTTGTAAGTTCCTAGTAAAGTGGTAATACATGTACCCAGGGCCTGTAAGTTAAGTGCTACTAGTGGGTCTTCAGCACTTATTGTGCCACCCACTTAAGTATCCTTCTAAACATGTCTCAGGCCTGCCATTGCAGCCTGTGTGTGCAATTTAAAACTGCTATTTCGATCTGGCAGGATAGGCCACCTCTGACTTGATGAGGGGGAGGAGCTGACACCTACCACACTTGCATATCACAAAGGCTCTGCCTGGGCATACTCCTAAAGGGTATTATACTATTCTTTTTTGGCCCCAGATAAGCTGGGGCTAGGACGGCAGAAAATTCCAAACCGCTCTGGGGGTGGAAACCTCCAAAACCTTCTCCTACTTCAAAGCTGTCACCAGGTATACATAATGGACCCTCAGACCCAACTCTTCAGTAGACCTCTGGCCCTGTGGAAGACTCGGAAGAACTTCAGTACTGCTTTACAAGAAGGACTGCCACTCTGCAAGAAGGACTGCCACTCTGCTGACCTGCTGTTTGCTGCCTGGGGAAATGGACTGTATCTGCATTTGTTGGCTGGACTCCTGATCAGAGCCTCTGGGACAGAAAAGGCTCCAACCATATTGAACCCACCACCTACACTCTACTTGTTGTGAGTCTTGCCCCCCAAGAGGTGCCACCCCAGTCCTGGTCCATCGGAAGTGGGCCTGAAGGTGCTCTGCCAGCCCAGCTGTGGTCCTGTAAGCAGAACCGATGCAGCTCTGCACATCTCGTTGCAGCCACATTGGCACCACTACAGCCCGACACATCCCCGAAGGCAGACTCAACATTGCAGCGCTCTGTCTCCCCGTAACAGCGGCTGCGTGATGCACCCTCAATACAGGCCTTCGAATTGCAAGCACCTTGTCGACAGCATCCTCGACAACAATACAGGACTGCGCATCGCAACTCGGCAGCTACCTCAGAACCGCTGCTGCGTGACGTATCCTTGATGTGAGATCTCGCAATGCTCTGCAAACCAGGATTCAAGGTATTTTGTTCAGCTGGCCTAACTAAGTCCCTGTATCTAATCCGTGCTCCATCATGGTCAGCCTGAACTTGTGACTTTGTCCCGATCCAGCGTGACCAGATAACCATAGTTGCTCGTTGTGTTTTTAGGCAATGTTTTTACCTAAATCTTTAAAATGATATAATCCCGGTACTACTGATTTGGATTTTTGTTGTTTTGCTGTGAAATAATTTATTACATTTTACTCTTTCTAAATTGGGGTGGGATTTTCCATGTGTTGTGCTTTCACTCTATTACTTTTTGAAGTACTGCATAAAGACTTTACACATTGCCTCCAATTTAAGCCTGACTGCTCTGTGCCAAGCTGCCAGAGTATTAAGTCCAGGTTAATTTGGGGTTTGCTGCTTAAGTAGAGTCTCGCGCCCCCCTCAACCAGTCACCCAGTTTCCAACAAAGGGCGTGAAGGGAGTTCGACTAATGCACACTGAATTCTTTGCCTTTCAGCTGTGACATTAAACTAGTGTTGGTACCACTTTTCGTATCAGCTTCTCACAAACAAAACTGTGGTACCCCACAGGGGTCCATCATATCTCCTCTATTATTCAACATCTACCTGACCCCCTTACCAAGCCGGACTCCATAATTTAGCCCAACCTGTTACAACTATGCAGATGACACCCACATAATTTTTTTAAATTAGATGGTCTAGAAGACCTCTACAATTCAAAACTTGACTGACTTCGGGCAATACACACATTATAGGAAAGTGCCCCTTTTTGCATGGTTACCCCCCACTTTTTGCTTGACATCTGATGCAACCTGACTTGATGTGCCCTGGGTCCCTGCCAATCAGGTTCCCAGGGCCTGTGTTCTTTTCCCCAAAACGGTACCTTTGTACCCACAATTGGCACCTCCCTGGCCACAGGTAAGCCCCTTGTACAAGGTACCATGGGTACCAAGGACACTGTGACCAGGGAAGGCCTCTAAAAGCTATAGCACCTATTGTGCCATCCTTAGAGGCCCTGTACCATAACACCCACACGCTGCCATTGCAGGCTGCGTGTTTTGGTGCAGAGAAAAGTGACGAGTCAACATGGCGCACATCCCTGTGTGCCATGCCTACAACCCACTGCCTGAGGCCTAGGTAAACCACCCCTCTAGCAGGGTGCACGATCCCTCGGGTGAGGATACAGTGGCATGAGCCATGTACCCCTACAGTGTCTAAGTACATTCTTTGACATTGTAAGTGTAGTTCAGCCATAAAGAGGATATGGTCTGGGAGTTGGTCATTATGAACTCCACAGCTCCATAATGGCTTTACTGAAACCTGGGAAGTTTGGTAGCAAAGTTCTCAACACACTAAACCCACACTGATGCCAGTGTGGGATTTAATGTAAAAGGCAGTCAGCCCTGAAAAACGACCAGCCCTGGTGTGGTTCCTGAATGGCTGCCTGCCATTTGCCACCACCAGACAGGTTTCTGGACCCCTGGGTAGAGAGCCTCTGCTCTCTGGGTCCAGAAACAAAGCCCATCCTGGGCAGATGTCATGCCTCCTCCCCCAGGATGATCTGGGTCCACAAAGGGGAAGCTTCAAAGGCCTGCTACCCTTTTGCTGCCCCCAGCAACTGGCTCCCACTGGTTCTGCCCCCCACTTTGGGCAGGAGAATCGGCTGCAAAACCAAGCTAGGAAGAGAGGTGTGCCCACCTTTGCCAACCCCACCCCCTCAGGTGGGGGAGGCGAGGTGAAGCACACATCTCAGTCCCCTCCATCTTGAAGATGAGGGGACTTAGCCAATTAGGGAGAGGCTCATGCTCCCCTCCCACTGGAGGGTGGTATAATAGGGGGTGTACCCACCCCAAAGGAAGGGACCCATTAGTCCCGACATGCACTCACCTTTTAACGCCCCTAAATCTAGTATTTAGGGGCCACCCTGAACCTTGCCTCCTCAGATTCGAGGAAGAAAGAAGAACTGAAGAGCCGTGCTGACCCAGGAAGAAGAGGACAACTACTGCTTTGGCCCCAGCCCTATCGGCCTGTCCTCCTCCGCCCTGCCTAAAGCGAAGAACCCGGCGTGTCGAGCAGCCCCCCCAGATCCCAGAGGACCAGCCCTGCACTCTCCTTAAAGACTCTGTCTCCTGTGAGCACTGGATTTGCTCAACAAAAACTCCAAGTCCAGAATCCGGATTCTGGCGACTCCGTGATTCTGCACCTGAAGCCTACGGCGCTAGTTCCAGTGGCCCAACACCACAAGGAGGTCTCTGCAGAGATCCTGACCTGGGTTCTGGTGATCCCCGACCTCCCTCAAGCCGATGCCTGCAGCTTCAACCTGAAGGGTCCCCCCGACAGCGATCAGAGCTGGTAAGATAACCCGACGCCAGAAGACACCCCTTCACCCGACGCCTCACGGCCTTGGGTGGCCCAACCAACAGTGTCCAGGCATTCCCCAAGAATCCAACTTACCTCTTCAGTTGGTGGTCGCCTTCAGGAAGCCTCCATGCTCGAGCCTGCTGCAACTTTGCCGAACCGAAGGTCTCCATTGAAAAGCACAGGGTCCCCGACATCTCCTTGGCACTCTGTACCTGGCCGCCCCAGTGCCGCTGGTGGTGCAGCTCCTGTGCTGGTTGTTGGCCCCTACAGTGCTGACCTTAACCCCAGGAGCTTTGCTCCCACACCCGAGTGGCCTGCTTGTAAGCAGGCCCAAACCGAAGGCCCCCTTAGCCCCATTGGCTAACATTGAGACACTGCACCCGGGCGCCCCAGTGCCGCTGGTGGTGCAACTAGAGTGCCAACCTAGACCTTGGGGAACCTTGGTCCTAACCAACAAAGCTCCCACTTGTAAGACGTTTGCTTACCTGTGAAACCGATAACCATTTTTCTCCCATAGGAACCTCCGTTATGAGATTTTGGGCCTAAAATGTTCTAAGTTTTGAACTGTTGTGCTGTATGGGAAGAGCAGTAACTTTAACTCAAGCCAAGAAAAGTCTTATGTACCGTGTTTTGTGAGATCCTTATGTGTGGTATCTAGGCATACCACCCGCAGTATTCAAAGGAATCTAAAAGTAACGGAAAAGTATTCTAAAAGTAATTAATTATTGTGTAATGTCAACTGCTATTTAAATAAATACCAACCTGTAACATTTGCAAATTTGACCACAACTGCATTTCCTTGTAAAGTACTGCATTTGAGAGTATATTTTATTTACCTGTGCCAAGTCCTGCTTGGTCCTAAAAATAAAACGTAAGTATACATTTTTTTATACTTACCCAATTGGTCTGGATTCAGTCTGAGTGCGTGCCTCCAGTCTTGGTTAAGTAAATACAATAAATGCCTAACACACCCTCTGTTTAAGCCTAACTGCTCGCCCACAATACCACAAAGAGGGCTGTTAGTACTTACCTATTTAGCCTCTACTATACCTCTGGGGACTCCCTGGACTCTGTGCACACTATACCTTACTTTGGTATAGTATATACAGAGCCAACTTCCTACACTCATGGATGGTGAATAACCATCTAAAGCTAAATATTGCAAAGACCAATCTTATGACCTGAAAAAAATGACAAAAATACCAGCCTACCGCCAATGTGAGGCCCCTCCGACAATATCAAGAAACGTCAGAAACCTAGGGGTGACCATGATTTCAGACCTATATTTTATACTATGTGTTAACAAAGTAAAACGGAGTGCTGTCTACACAATGAAAATACTAGGTCGCATCCTCCCTTACCTTGGATAATCTGCAGGCTTGACTATGCCAACAGTCTATACCTTGGTGCACCCGCATTCATCCTACACAAAATACAACTCATCCAAAATGCTGCTGCAAGACTCCCTCTCTGTCTTCACCCAAGAGATCACATGATTCCAGTATTGCAATCACTCCACAGTCTATAGCCAGAAGAGCAATGTCCAAGTCCCTTTGCATTGTTCACAGACCCTGTAGAAAAGGACTGCTATACTTACAAGCTAAATTCAAGCAATACAAACATATCGGGACACTGCGCTCCAGGCTTGCACCACTTATCATACCACCTTACTATAAGAAATCCATAGGAGGCACTGCTTTCTCAATACAAGCCTCCAAGCTCTAGAATTCCCTACCAGCCAGCAGTCAAAGCATCCAGGAACATATAAACTTCAGTAGACAAATGAAAACATGGCTATTTCCAAGACCACTAAAGCACCCCACAACCTGGCAGCAGAACCTGGTGAGACAGTCGCACCCTCAAGCTCAATCTTTAGCTTACAATCCACAGATTGAAAACAACCAAACAGTAAAAAACTATGATAGGCTGTCCAGTAAATAAGGGCTGACTTATGCTTCACTAGGGTATTATGTAGTTATGCAAGTTCAAACATAACATTTCTGGGGCACATAAATACTAATACCATAATACTCATCTGTCAGTAGCCAACTGTAACTTACACTTCTTACATTCACATAAGACAAATCTGCAACGAAGGTTGTCCATCACCAGTACTGTGCAGCCAATAAACCAGCCATCATCAAATGAACAGGCATGGAATAACTTAAGAACTCTGTCCATACTGCTGGTCAATCGAAGGGTTTTAATCTAGTCCATGACTGCAGGTCCCAAATATCTATACACTTTGACAGCTACTTTACATCTCACAATGACTTTCAGATGTGAGAAGATAGTAACTGCACATTCCAGCACATCTCTCCACCTATCTCTCCCTCTAGCAATGCCACCTCTGTTGCAGGTCTTTAACCCAAATTTATGATTGGACAAGCCAATGCAGTAGCCAGCAAAACAGACTATATAATAAGAAACACCATAAAGTCACCTGCAGAGCTGTTCAAATCTGCTAGCATATTGAAAAAACATAAACTGTGCATTTGTGTCTCCCACCGCTCATCATCCACCACACTGCTACACGATGCATTTCGTAACACGATAACAGCACATCGGTGGTCATCACGCACAACATGGAAACACTTCTCAAATAGGATGACAAAACAAAGATAACACCCTTCCAACCACAAACCACCCTATATGGCATAGCTTGCTGCCCATATAGGTAAGCGCTATAAGTGTAAACATAGGGGTAGTAAGTGCTCATCAAATGTGCAGTACAATAAAATACAATATTTTTCATTTGTGCATCACCCAAGATTTGTTTTGATCTTGTTAAAATCTTTTTCTCCACTAGACTTCAGAATTATAAAACAAAATGTGCTTCATTTGTGCTTTTATAACTGCTGGTATATGTTGAAATATTTGTTCGGTTCATTTACGGGTATTTAATTTTATTGTGAATTAGAAACATACTGACATCCTACTGTATTTCTTTCCGCACTCCCTGTACGCAAGGCCACTGGAATTATGTGATTTTGTGGCTGCGGTGTTTTTTCCATAATTATGAATTTGCTGCATTTGCCTAATGATCCATCATCTGCTGCATAACAGACCGGTTTTAACAAAAAATAATTTTGTTTCTACCT
Source organism: Calotriton arnoldi (assembly GCA_963921515.1). Lineage (NCBI taxonomy): Eukaryota > Metazoa > Chordata > Amphibia > Caudata > Salamandridae > Calotriton > Calotriton arnoldi. The sequence goes on along the minus strand of CAWUFW010005518.1, from coordinate 717,615 downwards.
CAAACAAATATAAAGTTACTAAGAAAACACTGCAACACGTGCTGCCACACAGTGGCAGGTCCTTTGCAAAGGTTGACTGGTCACCTTTCAGTTATTTATAGCTGTATTTGGATGTGCAACTGGTACTAATGAAGTGAAACTTTTGCCTTGCTGTGACAGTGTTAACGTGTAAAAATGATAAAATAATGAAGTGATACATAATGATACATAATACACCTCATTAAGCCGCATAATTTGAGTTTTCTTGCCATATAATTTAGTTAACATTGCTGCAGTGTTCCTGTTGGTTGCATAGTTCCAGTAGACCTGTCTGAACCCCAGCAAGATTGTCACATAGGTCACTTTACAAGATTCTCTCACTTTGTAGTCAAAAAAAGAAAAGTAAACATCCTCTCCACGCAGTCAGAAGACATAGCCTGACACTGAACCTGCCTTGGAACACACAACAAATCTAACCAGATCAAATCAAAATTTAAATGCATTTTTATTGCTCATTCACTTTCGGTAACTTGTGCGCCTTTAAATTCTGTAGTTACTATCAAGTAGGAGAGAGAGGAAAAACTAGGGCTAGTTCACTTCCCCAATTAATGTATATAAATCAAAGGGAACTAGCTACAGGGTAGAAGCTCCTAGTGTGTGTTTGAAGGAAAAAACATTTGTTTTTTTATGAAGACCCTCACCCACCAACCTAGTTGGTGGCATGCTTCATCATCGGGTCCCACCCAAGGTACTGAGTGTACCTTGGGTGTGCTTCGACGCCTGGTTACAGCGGAGCAGGTTTTGTGCTGTGAGTGTGCAGTGAAAGTGAGTTGTGTGAGAGTTAAACTGTCCAATGGGTCCCAGAATTCAAAAGACTATTTTAATGTTGGGCCCTTGGCAGTGATTAAAAACTGAGAAGTGGATATCAGTGGAGATAATTAATGACTCCGATATCCGGTGTGGTCAACATGTTTCAGCCAGGTCTCAGTGTTAAACTGGCTTTCATCAGGACCTACGTGTGTGAATTTAAAAGGTGGTCTAAAAATAATATATTTAGGACCAGCTATGTTGCGCACACACGAAGGTGCGATATGTGGAAGAGGATGTTTTCCTCTAATGGCTAATTTCCTGTAAGGGAAAAAGCGACAGACAAACAAACAAATATATATATATATAATAATGGCTTCTTTTTGACATATTATATCAAGTGACTCGAGCGTCGTGTCCGTGCTCTATTCGGAAAATTGGCGTAGTGAGGACCGAGCGTGGTGTTTTTGTGCTTCGTGATTTAAAAGGAACGCCTTGAAATATGCGCTATCGAGTGGTAACAAATAGCGTTGTATGTGTGTAGCGGGTTAGGGGAATGAAGGACTGGACCAGGTCTAGATAGTGAAGGCTTTATTTTACAACTGAGAGTCCTTCTTTGCGAAGCCAGAGTTACGGTCCAGGGTGTCGGTATGGTTTCCGGGTTTGGCTGGACGTCTCGCTCTTTTTCCGGTCCTCTGGGACGGCCTCTCCCTCTTCTGCTCACAGTCGGCTGGAACTCCACGGCAGATGTAAAGCAAGCGGAAAGGGGAGAGTGTATAAATGCCCTGAAAACAAGTTGGCAGTGTGGGAAGGGAGTGAGGGATACACACACCCGTGTCACACGTCTATCAGGAATTATGTGAAGTGCACGGGAAAGGGGAAGGAGATGGGGAAATAGGAAAGGACGTCTATATCTTTACTTAGAGCCATCTCTCTTTCCTGCCCAGCCCGCAAAACGATCGCGTACCTGATTTAGCCACGCTCCTCCGTGGCTGGGCGCAGCGTGTTGTCGTTGGCCTCCGGGCTTGTCCAGCAATCGGCTTGGCTCCACGGCAGGCTCCTTCTCCTCTTCTTCGCACAGTGGGGAATTCGCTTCTCTGCTCTTCTCCGTCTCCGACACTCCAGTCTCTCTCTCTCCTGTGAATACACACACACCAGTTCCGGGTCCCTCGTCTCTTATTGGCCAGCAGGGACTGACGTGGTCAATATGGGCGGAGTTCTCCGATGTGGCAGGTTCTTTAAAGGACCCGCGTTGATTGTCCGTGTAGTTTTCATACGGGGTACTCGGAGGGCAAAACCAGTCATCCTGCTGTGGGGACACAAAAGGGCTATTGACAGGGGTTACGGACCACCAGTCTTCCTCCCATGTCCGAGTGGCCCCGTGACACCCCTCCCCCCCAGGATTCTCCCGTTCGGGGAGAGGGAACACCCTGGAGAGGTAATCCATGCTTCCATTATCGGTGCCTTTTTGGTGCTTCACTTCAAAAGAGAAAGGCTGCAGGGATAAAAACCACCGTAGGACTCTGGGGTTATGCGTCATGTTCCTACTCATCCACTGGAGGGGTGCATGATCAGTGTAAAGGGTGAAGGGGTGACCCTCTAGATAGTATCTTAGTTTATCCACCGCCCACTTCACCGCCAGACATTCCTTTTCTACGGTAGGGTACTTCAACTCCCTGGGGAACAGTTTCCTACTGATATAGAGAATGGGATGTTCCACCCCCTCAGATGACATCTGTGATAGAACTGCCCCTATCCCCTGATTGGAGGCGTCTTTGTGTAGAAGGAAAGGTTTGGTAAAGTCGGGGGAGACTAACACCGGGCTAGTGGTGATGGTTGTCTTTAGTGACTGGAAGGCCTTCAGCATCTCCGATGTGGGGTGGGTTATGCTCCGGGTGCGCGCTTCTTTGCGAAGGGTGTCAGTCAAGGGGGCGGCTATATCAGAAAACGACGGGATGAAGCGACGGTAGTATCATATGAGCCCTAAAAACGCCCTCATCTCTTTCTTGGTGGAAGGAAAGGGGGTTGCGGCGATGGCTCTTACTTTTTCCTGTTGTGGTTGTATCAGCCCATGCCCCAAAAGGTACCCTAGGTATTTGACTTTTTGAAAACCCACCCGTGACTTTTTCGCGTTAACATGTAGTCCTGCTTCAGCTAATGCCTGGAGGATGGTCTGTAGGTGTCTTAAGTGCTCCTCCCAATCGGGGCTAAACACCACAATATCATCTAGATACGCGGAAGAGAAGGATTGATGTTCACGGAGCACCTTGTTCATCAGCCGTTGGAATGTGGCTGGTGCTCCGTGAAGACCGAACAGTAGGACCGTGAACTCGTACAGACCATTGGGAGTGGAGAAGGCGGTTTTCTTCCTATCCTCTTCTCTGAGGGGAACCTGCCAATATCCCTTTGTGAGATCTAGGGTGGTGATGTACTTGGCATCCCCCAGTTTCTCGATGAGTTCGTCTATCCGAGGAATCGAATAGGCGTCAAATGCGGAAATGGCGTTAAGAGCCCTGAAGTCCATACAAAATCTGGTCGAGCCGTCCGGTTTAGGGACCATTACAATTGGGGAGCACCACTCACTCTGAGACGGGCGAATGACCCCCAGTTCTAACATGTCCCGGACTTCTCTTTGTACGGCCGTCCTCTTGGCGGCAGGAATTCGGTAGGATCGTTGCTTAATGGTTTTGTTCGGAGGAGTCACGATGGTATGCTCTGTTAGGGACGTCTTGCCAGGCTTGTCTGAGAAGAGGGGGGTGAAGGGAATGAGCCTCGCTTGTAGGGAGTCTTTCTCCTCTTTGGTCAGGTCCTGATTGATGACCAGCTGTTCCAGTGTAGAAGGGCTAGACGGCCTAGTAGGAACGGAGAGGAGGGATTTCTTGGGAAGAGGGCCTAGCCATTTCTTCAAAATGTTTATGTGGTACGTTTGTATCCGCCTCGGGGTTATCTGCACTTTATATGTGGTCTTCCCTACCGTTCCTACAATCTTATACGGACCCAACCATTCCGAATGGAATTTCTTGGTGCTGGAGGGAAGAAGCACCAGTGCCCAGTCATTAACGTTTAGGTGTCTCCATTTCTTCCCTTTATCGTAAAAAGTATTTTGCTTGCTTTGCCTGTGCTCTAGATGGGAATACGCCAGGTCTCTTAACTTCCCGATTTTTGATTTCAGCTTTTGGGTATATTCTAGCATCTCTCGGGTTTCTTCTACCCCTTCTCTCTCCCAGGCCTCTTTGGTTATCTCAAGAAGAGACCGTGGTTGACGCCCATAAAGCATCTCGAAGGATGAGCACCCCAAACTGCTCTGCACCTGTCCTCTCAGTACGTAAAGGGCAAGCGGAAGGAGGTGGTCCCACTCCTTGCCTTCAACCGCAAGCATTTTCTTTAGAGTCGATTTTAAGGAGCCGTTGTACCTTTCGACTAAACCGTCGGTTTGTGGGTGGTACACAGAGGTTCTGAGATGTCGGAGGTTCAGGGTTTTACAGACCTCCCTCATAAGTCGGGACACAAAGGGGGTGCCTTGGTCGGTCAGAATTTCTTTGGGGAACCCCACCCTTGAGAACAACTCCACCAGTTTCTCCGCTATGTTATGTGTGGTTGGGGCTCTCAGGGGAAACGCCTCAGGATAGCGTGTGGCATAGTCGACTATCACTAGGGCGTATTGGTTTCCTTTTTTAGGTCGAGCCTCGAGTAGCGCGCAAGCGCTGCTAGGCGAAGACTTTAAGTAAGGGGGTTTCAGAAGCAGTCCAAACGCTTGTGCGTCGTGGCTGGCCTTTTTGGGATGGTTACGCGCGGCAGACATGTGTTTCCAATTATCGTGCCCAGACGCGGGCGCGATAATTGTAAACACATGCCGGCAAAAGGCCATGACGCACGAGCGTCTGGTCAGCTGAGCAGGCTGCCGCGCTCGCTCGCCTCGCCCCCGCTCCTCTCTTGTTAGAACTGCCGGTGCTGAGTACAGAGTGCAGGCAAGCGTGGTAAAACTAGCGAACACCGCTAACTTTAAACCAAGAGGCTTTCCTCGTTTCACTTGTTTCATTCGGCCGCGAAGCGCGATGATATTTCTTACTTTCCCTTAAGCAGATGTCATTTCGCACCCTCTTCCCCCGCCCGCACTCCGTTGTCCGTGGATTTTCGCACCCCCACCCGCACTCAGTTCTCCGTGCATTATCGCACCCCCCTACTCCCGGGCGGATGTCCGGGGCTGGCGCCGTCCCGGTGATGGTGAGTACTGGTCTGTACTGGCCTCGTTCTTTTATTTCCCCATACTGACGTGTACTCCGTTGTGAGACCTGCGCTGGTTCGTGTTGTTGGACACGGTGGGTAGATGGTAGTAAACGGGATATTGAGAGGTTAACGTCTGAGGTGTGCTGATTCGGGTACTCTGGGTCGGTGGCATAAGTGCTCCAGGGTGGCTTTGTGTCAGTGGTGAGTACTGGTGATGGGGTACTGGCTGAACGTGAACTGTGCGAGTGGTCCATGGTTGCTACAGCTATACGTGACGTGTGCGCCAACAACACTTTTCACGCTGGTGTTTGAGTCTGTACTTTCAGTGGTAAAGGCAAAACTACAGGTCCCAGAATGCAACTATTTTGACTACAAAGCGTGACTCTAGCCCCTATTTCCTTGACGGAGTGAATCTTAATATCGGATGAATCCATACAACAGTGGGAGAACAGATACAAAGCATTTCCCAGTGGGTGACTGTGTGCGATGAGTAACTACCACAGCTCGGGTGCCACCTGTTTCCGGCACATGAAGGTGACTTTCAAACAGTTCTGGATTTCCTCGCAGGTTTGTATTTATTTATAGCGCCTAAACTGAAAGTAAAAGTATAAAATACTTCTCCAGGCTTAAAACCAACGCCGACTGAAAGCCAGGCGCATGCCATGGGACATTTAAGATATGCTATGCGGTGAAGTTTGTGCAGAGAGGTGGTACCGTCGCCAGGGTACTTGGTAACCACCCTTCTGTTAGTGTGTGTTTGTCCCGGGGTGCACTGCGCGCGGGTATCTGTGCTTGACTGTGTCTAATAACAGGGCATACTTGTGTCTATAACGCTGTGTCCAGCTGCTGGTGACGCTGTAGTTCTCTGACCGTACAATGCTGATTGATACCTAAAAACTCCTCGCAGCAGGGTTTGACAGCAAAAGATATAAGTGCAGGTGCTCACCATAGCACAGTACCTGTGCGCCCCTTTAAATGGACGAAGTGCAGCTTCTAGCACCTGCCCATTGAACGCCCTGCAATGCAGGCTGTGCTGACGTCATCCGTTCCGTGAGTGTCATTTATAGGTGGACATAATATTATCCGTGGTTCTCTTGTTGCCTGTAACTGCAGGGCCAACTTGTGCTGTGAATCTGACTGAACGACACGCTCATATACATTGAGGGGCTAAACGGTGACCCCAGAAAATGGGTGGAGCAGGGTCGGACTGGCATATTGGGCAATCAGTCAGGCAGTGCCCCAGATGCTGATCTCACACGTCATTGAGTGGGCTGGTGGGGCTGGTCTGACAAGTCAGTGAGGGGACTGGTGCTCTGGCTGTTACTGGGCCTGTTTTGGGGCCGGGTGGGCCTGTTTGTACTGTTGATTTCCCAGAGATTATTACCACAAACATTGCCTGCAGCAAGCTTAAATCCGCCCTGCCTTTTATATATATTGAAAAGCGTGTCTTCACAAGTAAACAAGCATTTGCAATGCAATAGGTCTCGCATTTATGCAAGTTTGACCTATTGACATTGTAAATGACAATGTCTTTTATTTAAGTTTTGGTTTTTAAAACATAAATAAAAGGCATTGTCATTTACAATGTCAATAGCTGAAACTCGAGTAAATGCGAGACCTATTGCATTGCAAATGCTTGTTTGTTTTGGGCAGGGGCCCAATCAAGTCCATCCCTACTCTTTCGAATGGGGTGCCGATTATAGGAAGGGGCTGTAGCGGTACCAGTGGAGGACGATGTGTCTTTTTCTTCTGACAGACATCACAGCTTTGGCAATACGTCTTGATGTCCCGATAGACCCCTGGCCAATAAAAATGCCTCAGGACGCTTTGAGTGGTTTTCTCGGCCCCCGTGTGCCCCGCTATGAGATGTGAATGAGAGAAATACAATATCTGTTCCCTAAAGGAGGAAGGGACAAGGAGCTGAGAGGGCTCATGCTTGGAGCTCTTTCTATATAACAAGCCCTCATTAACAAGGAAGAGGGGGTAAGAGGGAGGGTCTCTGTTCTTAGCGTCGTTGGCGCTTGCCCAGGCGTTTCTCAAGGTGGGATCATCACCCTGAGCAAACCGGAAGCTCTTGTCCAGTAACCAGGGCTCTGGAGTAATGAGGGCGGTTTTCGGTGGTTCCTCTGTCGGGGCCCGTTTCTCTGGTTTTCCCTGTAATTTTATATTCCCCAGAAATAGATCCGGGAACCCCGGGTTGTCTGTCCCAATTATCAGATCCTCGGGCAATCCCTCAAGCACCCCTACCTTTACTTGATGCGGGGACCCTTGGTGTGGCTTCAGTGTGAGTATGGCGAGTGGGTAAGGCTTCACGTCTCCGTGGACGCATCTTATGTGTACTAGCATACCTGGAATGCACTGGCTGTTATGGACATGGATCCCCCTGATAACAGACTGTTTGCATCCTGAATCTAGCAGGGCTTTCACGGACCTCCCGTTCACTCGTACACTTATGTAAAATGCGCTCCCCATTTCAGTGGTGTACATGACAGAACGTGGGGCGTAGCCTACTTCCATGGGTTCGTCAGTGTGTTTTTTTGTAGGACACACCCGGGAAATGTGTCCCCAGTCACCGCACTCAAAACACTGTGGACCCTTGAACGATGGTAGCTCTGGTTTTTGGGGTCTGGGTTTCAGAGTCTCGGATGAGAATCGATTTCTTCTCTCCAACTTTAGAGCCCCGGCCTTTGGGTGCTTATCTGCTTCCCCCAAGGTTGTTCTTGGGTTGTGCTCGTGCAAAGGTCGTGGCCATCTCCACCGCCTGTTCCGTAGTCAGGTGGGTGTGTTGTCGTAGCCACCTTTGCGTGTTGAATGGAAGAGCGTCGAGATATTGTTCTAGGTAGATACGGTCCATTATCTCCTCCTTGGGGCTCCAATGGGGTGTCAACCACTTGTCGGCAGCGGCCTTCAGTCGATAGAATAGAGTTTTGGGACTTTCACCCGGCATTCCTCTCTCTTCGGAAGCGAATACGGTACGCCTCTGCATCCAAGCCCAGGTGGTCCAGTATCACGTTTTTAATAGCGACATAGGGTGTCGTTCCGTCGGCGTTGGCCACTTGGTACGCCGCCTGGGCCTCTCCTGTGAGGAGAGGAGCCAAACAGAAGGGCCATTTCTCCGGGGGCCACCCACAGGCTCTGGCTGCCCTCTCAAAGTTCATCAGGAACGCATCCGGGTCGTCTCCAGCAGTATATTTCTGCAACGAGACCCCAGAAGGGGCAGGGGTCGGGGATCTCAGATCCCTATTTGGAACCGTCGGGGCCTCGGACTGCATTCTCTGTAGCCCGTCCATCTGGGCGGAGATTGTGTCCTTGAAGACCTCCCGGTCGGCCTGGGCCGACGCCATTTGCCGTTCCACGGCCCATTCCAGCTTCTCCTGTCCTTTAATGAGGTGTTGGATTAGGGACTCCATTGCGTTTTGTCCAATGGATGGTGCTATGCCCACATTCTCCACCAGTTGTATCGGGTTAGGGGAATGAAGGACTGGACCAGATCTAGATAGTGAAGGCTTTATTTTACAACTGAGAGTCCTTCTTTGCGAAGCCAGAGTTACGGTCCAGGGTGTCGGTATGGTTTCCGGGTTTGGCTGGACGTCTCGCTCTTTTTCCGGTCCTCTGGGACGGCCTCTCCCTCGTCTGCTCACAGTCGGCTGGAACTCCGCGGCAGATGTAAAGCAAGCGGAAAGGGGAGAGTGTATAAATGCCCTGAAGATAAGTTGGCAGTGTGGGAAGGGAGTGAGGGATACACACACCCGTGTCACACGTCTATCAGGAATTATGTGAAGTGCACGGGAAAGGGGAAGGAGATGGGGAAATAGGAAAGGACGTCTATATCTTTACTTAGAGCTATCTCTCTTTCCTGCCCAGCCCGCAAAATGATCGCGTACCTGATTTAGCCACGCTCCTCCGGGGGCGTGGCTGGGCGCAGCGTGTTGTCGTTGGCCTCCGGGCTTGTCCAGCAATCGGCTTGGCTCCACGGCAGGCTCCTTCTCCTCTTCTTCGCACAGTGGGGAATTCGCTTCTCTGCTCTTCATCTCCGACACTCCAGTCTCTCTCTCTCCGGTGAATACACACACCCCAGTTCCAGGTCCCTCGTCTCTTATTGGCCAGCAGGGACTGACGTGGTCGATATGGGCGGAGTTCTCCGATGTGGCAGGTTCTTTAAAGGACCTGCGTTGATTGTCCGTGTAGTTTTCATACGGGGTACTCGGAGGGCAAAACCAGTCATCCTGCTGTGGGGACACAAAAGGGCTATTGACAGGGGTTACGGACCACCAGTCTTCCTCCCATGTCCGAGTGGCCCCGTGACAATGTGATTCATATGAAAAAGATGCCAAGAGGCGGTTAATCTTACTCTGAAAATTTCAGGAATGTGCCCCATGAGTTCCGTGGGGGGCCCGACCAATAGTCACACTCTGTGCGTGTGAACGAGGGAGAAAAAATGACACAGATTGTTTAAAGAGGAACACCGGGCAGCGTAAGGACTCCGCATGTAGGCGTGTCAAGAGGAAACAGGAAAACCCCCTTTGGTTACCCCACTTACTTCGTCAAAGTCTGAGACCTGCTTCCCGTACCTGCTGCGGCCGCATCGGAACTCCGTCGATGTGTGCCGAATGTGGAACGGGAGCTTAAATACCGGAGAGGTTCTCCAGGTGCAGTCAATCTGCTTCTGTGAATAGCGTCTAAACCGCAAAGGAAAAGACACGGAGAAAGAGCGGACACGTGTTTTTTTTTTTGTTTTTTTTTCTCCCTCGTTCACACGCACAGAGTGAGACTATAGGTCGGGCCCCCCCACGGAACTCATGGGGCACATTCCTGAAATTTTCAGAGTAAGGTTAACCGCCTCTTGGCATCTTTTTCATATGAATCACATACAACGCTATTTGTTACCACTCGATAGCGCATATTTCAAGGCATTCCTTTTAAATCACGACGCACAAAAACACCACGCTCGGTCCTCACTACGCCAATTTTCCGCATAGAGCACGGACACGACGCTCTTGAGTCACTTGATATAATATGTCAAAAAGAAGCCATTATTATATGTATTTGTTTGTCTGTCTGTCGCTTTTTCCCTTATAGGAAATGAGCCATTAGAGGAAAACATCCTCTTCCACATATCTCACCTTAGTGTGTGCACCACATAGCTGGTCCTAAATATATTATTTTTAGACCACCTTTTAAATTCACACACATAGGTCCTGATGAAAGCCAGTTTAACACTGAGACCTGGCTGAAACATGTTGACCACACCGGATATCGGAGTCATTAATTATCTCCACTGATATCCACTTCTCAGTTTTTAATCACTGCCAAGGGCCCAACATTAAAATAGTCTTTTGAATTCTGGGACCCATTGGACAGTTTTTAACTCGCACAGAACTCACTTTCACTGCACACTCACAGCACAAAACCCGCTCCGCTGTAACCAGGCGTCGAAGCACACCCAAGGTACACTCAGTACCTTGGGTGGAACCTGATGATGAAGCATGCCACCAACTAGGTTGGTGGGTGAGGGTCTTCATAAAAAACAAATGTTTTTTCCTTCAAACAAACGCACACTAGGAGCTTCTACCCTTTAAATACTGTGCCAGCTGCCTCGGCCATTTTTTTTGGGGGGGCAAAGATAAATATAGCAGCCACAGGCTTCCATCCACAAATACTTATGAGTGGACAGTGTCCAGCCCCCACTATAGAGCAGAGTCTAGAATTCTGCGGGGGGCGAAGGGGGGGCAGTTAAACATGGTTGAGCATCTGCATGGCCTTGGAAGTTGGACGACTCTGGTGAATACATAGCAGACATGATTATCACTAAAGGACGCATACTGAAGACGCATTTACCGACTAGCACCTTGATGAGTGTTGTGTTATATGTATTTGTATTGTGCACTATCTCCCGTGAGGGTAGCCTGGTGCTGGGTGCATGGTGCGCTGAGCCCCCCTCTCTTTTATATGTTAGTGGGCTGCGCAGCTGGTACCTCCTCCACACTTCAGGCCTAGAACGCGGATCGGAGTTAGGCCGCAGCTCTGAATTACCATTGTAGTGTTTCTTCCGGGTGACGTCGGTGACGCCGTTGCCATGGCAGCAGGCGTGCACAGGGTGGCCTGGCCCTTTATAGGAGGCCTGAATGGAAAGGGCGCGGGAATCCGCGGCGTCAAAGCACGTTGTTCTTGTGCGTTTCTTTGACTGTCCCTTTCGAGGCTCCCCTGCAGAGCGAGGCCAGGGCAAGAAGGGGTCTACACTAAACGTATTCACCCCGACCTCGTCTCGGAGAGGGTAAGAGCGGCATGGTACGCATGTTCTCTGCTTCTCATAAAGCGCACAATCCCCATTTGTACAACCTCTAGGTGCTGGGGGTGCTTCGGGATGCAGTATGTATTGGCTCAGGCCAAGTCTGAGGAGCCACAGATTGTATGGTCATCAGAGTACAGTGACTGCACCCCCTCTGACTCTGCAAGAGAGGCCTAGAGGTTTATGGACTAGGAAAAACGACACCTTCAGCGTGTGGGAGGTTCATGATCAAATCAAATTTTGGAATAGGGGTGGAGAGCCCCCTCCCCCCCTAACCCACCCTCCCTCCCTCCCGGATGATGGGTCCATTACTCATCCGCAGCCATGGGGAGCTCTGTCACTGTACAACGCCCCTACCCTCCGCCCGTGCACCCTCACGGTTCACACAGCCCGAAGTTTGTCAGCCCGAGAAATCTGGATGGTGCGACATAAGGTGGCTTACTCAACCGCCCCCGAGAGACTCTCTTTAAAGGAATGATATCAGAAAATGAGACCTAAGAATGAGGGCAGCTCCCCAGAACGGCGAGATCCGTCACGGTCGGTTAAAGTGCCGTTTTTATGATCTTATTACCGCTTTGTGGTAAGGGCCACGTTTTCTAGTTTGAGTGGATCTCACAAGCTCTGTGTGACCTTTCAGTCATTTATGAGGGGGGCCACCAGTTCTTTGCTGGTTTTGCCAGGCGCTGTCTCAGAAGAGTCTGTGCAGCACTACCTTTTTTGGCAGGTGTTGTGTTTTACCAGGCTTCACCAGCACCTTGTGGTATGTGTTCGGTGTTGTGTTTTTCAGGTTTATGTGGCACTCGTGATTTGTGGCATGTCTGGAGCTTTGTGAAAGTCCCTCTAGGACCTTGTGGGTGTTGGTCCAGGTGCTGTGCTTTCTGAAAGTCCCTTCAGCACTTGTGGTTTGTGCCATGTCTGGAGCTTTGTGGGAGTCCCTGTGTGGTCTGTCTGGCGCCGTGCTTTGCGAGACCCCATTGGAACTTTGTGGTTTGTGCACTGGCGTAGCAAGGGGGGGGCGGAGGGGGCGGTACGCCCCGGGCGGCACGAGATTTGGGGGCGGCAGGTAAATTTATCGCCAGCACCCGCCGCCCCCCCGCTCTTAGGCGCTCGGCGGCGGCAAAAGGCAGGGACCGCCACGGGCGGCAGAGTGCCTAGCTACGCCACTGGGTTTGTGTGAGGCCTCTTCAGAACTTTGTGGTATGTGTTTGGTTATGTGCTTTGAGTGGGTCTCTACAACAATTTGTTGTATGCGTCTGATACTGTGCTTTGAGAAGGTCTTTGCAGCACTTTGTGGTTCGTGTTTGGTGCTGTGGTTTCTGAGGCCTCTTCGGAACTTTGTAGTTTGTGCCTCGGGTTTTGCTTTGAGAGGGTTTTGGCAGCACTTTGTGCTTTGCGTCTGGTGCTGTGCTTTGAGAGGATTTCTGCAATACTGTTTGGTTTGCATCTGATACTGTGCTTTGAGGGGATCTCTGCAGCACTTTGTGGTTTGCGCCTGGTGTTTTGCTTTGAAAGGGTCTCTGCAGCATTTTGTGGTTTGTGTCTGATGCTGGGTTTTGAGAGGGTCTCTGAAGGACTGTGGTATGTGTTTGGTGTTGTGCTTTGAGAGGGTCTCCACATCACCTTGTGGTTTGTGTCTGGTGTTGTGCTTTGAGAGGCTTTCTGCAGCACTTTGTGGTTTGTGTCTGGTGTTGTGCTTTGAGAGGCTTTCTGCAGCACTTTGTGGTTTGTGTCTGGTGTTGTGCTTTGAGAGGGTCTCCGCAGCATATGTGGTTTGTGCTATGTCTGAAGCACTGTTGGGGAGGGGGGACTCTGCTGCACTCTAATCTCCCATTACTGCAGCAGATAATGCGTGCCTCAAATCGTAGCTCTGTTTTAGTGCGGCCTGGGCCCCCCAATTCCCGAGTCAGTCCACTGACCACCGTGTAAATGACCCAGACAGACCCTAGCGACATTAACACTTCCAAGTAAGCTTGGATGAAGCGGGGGTGGGGTTCTGTAAGCCCTAGAAAGACTGGGATAAGCCTGCTTTAGGGCAAGGTGCTACCTGGCACAGATGCTGCTTTGAATCCGGTTCGAGAGGGTATAGACAGCAGTGGTCGTAGTGCATTGAAAAAAGTATGGGAACTGTGATGCTGCGCTCAGTGAGTGAGTCTGGGGGCGTAGTCAGTGTGGCTAAAAAAAAAAAGTATTCTGTAACTTTTTTAGGTCTTTCACCTTAAGGTAACTACATATATAATAACGCACAGCTTAAATGAAAACAAAATGCAAGTTATGTTAATCATTGGGAAATGTACTATCACACATTATGAAACCTCTTAGTTAATGCACTGCACCAGAGAGCCAAATAACTGAATCCTAGTTGGTGCAACTCGAGACTAGTGACATGTGTATGTTTAGTGGGAGAATGCCCCAGTCTGGTCTGTGACAGAAAGCACTGTGAACATCCAAGTCATTATTTTAAACTTTCATTACTCGCAATATTAAGTAGGCTGCTACAAAATGCTCACAGATTTCAAATAGAGTGCTTTCAAAATATAGATTTTAGTAATACCCAGACTGTACGTAGTGTAAAGTTTTTTTATAACTGTCTTTTAAAAGCACACGCTTCACAGCTTAGCTGGTAGCTCCCTTACACTAACTCTCAAAAAAATAAACGTTTGTCATCATGAAGCTTCAAGTGATTCCATTAAGTAAAGCCAATACCAACTTACAGGCACCCCCTTTACATTTGCGGATTAACCAGTTGCACACATTTACATTTCTTTCAGGAAAACAGGCACTCTGGCTAGATGGCTTGCTTATCTGTCTGTCCCTTGGGTGCACAGCCTTACACCCGGGACGGTCGTCTTTTTACACAAAGTAGGGGAACTGCTTTTCTAAAATTAAAGTATGGTCACGTTGTACCCCTCAGATTCCCCCACCCGACTTCGACAACAGATGGACAGGAATAGCTAGCTGCTGGATGTATGATGAGGAGCAGCCCTATACCCCTTGGTCCTGGTTGCCACTCCCGCTGCAGGCCGACTAGTTCAGAGGCGCCGTCCTGGCCCACCAACTACCCGGCACCAAGTTCGAACCGCCGGTCCCCCCGCAACGCTGTCTGTCTTTCCTAAGTATCGTAAGCCCTAATTGTTTGTTTTGTCATCCACTGCCTTAAAACTGTACTAATTTGTTGCCCATTGTCGTGCATTTCCTCACAACTGGTTGGTGTTCTTTGGAATTGTTTGGCTGATTGTGAGAACTGGTATTCGTATCGTGATCGCTGCTCTATTGTTTTATTCTTTTTTGTTCTGCTTGTGTTCAGCCCAGCTGGTTCTCGCCGGTCCCACCTGCGCCATGTTTTTGCCCACACCCTCCCCACTCCCTGACAGCCCCACTCACCTCCTAGCACTACTTAATGGAGGCCGCAGCATGGCTCCCGTGAGAGCAGCCCTATTCCCAGGGCTTTAAGTGGGAAAAAAAAACTGGGGGTGCTCTAAAAGGGGCGTGGCAAATCTCTTCAAGGGGTGTGGCCTATCCGAGTAGGGGCGTGGTCTAAATCAAGATAACTAGCATTGTGTGCTTAAGAAAATCATGAAGTCGCATCCAGCAAAGGATAATAAAATAGGCAAAAAGCAGAAACCCACTGACTTATTTACATTATGTGCACTTTGTGATCTGCATGGTACATGTTCTTAGCAGTGGGCACATTAAGCCTCTGCGCTTCCTTTCCATGAGTCAAAACGTCCACTAGACAATACACCATCTCTCTCTACTAAGAACATTAATCACTGGAGTTATGACATTTTTATTGTTGCCGAAAATTGTTGGAGGTCAGGAACGAGGCAGCAAGTGCTTTTAAAACCATATTATACTTGCAAACAGGACGCCCCCACCTGAAGTTAGCGCCAGCCCCGGTCCGTGCAGGTAACAGTGGTGGGGCCGGGTAAGGGGGATTTCGAGGACGATGCTGAGAGAAAATTAATTATTTAATTTTCCCTCGGCATCATCCCTTGAAATCCCCCTTACCCACTGCTGTTAGCTGCACGGATCGCGATTGGTCAGCGCCTGGTGCGGTCGCACTGCCCTAGAGCCACCCTGCTCAAGGGTCTTTTGACCTCAGTGACAGAGTCACTGTCACTCTATGGTGTGCTGCTTCATAGGCCTGCCTGCAAGACTGGAGGTGAACTTCAGAATAAATTGTGGCGGACAGGCCTTCAAGGTTAACCCACACATGCCACTGCTAGGGTCCACCTGCTGGTGCTAAGACACCAGGGCTTTTAAGATCTTGCGGGGCCTTCTAAGGTCTAGCATGGGAATGTGCTCCCTCAGCGGGAGTGGTCTGGTGGACTGGTCATGAAGGCTGAACCTGGTTCCCCAGTTCCGAATTAAAGCAGCTCTGACCATAGTGCCACATCCTCTCCCCCACTGAACACCATACTGCTCCACTGAGAGAAACTTGCACTGCACTGACCCGCTATAAACACCTGGATGTGACTCAATTCAAATTACGCACTAGACAAGAGCAATATGCTGCCTAAAAAAAATAATTAACAACATCCTAGAAAAACAAACACTCATAAGAAATGCAAGATTAAGTAAAGCATGTGAAATGTAAGCAGAAACAACATGGTTACCTTTTTCTTTTTACACATTATTCAGAAATTAGTGAGTGCTTTTGCCTGAAAAGTTAAGGCCATGACTATAGGGCCCAGAAGGGACCCGTTTCAATGCCCATTGCTTATATCCTTACAAAACGTAAGCAGTATGGTTTAAAAAGACCACATTTGTGAACACACAGCCGCTGTACACATTTAGTTTTCCAATTCACCCATCAAGTAGGTATTTCAGTACCTCCAGGAATAGTGCACTTTCCCACCTAAGGAAAACAATGTTGTTCAAAGAGAGACGAGAAAACAAAAGTAGCGCTTCACTGGCAAACACAGTAAAGTGGCGCTAATGTGTTTAGGTGTGAATAAATCAATCTGGCCACCTTGTAACCACTCTGTCTTGCTTTAGCTAGTTACTTTTCATATTTTGAATGTTTTAGTTCTCACCCCCCAGGCTGCACTTAGAATTTGAAAAAGTCAGAAAAAGAGGACGTTTCCAGCAAAAGTGTTTTTCGTTTTTGGATCCATTTCACAGGGGAGCAAATAAACGAAAGGAGGAAAGAGAAGGTAATACCTGTTTCTAAAAGTCTCGGTTTTCACTAAATGAGGAGGAGCGAGACAGAAAGAGAGGGAAGAGGGGGAACAAAGAGGGCAGCACTTACCTATCAAGATGCGGCTCCACAGGTGAGAAATGCTGAAACCAATTTCCCGACCCCTCCAATTCAAAACACGGCGTCCAATTCATCCAATTCAAGCAACAAATAAATAAAAAATAAAAATACATGTGAAGAATGCTAGAACTGTGTAAACTATTCTTAAATTGTTTTGAAAGCAAACCGAGGATGTGATGTGACAGCGTAAGCAACAATAGGTACCTTTTGGGGTTGCAAAGTCAGCGGCCTTGAGGAACTGCTTTCCCACCAGCACGTACTAGGAGTATTTCTCAATCGGGAGAGAGAACACTACTAACTTCCACTGCAAACGAGAGTAATTAAAACATTAAAAATTCGGATTATTGCCTGTAAGAGAAATGGAAAACCAAAACGAGTTGTCGGAGCTAAATGTGTGCCTCGGGCCGGGTTGCGTCTGGGTTCTTGACTTGAAACTATATTTTTTGAGCACAGAGCTGGGCGACGCTTACCATTTTGAGCCTTCCGGGTCCTGGCTGTATTTGGATGTAGAAGAGAGGAGGGGGAGGGGGTGGCACTTACTGATCCCAGCAGGGCTTTAACGGCCGCTCCCACTCACCGTATAGTCTGACGTCACAGCCACATAGAGGAAGCATTTCCATGACAAACGTTCCGGCAATTGTGCATCAGGTAGTCACAACAATGTTTTGTATGATGTATTGCATTGTATTGTAATTGCATTTGTATAGCGCTTACTACCCCTGACGAGGCGTCAAAGCGCTTTTTCGGCGAGTAGTGTTTAATTAGTATAGTGAAACAGCCGCGAAAATAGAGCCCGATAGAGACCCGTTTCGAGGGCCCCAAAAAAAAACTGCCGGTGCTCAGACCCGGACGGACCCGGCCCACTTAAAACCCTGCCTATTCCCCTTTGTCCTGGTCGACACTTCTGCCACAGACCCGAGTAGTTCAGAGGTGCAGTCCTGGCCCTTCAACTACCCAGCACCAAGTTCAAGCCCCTGGTTCCTTCGCAGCGCTCTCTCTTTCCTAAGTATCGTAAGCCCGAATTGTTTGTTTTGTCATCCACTGCCTTAAAACTGTACTAATCTGTTGCCCATTGTCGTGCATTTTCTCACAACTGGTTGTGTTCATTGTAATTGTTTGGCTAATTGTGAGAACTGTTAAGCGTATCGTGATCGCTGCTCTATTGCTTTTATTTTTTTTTATCTTCTTGCCCACTTGTTCAGGCCCAGCCAGTTCTTACCGGTCCCACCTGCACCGTGTTTTTGCCCACACCCCTGCCCTTTTCACTCCCCGAAAGCCCCTCCTACCTCCCAGGGCTACTTAGTGGAGGCAGCAGCATGACTGCACAGCAGCTGCGCCGCTGGCGTGCCGAAGTCAAGACCATCTGCGCCTGTCCACCCTGGACCGAACCCAGCCCCAGGAACCCTGGCCCCCAGCAATTCCACAGGTATTCCACCGCAGAGCTCCTTGCCCTGGACCCTGCACGTAACAACTGCTAGCTCGCATCACCACACACCACAGTGGGACCGTTCACCTGCATCCACTGCCGCTTCAACACAATCGCCAGACCGTCGAATAGCACAACGCCAATCACAGACGCCGACACCCCTCCAATTCAAATCAACTGCCTCCTGATCAACGCCAGATCACTCTGCAAACATGCCACTGAGATCAGGGGAACCATCTCCACCCTCACCTCCAAGGTAACCTTCATCACGGAGACATGGCTCACCCCCACATCGGCCCCCGACATCGCCACTGCAACCCACACTGGGTACAAGATGAAACACTGAGACTGCGCCAACGGACAAGGAGGAGGCATCGCCATCGCACACAAGGAATCAATCACCAGCGACAACACCACGCCCACCATGGACCACATGCATTTCCAGCTCTTCGCTGACGCAAAAACCACCATCAGAGGCTCGCATACAGACCACTGGGACCATGAACCGGCCTTAGCGATGCCATAGCTGAATTCATTGACCCTCTCGTTGAATCCGAACGCTATGTCTTCCTTGGGGACCAAGTAACTTCCTCAACTTCCACCTGAATGACCTCACCAACACCACCGACCTCCTGAAAAGACTAGACCGCATTGGCCTCAAGCAGATAGTCACCAACCCCACACAGAGTAGGACACATGCTAGACCCAGTCTTCACATCGACCAACAGAATAAGGTACAGCCACACATCAGATCTCACCTGGACGGCCCATGCCATCGTACACTTCACCCTCGCTGGCCCACAGCACACTAACCCCACCAGAGACCACGCACCCTACCGCAGCTGGACCAAAGTTACTCAGCAACAATGGACAGACGCTCTCAGCACCTCCCAGCCAAACACCACTACCAACCTGGACCAAACGGTAGATAACTTAAATGCCTGGATCGCCAATGCTGCCAACCAAGTGTCACCCACCAAACCACCCAAGAGGAACAGACCCACCAAACGAGCCAGCTGGTACACACCAGAGCGCTGCACATCGAAACATGAACATAAGCAACTAGAAAGATGATGAACCAGCAAGAACACCAACCAAGCCACCGATAAGGCAACCCTCAACAACTACCACCGCCAACTCAAAGCCGCAAAAAAGGAGTCCCTCACATGCTGCCATCGCCAACCAATCAAAGGAACTCTTCACCATCGTCGGAGAATTCTCCTCCCCACCTCCCCCCCCCTCAGCCACGGAAAATACTATCCCTCCCTCACAAGAACTCTGCAACACCCTCGCCGACCACTACCATAACAAGACAGCAAGCATCTGCACAAACTTCAAACCCCATCCCTCCGCACATCCTCAGCAACCCATTGAGCACAACCAGCAACTACTTGCTCGCCACATGGGAAAAACTCAGCACACCAACTACCACTACCCTGAAGAAATCCATACACTGTGGAGCACCCTCCGACCCCTGCCCACAACGGATCGACAACCTCAAAAGCAGCCACCAGCTCACCACCATCCTCAATGCCTCCATCTTCCCTGATGCTTGGAAGCACGCGGAGGTAAGGCCCCTCCTCAAGAAACCGTCGGCAGACCCTAGAGATCTCCAGAACTACCAGCCCATCGCCCTCCTACTGTTTCCCGCCAAAGTTCTGGAGAAAGCCATCAACCTCCAACTCACCAATCTGGAAAGAAACAAGCTACTGGACCCATCCCAGTTGGGCTTTAGAGCCAACCACAGCACTGAGACAGCCCTGATCGCAGCAACAGATGACATCTAGGCCCTACTTGACATATGAGAAATGGCCGCCGTCATCCTCCGTGACCTCTCTACAGCCTTCGACATAGTCTCCCACCACACACTCAACCAGCGACTTCGCCAGATAGGAATCACAGAAGATGCGCTCAGATGAATGGTGTCTTTCCTCACAGGTCATACCCAGAAAGTACGTCTCTTTCCTCCCCCCTCTTCACCTCGCACCCCAAGCGCACCATATGCGGAGTACCCCAAGGATCACCCCTCAGCCCCACCCTCTTCAACATCTACATGACACCACTCACAGACATTGTCAGAGCACACAACATCAACATAATCTCCTACGCCGATGATGCCCAACTCGTCTTCTCTCTGCCAACCCCACCCAGACGAAGACCAACTTCCACAACTGCATGATGAATGTCGCTACTTGGATGAGGGACAACTGCCTCAAACTAAACACGGACAAGACGGAAGTCCTCATCTTCGGCAGACACACCACCCTATGAAACGACTCCTGGTGGCCCACGGAGCTCGGTCCCACCCCCAGGCCGAAAGACCACGCCTGCAACCTCTGCATCGTACTAGACCGCAAACTCTCCATGAAACGTAGGTAAACACCATTGCCTCTGCCTGCTTCCACACGATCCACATGCCCTGAAAGATCTTCAGGTGGCTCCTCATCAGCACCAGGAAAACTGTGACGCATGCCCTCATCACCAGCCGACTCGACTACGGCAATGCACTCTATGCCGGCACAACCTCCGAACTCATGCAAATACTCCAGACAGTCTAGAACGCAGCAGGTATGCTGATCCTCAACCTGCCCAAGAGGACACACTTCAGCCAACACCTGAAAGATCTCCACTGGCTCCCTTTCTAGAAGAGATGCCAGTTCAAGCTCTTGACCCATGCCTACAAAGTCCTCCACAATTCAGGACCACACTACATGAACCACTGCCTGACCTTCCACTAACCTTCCAGAAACCTTCACTCCGCTTACCTCAACCTTGTACAGACTACTCGCATCCACCGCAGCCACCCTGGGAGACACTCCTTCTCTCACCTTGCCGCCAAGGCTTGGTACACCCTCCCTCTCAACCTCCGTTCCTCACCATCCCGGAACCACTTCAGGAAGGAACTCAAGACCTGGCTCTTTGAATGAAACCTACAGCACAGCGCCTGGAGACCACCCAGGGTGACCAGCTGTGCTCTATAAATACCTTTTTGAGTTTGATTGACAGCTATGTAGATGGTGGCTTAGAGTAGGCGAAAGAACAGTTTGGCATACTGATCTCTATTAATTTATTTGTTTATTTGTTTTATTTATTTTATTTGAAGAGTTTTATATAGCGCTGGCTAGACCCGGAGGTATCAGAGCGCTTAACATGAGGATCAGCGAGTTACAGGTTACATAGTTACATCAATTAAATCAAAGAATCACGGAGGGAGGAGGAGGGGGAGGGAAGGAAACACAGCGGGGAAACGAGGAAAACAATGTCAGATGACCGGCTGGGTAGGTGACGGCTGTGGGGGTGAAACCAGGGCCAGACTCCTCTATAGCTGCATACGACAGCTCCACCGGGCATCGGCCAATGTTGCTCGTGCGCTGAGGTAAGAACGAACAGTTTTAGCATCCGCCCATGGGGCATCGTCAAAGGTCAATCGAAAGTTCTATCATGGGCCATGTTGATCCGGCTCCGTGGTGTGTACAAAGTTCAAAGTTTCAGTCCGGGGGGCATCGTCATAGAACCATAGTCAGCACCCATGCCGGAGTAACTGGGAAGCGAAGACTCAGCCCTAGGTCTCAACCCTCTACCAGAGGTTCCCTGATTCCTCTGCGCGTCAGGGTTGCCCAGCCCAGGTTTCCTTTCCTTGATACGCTTCCCTATAAACTTCTCCGGAGTAAGTCTGTGGGTATTTAATTATATTTATAATTAATGCCTGTTATGGTGTACAACAGGGAGCAAGCTGGCATATAATAAAAACAGCAATAATAACAATGATAACTGGGATTTATATAGCGTAGCTAATCATCCGTGAGGGTCTCTAAGTGCTGTTCCTAGGCCCTGGGATGTTAAGTGATTTTTCCCAGAATCACAGGATGTTGATTCAGCGCCGAGACTCAAAACTGCATCCTCGGCTCTAAAAGTCGGCAGCTCTGGCCGTTACGCCACACCCTCTCTGTCTGCATATGCATCTGTCTGAATACAGGGTATTGAGTTTTCTGATGAGCAGCGAGTAGTCTGGGCACCGGCTCCTCTGATGACCGGGGGTACAGAGAATATGGTGGGTTTTAAGGTAGTCCGCTGCCTGGCACACTCAGAAGCCTGGCCATAGAGGTTAATGCCATAATGGAAGGTATAACTTGGCACACAGACCATTCTCAATCTCGGTTTGAGCGCAACGTGGTATAGGGCAAGGCGTAGCCCAGCCCACAAGCCCTTCTTAAGCCCAATGTCCGAAGGTGATGTAGTGTAGGGCAAGGTTTAACTTGGCGTGTAGACCCTTCTCAAGCCCTAGACCTATATAGAGGTGTTGTGATGTATGGGTGCAGACAGTCTGGCTCATAGAATCCTCAGAAACCTGGGTGTATAGAGTTACATTAGGATATCTTGGCATGTAGGCCGACTGGAGTATTTGTAGGTTGTGAGCCTGCTGGAAGGTACCTCATCCTTGAGTCATGGTATTGTGTGCGGTTCAGCTGGTAAGATAACATGGTGGGTTGTGAGCAGGCTGAGGAGGAGAGCTCTGTGCTGAAACTGTAGGTCACATGTAATTTGTTCTTTTTTGTAAAAAAAAAAAAAAAGGGGGGGCAAAGAATAGACAAAATACTTTTCTTGTGCCCCCAAATAAGTCTATATGTGGCGTTCATGATGAATAATAAATAGTACGTATGTAGTTGTAGGTTATTTGGAAGAGTAGATGTTCATCAGTGTTGACTAACAGGACGTTCTACTTGGAAGGATCACTGGTCACAGATGCCTGTTTCTGGAATCCATGTGTTTGCACCATTCCAGTCACATATACGGTTTAGTTGAAGTACTATATCATCCTGGATAATCTGTGTTTTTTCTCCCTATTTTCATTGTCTCTGGTTTATATTTGTTGCTATTCGTGGCATTCTTTCCATTTGTCTATCAGAATATCTGGGGACCGGTATTTCCTAAGATCAAGATCTGATACAGTAGTTTAGCTCCTACACCTGTGTGCTTTTGGTGCATAGTTTAATCCTCTGGGATAGGGCTGACTCACGGGATTATGACATCACGGCTGCCATTTTATCTCCATGTGTTGGCCTGGCTTCACCTATGCTAAACCGGTTGGTGCACAGCGCATCAGACTTGGTTGATGAGTCTAAAGAGCTCGCAGTGTACTATGCAAAAAAAATCTATTTGTTAAGTATTTGTTAAAATAACACAGAATGAACGCAGAAATACATAGTCAGTAATAATAGCATTTAAATAACGAAATTGTTTGATTTTGGCGAAAAATACTGTTTAAGAACGAAATATATTTCAACTTTTACTTGGATGTTAAAAATTAAAAGCGTACCTTCATCGCTCTCAATTTTCATTTACTATTTCGACCCCCATGTAATTTCGTAATTTGCATACCATAGAATGACCTCCGGGACCTTTCATAACGTCGCGCCTCTCTGCAGGCAGCTACCGATTTATGCTGCTCCTTCCTTGCCTTCATGCCTAGTTAAAATGCAGGCTGCGTTACAAAAGGAAAAGAAAGGCTGATTGAGAGGGATCTTGTACGGACTACGTTTTCACTGCTGAACTTAACTGAGTACTGCTGGTTCACTCCAGAACTTGCAAAAAGTCTGTGTTTTTCACTGTTTCGTAGGGAGTTTGCGCTTGTATTTTTTTCTTTTAGTTCCTGTGGGATCGATTTTGAATAAAGAAAGGCCCAGCAGCGGGAGGAGCAGAAATAGACTCACATTGGACTGCGGACACGGGTTCGTCAAAAAAGAGAAGGGGAGGTAAAAAAATTGCGAACAATCGTGACAAGAATTTAATTTTTTTTTTTTTTTTATCCTTATTTGCCTCAGACCTCAGTTGACAAAAAAAGTAGGATGTCTATTACCGTTACTCGGTTTTGAGGAGACGTAGGCATCAAAATTGGAACTGGGGACAAACACCCGCCTACCGGTAAAGAACTATCCCACATAATGTCACTGT
The DNA here is from genome assembly GCA_963921515.1 of Calotriton arnoldi. Lineage (NCBI taxonomy): Eukaryota > Metazoa > Chordata > Amphibia > Caudata > Salamandridae > Calotriton > Calotriton arnoldi. Next base: position 693,675 of record CAWUFW010005518.1, on the reverse strand, counting down.
CCCCGTTTTTAGGTCTCGCGCCTAGCGTTGCAGTGCATAGCACTGCTCGCGCAGCGCGAGACCTCTAGAAAGGGCTTCTGAAAACGACCTACACGCTCGTGCGTGTGGTTTTGTTTTCAGAAGCCCTCATTAGCTGTAGCGTGCGCTTTTTAGAAAAACGGCACGCGATTGGGCAAAGGCGGGCCCATGTCCCGCCTTTGCTCCTCCCATTCCCGACGGTGGCCAGAACGCGCAGCAGCGCGCGTTCACCTCGCTGCCGCTCCCTCCCCCCCACCCCCCGCTCCTCTGTGGTGCGCGCGCACCACTGGTTAAATGTAGGGGGAGAGTTTACGTTGCAGGCGCTCCGAGCATGTTTGCACGTTTTAGTTGGGGCTAGACCAGCAAGTTTATGTACACGAAGTACACATGCTGTTAAACGCCTGTTAAAAAGACTATAGGGTTGTCGAGCCGCAAAGGACTTTATAAACATGCCTTAATATGTCTTGAATACGTTACGGTGCAATGGGTGTTTTTTAATTAAAAGCTGAGTCAGCATTTTTCAACCGCCGGCTCGTGACTCAGACGCTTACACAGCTTTTGTCGTACCCTAGTCCATGTAGTTGCATATGCTAGCATGGCCTAGTAAGCGCATTTGCACCCTTTTTGTTAAAACCTCATTGGATAGCTCTTTTTTTATCGGACCCTCGCCTGTGTCTTTGTGCCTACCTAATATTTAATCCTCGCTGACTATGAGGCTCAGGTAGTGCTCACGTTTCCTAGATCCATTAAATAGTGGTTCATCCAGACCAGGTTTCTATATTGCACTCTGTTTATCCCATTTAAACAGCGGGACTACAAGTCCCAGAATGCAACTTACCCATCATGGTGGAGCTATGCACACAGGGGGAAGGTCTAACGCTCATTTAGCGGACCTTGCTCGCTTTGTTTAATTTCACTCCATGGCGGCGCCACGTTTGAAATTACTTAAAGAAGAGTTTTATCAAAAAGTGCCGACAGGAATCGACTGCTGTTGACTCAAGTAGTGTAATTTGATCACTGACTTGAAGTGAAAACGTTAGTTTATCTACCTGCAAAACACAACAGTACCGCGGTAATGAGTTCAGCGAAAAGACAGGTGCCTGCAGTGCCTTTTGTATTTGATTCACCTTTTATGTGTGCCACTCCCCATGACAGTGCATAACTTGTGTGTTACAATATAACATCCCTAATGTACTTTTTCGATACAGATAGATGCAGTTCAGACATTTTTATAGATGTTACGTAACCACCTAGAAATTGCAGGCATCTTAATTAAATGCACTCGAGTTTCCCGGTCCATTCTTTACCTTTTTTTTTTCATCACAGTTTTATATAGCGCAAAACTGCACCAAAGGTATTAGAGCACTTTCCACGAGTACCAGATTGCACTGCATAGTGTCAGATTTGATATTTTTTGGTAACAGAGAGATTATGTGATTTGCCCCCAGAAACATAAGGTGTTAAGCTAACGTCTCATCTGTTTTTTGTAGCACTGCCAGTAAAGTATTTTTCATTACACAATGGAAATTGTACCCCGCCTTCTTTTCGTGTTTTTTGACATTACACAGGGCACTATACCAAACCAGAGCGCCACCGTTCCCATTTAATATACGGGCCCTGGGCGGCCTGCTGCTGGACTAAATAATGCGCTAATCCTTCACTTTTATATACGGAAAGGTAGATTAGCAGGGATGCTTTAGCTTAAACGTGTTTGCTTAGAGCACACATTTACAGCAAAATACTTGTTGAAGATCAGGGATATTTTATCTCCTTGTAAGTAGAGGCTCACTAAAAGCTATTTCGGTACTCTTCACATTTAATAGCACATGTTATTATTACTACTCTCAACTGTACCGGTTTTATCACCGTAAAGAGGATAATAATCTGAGTGAGCCCTGGGAGATTAAGTGATTTGCCCACAATCACAGGATATTCAGCTGATGCTGTGAATCAATCTGATTCTCAGTTCCAAAGTTCGCAGCTCTGGGAGTGTGGCCTATATTAATTGGTAACTTATCAGAACATGAGGGCTTACCTCTATTGTATATAATATAGGGCTGCAACCTGGCCATTGCTTAGCCCTTTGTTGGAATCTGTCATTCTACTTTACTGCATCCTAAATGGCCACCAGATCCCATGTGTCACTTCCATCCCTTTCTCTGGTGCAGGGACCAGGCACAGATTCATTACATTTAATTGGTGTCCATTCGCTTGCGCCTTCATTCAAGTGCTATTTAATTGAAGTGCAATTTTTTTTACATTGGTTGCTGCTTTCCTCTCCCACCCACCACTTTCCATGTTGCTGACCCCTTCTCCCCCACCCCTCCGGTCTTGCTTGTTTTGTTTTCATTCGGATTGTTACACCACACAGAATTCCACAACTAACAATTGCAATCCAACCCACATAATTCCACTCCACACCACATACATCCACTCCACACCAAACTGCATAAAAAAAGCACATTGCCATTTACAACGCCAATAGCTCTAACTCACAAATGCGAGACCTATTGCATTGCAAATGCTTGTTTAGTATAGAGGTAGGTCTCGCTCTCTTCAGATAACCTATGACCGGGGACTGTTTGTTGGCCAGCTGAATGTAGGAGCTTCGGGGAGGACCCAACACAGTCAAAGAGCATCCAGGAGGCTTAATCATAGGATCCAAGCAGTTTTTAGGTCGAGCCTCGAGTAGCGCGCAAGCGCTGCTTAGAGGCGAAGACTTAATGTAAGCGAGTTTTCAAAGCAGTCCAAGAAACGCTCGTGCGTCGTGGCTGGCCTTTTTGAGATGGGTTCGCGCGGCAAACGTGTTTCCAATTATCGTGCCCAGACGCGGGCGCGATAAGTGGAAACACATGTCTGCCGCGCGTACTCATCCAAAGGCCAGCCACGACGCACGAGCGTTTCTTGGGACTGCTTTGCAGGCTGCCGCGCTCGCTCGCCCCCGCTCCATGTCCCCCGATGCGCCCCGTAGTTTTCGGCTTCGCTCACCTTCTGCGGCTCACCGCTCGCGGCCCCGCTCCCCACATGATTTCCGTCGCTCGCCGCCTCGTTCCCATGTCTCCCCACATGATTTCCGTCGCTCGTTGCTTTTTTTCACAGGTGAGTGATCTAGAGTTATTTGACCTCGAACACTGCAACCCCAGTACTTTCTTGGCAATGATTTATTCAAATCTCCTAGGTTCCATTACGATGGGTTGGGTAATACTGTGGTGGTTGCCTGAAATTGCACATTCAGCTAGTTGTTTCCATGAGCATGTTTTTTTTGGCTTGTTTTTGGAAATTGCTGCCAGGGGAGACGAGGCACTCGAACTGTTCTGTGCTGTTTTTGTTTGATAAAATCATTCCTTCCTGTAAACGCTCTGGTCTCTAGGAGCAGAGGGCTCTGTGAGACCGTTCTAGAGCCTCCGGCGAGAGAAGCCCTCTAAAACCCTCTAAAATATTTGTTTTCTGGGTGACTGATCAGTTGTCAGACGTGAACCTGTAGGCTCTGTGTAACAGGAAGATTAGCTCTATTGATGCCTGAGCCTGTGAGATCTGTGTAACCCGAGAGACGGCTATAATGACGGAGCCTGTGAAATCTATGTAACTTGAGAGATAGCACCGATGGCTGAGGCGGCAGCCTGTGATATCTATGTAACCTGAAAGACAGCACTAGTGACTAAGCCCTGAGCCTGTGAGGTCTGTGTAATATGAGAGACCGGACTAGTGAGCCCTGAGCTTGTGATGTCTGTGTAACCTGAGAGACAGCACTGGTGGCTGAGGTGGGAGTCTGTGACATCTGTGTACCCTGAGATACAGCACTAGTGACTGAACACGGAGCCTGTGAGATCTGTGTAACCTGAGATACAGCACTAGTGACTGAACACTGAGCCTGTGAGATCTGTGTAACCTGAGCTACAGCACTAGAGACTGAACACTGAGCCTGTGATATCTGTGTAACTTGAGAGATAGCACTGGTGGCTGAGGTGGGAGCCTGTGAGATCTGTGTAAGCCAAGAGACAGGACTAGTAACTGCACCCTGAGCCTGTGAGGTCTATGTAACTTGAGAGATAGCACTGATGGATGAGGCGGGAGTTTATGAGATCTATGTAAACTGAGATACAACGCTAGTGACTGAGCCCTGAGCCTGGGAGATCTGTGTAAACTGTAAGATGCTCTACTGGCTGTTGCTGTCATCTGTAACATGTATGTAACCTGGGAGGCATCTCTGCTGGCTAACGCCTCAACCTGTAAGAAATGTATAAATCTAAAGACAGCTCTGCTTGTATAAACTTGCATGGTAGGTTCAGAGTAAGCTTTCGGCTATCTCTGCCGGTGAAGGCCTGGACCTGTATAACCGTGTCATCGGAGTAAGCTTTGTTGGCATTGGCCTGATCTAGGGCCACTGGAATTATGCAATTCTGTGGCTGTGGCTTTTTTTTTGGCATAATTATGGATTTGCCACATAATACAGATCTGCAGATTTTAACCCAAACATTTTCTCTAGCTCAAACCGATCAAAAGTTACTAAAAATGTTGCAGCATGTTTTCGCACACAGTGGAAAGCCCTTAGTGAAGGTTAACTGGTCATCTTACAGGTCCCTATTTCTGTATTTTTCTGTTAAACTGGTACTAATGAGGAGAAATCTTCCCCAGACAGTATTACCATTCCGTATAATACATGCGGCCCTGGCCTGGGCCTGGGCCTGGGCCTATTCTATCTTTGTAACTGAGGGCTAACTCGAATCACTGAGCCCTGAGTCGCTATGATTTGTGTACAGGGTGAGCTTACTGCTAGGATACACCTGAGTTGTAATACGTGGTTAATCTGTGGGTAGTTCTATTGTCTGAGATTTAAGCCTGTATGATCGGTGTAATCTAGGGGTTGCTCCACTGCCTGAGGTCTGAGGCTGTGCATTCTTTGGGACCTGCGGGATAGCTCCACTGTATAAGGACTAAGCGGTCTGTCGTGTCTGTGCCTACAGAGAACAAGCGAAACCCATGAATATTTAGGGACCAGGGGTGCATAGTGCTTTAAAGGAACAGAGGTCCCTAAAGAGAACTTATCTAGGCGTTTAACTGGGAAAACAATTATGACCAGACATGCGGTCAATTTGAAAAATACAATCACATTTATTAGACAATTTAGTCAAATCGGTGGGAGAAAACACAAATGACACAAAATTAAATGAGCAGAACAAAAACAGAAAAACTCAGGCAATAGTGTGTGACATAAGTCAAAACATTTAATTTAATTAAATTTAAAGCAACACTTCTGCCCCTATGTGCCTTACTCTGTACATTATAATATGGGTCAGTGTGCGAGAGTCGACGTTTCGATCCTTACAAAATAACAGGATCGTCATCTGTGTCTGTGCCCTCAGATTTAAAACAGTGGGTTCTAACCTGTTGCCTGCTTCAGATTACCTTGGACAGGTTGTCAAATAGCCTCCTGAGACTGTGTGCGTCCCCATCAAAGGGTGCATTACACACCTGATTGGATGTCCTTGGATCACCACAGTGCTTAGAGACGCTGCAACTCGTCTGGAGCTAGGCCCTTCACATCAGCACTGCTTCCCTACTCTCGTCAGTGAAAATGTATTGGGGTACCAACATTATGTGTATTTGTAGGTCGAGCTTATCACTCAGGAGGATATCCTGCACCTGAAGAAGGACGGTGCGATCCTGGCTGGGACCTATTGTAAGAACCAGGTTTTCAGCCTTTTTTTGCGGGATTCAGGGACTGAGCTGGTGGCTCTAATGTGCCGGGGAAGGTCGTTCCAGGCTTTGGTAGCCAGGTGGAAGAATCCATTCTCGCCGGCTTTGGCTCTTCGGATTCGGGGTACATGGGCGAGCAAGAGGTTGGCAAAGTGGAGGTTGCTGCTAGGGGAGAGGATGTGGTCTTATGTCTAGAGCGGTCGACCTCGGTGCTGGGGAACTGGGTTCGAGTCTCGGCAAGGATGCTCAACATCATTTATTCTGGGCAAATCACTTAATCTCCCCGTGCCTAACAAAAAACAAGCATTGGCATAGCCAATAGGTCTCGCCTTTGGGACCTTATAAGTTTTTAGCCATGCAACAGTTGATGTTATTGCACCAAGGATATTGTGCTGCATAACTAAATACTTATAAGGTCCCAAAAGCGAGACCTATTGGCTATGCCAATGCTTGTTATTGAAGCAATTAATGCGGCTGAGACCACTTCACTAGACAGTCCCATATTACTTTTTTCCTACTACTCTGCAATCTGACCAGATCAATCTTAAAGGTCTTATATAGGGAGGACAGCCATTCTGTGTGTGTAGGGGGTATGACCTCTACCCATTTCTTACAAATTTCTCTCCTGGCCAACAATATTGCGTAGAACAGGAACCCCCTAGCAGGCCCTGTTACTTCACTAGCTATACCGAAAATGACCAAAGGGAGAGAAAAGAGTACAGGGAGCCCCAAGATGTCTGATATAGTTATACCTACTTTCCTCCAATATTCAGTTATCGCAGGGCAGTCCTTGAACATATGGATATCTGAAGCATTTACCAGACCACACTTCTTACAGCAAACGGGAGGACCCTTCGCTATTTTAGATAATCGTGGTGGAGATAAGTAAGCCCTATGGGTGGTAAAATAGTGATTCCTTCTCAACCAAGCTGGTTTTACAGTATCATATAGAATGTTGAAGGAGGTTTGCCACAGATCTTACAATTGTTCATTTGGCATGAAGGTTCCCCATTGTTCTTCAGCTAGTTTAAATTCTCCATCTACAGCTTCTTGTATGGCCCAATAAAAGGAGACCTCCTTCCTCCCCACTGGCCTAGATACTAGTTGTTCCTCCAAGATGTTTCCTATGCCTATGGGTTTTTTAAGATTCTGGAACCAACTCTGCAGCTGTAGATATTTAAACCTAGACATACCTCCCTCTAATCTGTTATGGAGTGATAACCATGGTTTTAAGGTGCCATCAGAAGCCAAATCCCTCCACACTTTTAATCCCGCTGTCCTGAGTGGTGTGGCTAGTTTGTCTTTTAGACAGTCTGGAACCCCTGGAGAGTCCCACAGGGGGCCATGCTCGAAAAGTAATTTAGGCCAGTACATTGTTTGATTCTAGCCCACATACGTGCCATCCCCTGCAGAACTTTCAGCCTGATCTTTTTAAAAACTTCTGGTCACCATACTTAAACAGAAATCCCTCCTGGGGAGGTCCCCTCCTTTTAACATGGCAGAGAACATGGCCCCCATCCCTGTATGATCTGGAGTTTTTAACAGCATTCTTGCATGCGATAACTGAAATGCCCAAGCATAATACTGCAAGTCCGGTAGTGTTAGGCCCCCTTCTCCCTCCTTCGCCTGAGCTTCTTCCAAGCTATCCTCATAGCCCTATAAGCCCATACAAATGAATTAATTGCTTGCTGAAGTTTGTCAATCCCCCTTTTATCAAAGTGTAAAGGAATAGTGTCGAAACGAAATGTGATTTTCGGAAGTATGGCCATTTTAATCAGATTAATCCTGCCCAAGATGGTCAGTGGGAGATGAGCCCAAGATTTCATGAGCCTCTGGCATTCTTTAGACACGTTGGCAAGGTTAGTCCCTGAGATCTTATCGATATTTTGGACAATCCTGACCCCCAAATATCTCATTTCACGCTTGGTTTGGTACTGACAATCTGGCAGGTTCCACGTCATAATCTCGGTCTTTCCAGCATTGACCTCATAACCAGAAACCAGCCCGAAATCTTGTGCCAACTTAATAACCTGAGAGAATGATGTCTCCAAGTCGGAAGAAAGAATCAAAACATCATGCACATAGAGAGCTACCTTCCTCTCCCATGCCCCAAACCTGAAAGATGGAATACCCGGCTCGTCCCTCAAACGCTGAGCAAAGGGCTCAATATAGAGGTCAAAGAGAAGCGGAGAGAGGGGGCAGCCCTGTCTAGTTCCTCTGGTGATTTTAAAAGGGTTAGTCAGTTTGCCATTGACTAGAAGTCTAGCCGAGGGATCATGGTAGATAAGCTGAATAACTCTGCAAAATTTTGCTCCGAAACCATACCTATCCATTACTGCTGCTAGATATGCCCAATTGACCCTATCAAAGGCTTTGGTTGCGTCCAGCGTCATTGCTGCAAGAGGTAGTGAGAAGGTTGAGGCCAGGTCGATAGCGCCAATAAAATCATGGGTAAGATTAGATAAATTCCTGCCCCTCACAAAGCCCTTCTGATCAGTGTGGAGCAGTTCACCAGCCACTGCACCCAACCTGTCTGCCAAAATCCTTGCGAAGACTTTATAGTCTGTATTTAAAAGTGAAATGGGTCTATAAGACCCACATTCCGCTGGATTTTTCCCAGGTTTTAGAATGAATGAGATGGTGGCTTCTCCCCATGAGACGGGAAGCTTAGCGCCTTCCGATAAGATCTTATTAAAAAGTGTGGTCATTGTCGGAATTGCTGCCTCTCCCAAGAATCTATACAGTTCGGCTGGCAGCCCATCAGGCCCTGCGGCCTTTCCTCCCTTACAAGCTGATATTGCCTTTCTGACCTCTTGCTGGGATATATCTAGCTCCAAATTTTCTCGCTGGGAAGAATTCAAGGAGACAAGCCTACTTCCCATTAACCACTCACTGGCGCTAGTTTTATCAACTGCATTATCTTCTTCATATAGATCTTGAAAGAAAGCAAAAAAAGCATCCCCGATCTCTTGATCAGTAGACACCGAGGTACTGTGATCCTCACTGTCTATTTGCTTTATTATGTTTCGTGTCCTATCGGCCTTGACCTTCCATGCCAAGAGTTTACTGGCCCCCTCCCCGTATTCAAAATGGGCAAGCTTGCTAGCCTCCCATCTTTTAGTGATCCTTGATTGAACGATAGTTTCCAGCTGGTCCTTCAAACTCGATAATTTCGCCAGAAGTTCTTGGCCGTTTGCGAGTGCCCTTTCCTTATTCAAGCTCATCTCCACTGCCTTCATCTCCGACTCTGTCTGCGCTACCTCTTCCCTGTACTTCCTATTTTTATGGCTAACCCTGCTCATCACTATGCCTCTTATAAAAGCCTTCCAGGCATCCCATACTACAGAAATCTCAGCAGAGCCTATATTCGTGTTAAAGAAAAACTCAGATTCCTGTGATAAGTACTTAACTTCAGGTTCATTGAATAGTAGAGAGCGGTCGAATGTCCATGTCTTGGAATGTTCTTTCTTTTCCAGAACTAGATCTAACCATACAGCCGCATGGTCCGACAGATGTGGAGTCAAGTAGCCCATATCCTTGATTTTACCCCTCAAGTCATGACTGACCAATATGTAATCAATTCTGGACTTATGTCGGTACTTATTATTATAAAAAGAAACACCTAATTGAGAGCCCGATCTCTCTCTCCACACATCGCATAGTCCCATCTGTGCCATCATCGTTTGGAGATATGTCCGGGATTTAGGTGATGTATTCGCCCGACTGCTTGGAGACTTATCTAATAAAGGGTTAAAAACTATATTAAAATCGCCTGCCATTATAATGGGCTCTGGAAATTCCAGAAGATTTGAAAATATGGTTTTCAGCGAGGAGGGGTCATCTTGGTTCGGGCCATAGTAGCCCACCACTGTCATCTGAAAGCCTGAGATGAACATTTTAACGATGACCCACCTGCCACCTGGGTCTACCATGAAATTTAATACTCGAGCCTTAGCTTGCTTTTTAACCAAAATAGCTACCCCTCTGATGTTAGCACTCTGATTAGAGCTAATAAGATGTTCAACCCATTTTACTCTTCTGAAAATTTCAGACAATTCTTCCTTCAGAAGATGAGTCTCTTGCAGAATAATGACCTGAGCAGGGGAATCTTTAAGATATTGCAAAATCTTCGACCTTCTGGCTTTTACCCGCAGGCCATTTACATTCCAAGATCAGAACTGAATGCTACTCATGGTGGTTTGGGTACCAAAACCTTTAGCATGCTGCATCTCCCACCATGCTGATCGCAGGATGAACACATCAAACATGGCCAACATAACAGGTGTAAATTAATCTGACTAAAAGGCAGATGAGGATTTTTTTTTTCTTATTTTTTTACCCCTATGCTCCCCACCCTGTGCTCCCTCTCTTGCCCTACAGGAGCCCCCACCCCTATTTCCTCCCTGGAGAACCCAACCCCCATTTACCTGGACTAATAGTCCAGATTCTGCTACCGGGGCACCCATAAAATCCCTCTATGCTCAAGATACTATACAAAAGAAGGGGCGATGGGCCGAGACCCCCATAGAGAAACCCTATCTCCAATTTTCTTTGAATTTAGGCTTAAATTAGGCTTCTGGATGCATGCCCCACAGACTTAAACTTAACAATGATTGGCTAATAGGTCAGTCTATCCTACCTATTCTTCTGAAATCTAATCTCTCAAAATCCTATACACTAAAATAAGATTGAGATTACCCCGCATAAAGAAAAACAAAAAAACCTTATATAGTGATAATGTGAAACTCTAAACTAAACTATTTAGTGGTCTTGCCTAGGCTTTCCAGCAGTTCGTCTGCCTCTTGAACTGATTTTAAATTGTACATCTTATTGTTGTACATAACTTTCAAGAGTGCCGGGAACTTCAGCTGGGCAACCGCGCCAAATTTCTTGAATTCGTCCATTTTTCTCCCCAGCTCCCATTGTCTATCCAACGTGACACGAGCTAAGTCAGAGCGAATTTCATAAGAAAAATCCCTGGGTTTCAAGGTTTTTGCTTCAGAGCACAATTTAAGATCTTTTCCTTCAGGGAGAACGTGAGAAAGTTTGAGGATCTTCCTTGGTTTGGGCCGATTTGGATGTTTCCTAAAAGGGTCCCTGTGGATCCTCTGTATATCCTTTTTCAAGTCCTCCTCTGATTCTTCTATCTGTATTGAGTCTTTTATGAGAGTCACGATGAAGGACTTGATGTCGTCTCCTTCTCTGCCTTCCGGGACATTCAAGAGACGCAGATTATTTCTCTGTGAATTGTTCTCTAGCTTCTCGAGCCTGTCCCGGAGTGATACCTCATCTTTCTTGAGTTGTACAATTTCTGCTCTGGCAACTCCCAAATCGTCCCTTATCTCTTCCACTGAGCTTTCTAGGGCCACTGTCCTAGAATTTAGAAGATCGATTTTCTTCTCCAACGATTCGCAAAACAGCCGGATCTCCCCTTGATTTGCCTCGGAGACAGAGAACCCCTTCCTGATGTCCACAGATAAAGAAGAGAAAAGAGCCTCCATAGAAGCTGCTGAAGGTCCTACCATTCCCTGCTCATACAAGGCTGTAACTTGCTCTGTACTGTCATTGTCCGCTCGGACTTGATTTACCTCTTGCAAGTCACCGTTGTCTGTACCCGGGGCCCTAATTTGGGCTAATCCCGAAACTGCTAAAGCCATTTCAGGAGAAGACTGCGACGCAGAAGGGGGACTGTTCTGTGCTTCCATCCTATCTTGAGAGGGGGCTAGCTCCCACTGCTCCTTTGAGCACTTTCTCAGAACCTCCCCCTGTTTAACCACGTCTAACACTATTGGCTGCACTTTGAAATAGGACCGCAAAGACGGAGTAATTTTAGTCCTCAAATCCAAAGAATGTTTTTTTTAGCTCTAACTGACTTAATACTCCTGCCTTTAACCTCACAAAACTGAAAGGTAGAATGGCTCTTAGCAGACACTATATCTGGGGTCACGCCGTCTTTTTTCTCCTCCCCTGAATTAGGCTATTACTTGTGCTTAATTTTCCTTCTTGAATATGCTTATTAGTTTTGCTAACTGACTTTGCCTTAATCTCACCACCACCTCGCCTTTTTCCTCTTTTGTTGCCTGTCGTTGAAAGGACTGTGGGGGCAGTTTTGTTACTGATAGGGCTGATAGAACTAGTACAATTGTCTCCCCTCCTCTGTGCCTCCTGTTCCAATTGTTTAGACCCCCGCTGTGGCTGTGGCTGTGGCTGTGATTGTAATCGTATGGGCGTGAGTACAAGCTTACCCCCCTCCGTGGACAGCGTGGCACTTGCTGGCCCTTCAACCCCCCCTGCTTGCCCCCCCCTGCTTGCCCCCCCTGCTTGCCCCCCTGCACCTGATTTTGTCGGTCCTGCTGTGGAGGTAGTCGCTGTTCTGGCGGATATGATTGCTGCTGCGGCGATATTGGCTGAAGTCCTTCTTCCTCTGGAGACAGGGGTATGCACAGCCGCCTCGAAGAAACTCCCCGTAATACCGGTGAAAGCCGTCCTGTGCTGCCTCTGCCAGTGACGGCCCGGAGGAGGCCGCGAGCCGCTGCTCTGCGGCCCCTCGGCTCCAGGGCGGCGGCAGACCAACGCGGCAGATCCAGGGACACGCCGACACACATCCCACGCCGCAATGACAAGGAGAAAAGGAAGGGGAAGGAAGTATCTAGCCCAAGGACGTTAAGGCGGAGGCGCTGCGGGTCTCGGATTCGCCTACATCAAATTACGGGACATGCGAACCTCCGATAGCAAGCGACCGCTCAGCTAGCGGCCGCCATGTTCTCCCGTGACAAGAATTTTTAATTCTATTAAGGACACGGAGGCAAGGATTATGCTTCTCTTTTCTTTACTTACTGAAACAGCAGCCAATCACAATTAAGTTTTTAACAGAAATACATTTCCCATTGCTGACATATATATCACGTGACCAACCATAGAGCCACTGTCCTATATAAACCCCTCACAGCGTCTGTGTCCTCTTTCTTTGTTCAAAAACCTGTAGAAACAGTTAAGTCAGTTCAAAACCCATATAACTTGTAGAACATTTGAATATGAAATCTGCCATGACAGGCCAAAACTTGTCCTCCGATCCATAGCACGTGGCCCAACAGGAGGTTGGCTTGAAACTTCAACCAACCGGATGCCAAGAATCCTTCAACGATTTTCTGGCCGTCCTCAGAAGGCCCACACCCTACCAAACCAAGGTTTGCATAGACCAGGAACATCCACTCCAAAGATGATCATTTGCCCTCCGAACCTGGGGAGGTAAAAGAAGATACCGTAACACTGGTCTCGTCACCCATGTCACAAATCAATGACATTACCCTAAAAAGGGGTGGTGAATACGTAAGGAATTAGATCTATTACATCAGTGAACTGTATACATCTTAATATGGGTGGGATAATCCTCGCCTCCGTGTCCTTAATAGAATTGAAAATTCTTGTCACGACTGTTTGTAAAATTTTTAATTCTATGTCCGGACCGGAGGCTCCAATTATGCTGGTTTAAAGCTTGGCCACCACCACAGAAGCCACATCAACAATAGGTTTGTAGTAAAACGTTTTGAAAGTAGACTCTGTTGACCACTCAGCTGATTTCATAATGTCAGCGAGGCTGACGCCCAAAGCAAAGGATTTGGAAGTCGAATGGGCTCCAAATATGGACACATCAATGTCTGCTTCCCGCATAAGCCAATGCACCCATCTCGCCAGAGTGGCCGGAGTCACTATCCGAAAGGGCTTTTGCAAAGCTATCAATAATTGTCCTTTCATATCTGTACGAAAATCAACTGTACTCACCTCATACGCTTTTAAAGATTGTACCACACAAAGTTTGGGATTATCTGGGAAGGCCGGGTAAGAAACTGAGGTCGTATTGCATTTGGTCCGCCTGGAAATGGAGAATGTAACTCCTTCAGGGGAAAAAATGCGACCCGCCAAATCTAAAGCGCGGATATCTGAAACTATTTTACAAGATAAGAGACAGACTAACCCAGTCAATTTTCCAGACAATTGCTTCCTCAACGGATATTTATTAGCTGGCCATGATTCCAAAAACCTTAGGACAATGAATACGTCCCATAATGTTGAGTACTTTGGACATGGGGGGGCCGGACCATGCAGATGCCCCTAAGGATGCTCCCCTACTGGCTTGCCGTCTACCGGATCGTGGCCTGCCAAAATGGCTGATCGGAAATTATTAACCGTCCTCTAAGCCATACCTACAGAGGCGAGTGAAGACAGAAAATTGTTTACCAGAGTGTAATGTGCTACAACGGGGTTGGCATCCCGTTCACGGCACCAGCCACACCATAGTTTCCAAGCAGAAGAGTAGCGTTTGTGGGTATTGGCCGACCACGCTTTACTAATGTAAGTAGATAATCTCCAAGGACGGGCTGCTAGGGATCACCATAATTAGCTGTTCCCTATCCCGCTACGCTCGGGTAATCACTTTGTTTAACCTGACATTTTAATGACGCGTAGTTTTGCACACCCGCACCTTTACAGGGGGAACCATAGCCCATCTGGCATCGTATATATACACCCGCCTCAGTCCTGCACATAAGCACTTTAATTATCTATAGCGATCTATTTATGTGAACTCCATCCGCCCATATGGCAATCTTGCACTTTATACACTAGGGAAAAGACCAGTCCCTGAACAGCCACTTTTATCCGTTTAATATCTGTATTTGGCACCTCTACTTAAATACTTAGGAAGGAAAGTTGAAGAAAGTGAAAGACTAGTGACACGATGCTCAGTGGCCGTAATAGATGTATGACAAATCTCTTTTTTAATCTTTCTTGTATGTATTTTTAAACCTTATGTACTGTATGATCTTGTTTATGGTTTTAAATGACTAATAAACTGTTGTCCTCACACTAATGAATTTGTTAGCTTCTTGCGAAAGCCTAGGGACATTCCATCTGTCCCAGAAACCTGCCAAGCTACTAGGGATAGATGACCTGACAATATCATTGGATGAGGATAGCCCCCCGGATCCAGAAGTAGATTCCAACGGAATGGTAGCAGGATCGGGGATGCGCATGACAGTTCCAGAAGGACTGGGAACCATGCTTGCGCTCTCCAAAGAGGCGCTATCAAATCTAATGCCGCTCTTTGACGACGCACTTGTGCCAGTACTCTGGGAATCATCAAGAACGGGGAATCGCATAGCAAAGATTGGAATTCCAGCCTTGGAGAAAGGCGTCTGAGGCTAGCCCCTCCGGGTCCAAACGCCAACTGAAGAACTTTGGAACCTGCCGGTTGGGGCGATATGCAAACAGGTCTATCTGACATGGTCTCCAGAGACTATTCAACGCATTGGAAAACTCTGGGGTGAAGTCTCCAATCGCTGAAATCTCGGAGATGCCGGGATTGCCAATCCGCCACCGAGTTGTTGCGGCCCGGTATATACTCCGCCACTACCGATATCCGATGTTGAAGGCAAAAATGCCAAAAATCCTTGGCAATCTCTGCCAACACCCGAGATCTCGTTCCCCCCAGCTTGTTCACATAGTGAACCGCTGAGACATTGTCCATACGGAGTAAAATGCAACAATCCGTCTTCATTGGCGAGAGACTGTGAATTGCAAAGGAGTCTGCCAGAAGCTCCAGACAATTCATATGTAAGGTCAGTTCGTCTTAGGACCACCTGCCCCCTGTGGAGATCGGTCCGCACCTGGCTTCCCAGCCCCACCGACCGGCATCCAACTCGATCACTATCTCTGGAGTTGAGCCAAAGATGGCCCTGCAGTTCCAGGCCTCTATGTGATCTAACCACAACAACATCTCCGACCTCGCCTCCTCCGAGAGGAGAATCTGTTCTGCATAGCTGAGGCCTTTCTGGAGATGCTGAAACTTGAGTCTCTGGAGTGCTCAGTAGTGCATGGGGCCTGCAAAATTGCCTGTATCAAGGAGGCCAGTAGGCCCACCACTCGGACTACAGATCGTAAAGAGACTGCTCAAAATCAATCTCAACTCTCTCTTGATGGTCCGGACCTTCTGTGCTGGTAGAATCAGCTGGCAACTGCGAGAGCCTATCTGGTACCCTAGAAATTCTATCACCTGAGACATTATCAGAATAGATTTCTGAGGGTTCACAATGAATCCCAAGTTCTGAAGGTGAGTGATTGACAACTCGAGATGAGTGACCACCAACTAAGGACAACGTGCCATGATAATTATGTCATCCAATAATCAGTCGGACCCCCGAGCTCTCAAGGGCTCTACCACTGGGCACAGGAGTTTCGTGAAGCACCATGGCGCAGATGAGACTGAAGGGAAGGACTTTGTACTAGTAATCTATCCCTTGCCACTGGAATTGCAGGAGGCGCCTCTGAGGCGCGAAGATGGGGATGGTAAGATATGCGTCCTTCAGGTCCAATCGGACCATCCAGTCCCCCCTCTTGGAGAAGATCGCGGAGCAGATGAATGCCTTCCATCTTGAAATCTCTCGTTCAAAACTTGTCGTGCTCCTCCCTCTTTCTTCTCTACTAAGAAGACACTGCTGAGAAACCTGAGGGGATGAGGTTCCGTAATCCCCAAGGCCCCTTTTTGCAGAAGGGTCTGAATTTCGGAGGAGATAAAAGTTTGCTCTTGATGGGGGGGAAAAATACATTCTTGGGGGAAGGGCGACCTGCCTGAGGGAGCTGTAGAGCTCCAATTTGTACCCCTGCACTGTCTCCAGAACCCATGCATCCTGCGAGATAGTCTGCCAAACCTGAAGGAAAGATTGAATCCTGCCCCCATACACCACTTCTGAACACAGAATAAGTCTCACCTGTGGTCCCTGAATCTTGGACGGCTCATTGATTCACTCCATATCTACCCTCCCTGAAACAATTTCTGTTGGAGCGCCGGGTTGGGTAGAACGTGGGATTCTTGGGGTCTTGATAGCCCCCACGTTGTTGCTGGTAATACCGTCTATGGGGGTGTTTCTTGTAACCTCAGCCGAACGATCACCCTCTAAATCCTCCTGCCTTGCCGAAAAACGGTCAGAAGGCTTTATGCAGAGATCCCTGTGCCTTATCTAGGCCGCTAAAGGTTGCAACGAATCTGGACAGCTCCTTGAGGAATGGTTGCCCAAAGGAGGCCCTGAGTCATGGGACCGGCCTCTGAGGTGGAAAGTTCTGTGAGCTTGGGGTCGAATTTAAATAGGATGGATCGCCGTCGCTCACTGGACATGGCGCAATATGTGTTCCCTAATTGACATATGGCTCATTGCGCCCACCCGATGAGCTCTTCTGGGCCTATTGACATGGCTGATTTCTTAGCCCGGAAACCCAATTCTAATAGCTTTGTTAAGGGGCCGGTCATGTCTAGAAGCTTGTCCTGACCGGATCGCCAGGCCCTATCGATCCCCTTCTTAGGGTCCTTTGAATACTTTTTAAGGTAGGTAACAATTGTGGGGTCTACTTCTGGGGTGTAAGCTACCTTACCCTGAAGATTTGGTCTCAGGAATTCCGACCGTAATCTAGCCTGTACCTTCTTGTCAAAGGCTTGACGCAGGTGAGCCTGCACATACTCGGGCACTTTCGGTGAGGGCTGCCAGGCGGTGGATTTGGGATAGATAATCTCCGAGGACTCAAAAGTCAGGAGTTTTGGTTGAGGGGCATGGTCACTATGACGCTCTTTACCTTGACGTTTACTGGGTCCCGGGGCGTCTTCTTGATCAGAGCTCTGACGGGAAGAGGAGCCTTCAACGTCCTCTTGGAAATCTTCGGGGTTGCTGCCTCCGCAGAGGCGCTATAATCGTGGTCTGAATTCAGGGTAGAAGCCAACCTGGCAAAATCTGCTGCGTGAGGACCCTTGGTGGGCTTCCCACTGGCCTTGGCACACAATGGAGGGGTAGGCAGCCAACCCTGCTGTTCAGCGTAGCCTCATAGATGGCGTTTTAAGGGTTCAATGACCCGTACCAGGGCTCGGTTGACCGAATGCTGCACCCCCACGTCCAATACATTCACTAGGTCCTGCTCCAGCGATCCGAAGGCTCCTCGTAAAAATAATCCTCTTCATAATACTCTGCCATATTATGTATCTCTGCAATGCAGGAGGAGTGCCGAGAGGAAAGACAAGGGACCAACACTTTCAGACAAGAGTGGGAACACCCTGAATCGGGAGCAATCCTGGGGGAGTAGAGTTAACCCCAGACAAGCCAGTTCACAGGATCACTGAATCCAATAATTCTATATCAATATATGGTGGAGGGAAGGCTTGCCTCTTACTCTAGGCAGTGCCTATAATGAATTTTCCAACCCTGCAGAATTCTGTAGCTTCAAGGCGTCTGGAGAGAGCAGCCACGAGGGTCTAGGGCACACCGAGCAGTTATACGTGGCTCCCTGCGTTCTATTCAAGCCTTCCGACTAAAAGGCATAAAAATGGCCACCGCGCATGCGCCGTGCCGACCCTGCATTGGTATGAAAAGAGGAGCGAGCGTCAGGCAGACGTGCGTCCTCACTCTCTTCTCCCGTTCCACCTAAAATGAGACAGGCGCAGAGCACCCCGTCGGGAGGCAAAGCGCTCCCCACACACAGCCACAACCGTGCCTACAGCGCGCTGCTTTCCTGCACGCGCGTCGCGCCAATGATAAATGATTAGCAAAAGACACAAATATGCACAATGAGGCCGCACAGTGGCGCGAGTGGCGCTAATAACTCTGCCAAATACGATTAATAAAACGGACCATAAACCATTCAAGGCAAATAAGGCAAATTTTTAGATGTACTTAACTGGCTGCGAAGCAGCAAAGAAAGAGGACACTGACGCTGTGAGGGGTTTATATAGGACAGTGGCTCTGTTTGGTCACGTGATATATATGTCAGTCATGGGAAATGTAGTTCTGTTAAAAACTTTATTGTGATTGGCTGCTGTAAAAGTAAGGAGAGAAAAGAGAAGCATAATTGGAGTCTCCGGTCCTGACATAGAATCTATTCCCCAGACATGGGTCGAAACACGTCATGTTAATTTATTTTGTAGACTGCATGATTACCGAAAAATTGTACTCCGGCACTAAGACTGTCTATTCTTTAAAAAAATTAAAAACTTGCGATTTTGTAGCTACACTATATTACGTTTAATCTAATCTGTGATGCTTCAACACCCTGCGCATGCTCCGCAAGATCTTCAGATGGATCCCCACTGAAACCAGGAAGACCGTCACCCAGGCACTCGTCACCAGCCGACTGGACTATGGGAACACCCTCTACGCCGGAACCACAGCCAAACTTCAAAAAAGACTCCAGCGCATCCAGAACGCCTCCGCACGACTCATCCTGGACATCCCCCGACACAGCCACATCACCGGACACCTGAAAGACCTGCACTGGCTCCCCGTCAGCAAGAGAATCACGTTCAGACTCCTCACCCACGCACACAAGGCCCTCCACGACCTGGGCCCCAAGTACCTCAACGACCGCATGACCTTCTACACGCCCACCCGCCAGCTACGATCAACCAGCCACGCCTCGCCACCGTACCACGCATCCGCAGAGCCACCGCCGGAGGAAGATCCTTCTCCTACCTGGCAGCCAAGACCTGGAACTCCTCCCCACTCACCTTCGGCGAACCCAGGACCATCTCTCCTTCAGGAAGCAGCTCAAGACCTGGCTGTTCGAGCAGTAACTTACCCCCTCCCCCAGCGCCTTGAGACCCTCCCGGGTGAGTAGCGCTCTATAAATGCCGTGATTGATTGATTGATTGATTGCATTGTTTATATAGATAAGTATAACTGTTTTGTAACTATTAAATAATAGTAGTAATCCTCAACTGTGTGGGAAGTGTGCTCCATAACTTGGAGTGTGCGCTTGAAAAGGATCATCCTAGCCTTACTTTGCGTATTTTAGGATGTTTCAGAAGACCTGTGTCTGAGAAGCGTACGTGAGGGCACATGAGACTCAATCATGTTTTTACAAAATCGGGGCATGACCCGTAGATGGCTTTTTGGCAGATGGTAAGAGCTTTGAACGCTATTCTCTTAACAGTAAGATGCCAGTGAATGGGTTGGGGGGGGGGGGAGGAGTGGTGGGTTGGAGATGATGGGCATGTAGGGATCTCCGTGATAGATTTAGCATAACTCCCTGCCATATTTTGAACGTGTTGAAGTTTGTGCAGACAACATTTATGACGTGCAAGGTAGGAGGAGCTGCTTTGATCCAATTGTTAAGCCTGGGCGTAGTTCGCGAAGTAGCGCTACGCGAAGCTACGCAAAGTGCAGTTCGCACTACGCGAGCTACGCGTAGCACTACGCGAACTGCGTAGTGCACTGTTCGCAATGATTGCACAGTGCCGGATGCTTGTCCGCACTGTGCAATCATTGAAAACGGCATCTTGCACAGTGCGAGCTGTCTTTTACTGCCGCTCGAGTCAATTTTTACTCGAGCAGCAGCTTTCTCAACGCGGACTGGTAGTTTCTCATCGCGAGCGGTCGCGAGCATACGCGACCACTCGCAATGAGAAACCTGACCTCCCCGCGTTGAGAATCTCGCCGGGAGGTTTATTTTCCACGCTCGCGATCGGCAACTTGATGTTGCTGATCGCGAACGAGGAAAAAGTCTTGCCGGGATGTCATTTTGCTTGCTCGCGGTCGCCAACTTGACGTTGAGGACCGCGAGCAAGCAAAAAATGACCGCTGCACTACGCTACGCGTGTTTGCACTGTGCTACGTGCAATTCGCGTTGTGCGAAGTAGCGCAAACTTCGCAAACTACGCGAGCGTAGCGTAGTGCTTTGCCCAGGGTTACCAATTGTGAGCCTACCATTGTTTTCATCACAGGAGATTCGTATTGTACTCCTAAGATTGTTTTTTAGGTCTCGCCTGAGGCAGCGCATGCGCTGCTCTGCGAGACATTTAGAAAGCGGGTTTTCAAAGTGCTACCACAGGCATTTTGGTGGCCTCAAGCTTGCGTGCACGCGCGCAGCCGCCATCTGTCTTTCCTCCTGTCACGGGTCATTAAGTGGATCACGATGCACTTTCACTTCTCGCGCGCGCGCGCATACAACTCCTGGTTTCCTTTGCCGTCACGCGCGCCTCGCTTCAATGCCCTCCCCCACCACAGAGCACGTCTCGCAGCTTGTTTTTATTTAACGTTCCGTGCTCTCTGAGGCATTTCCTGTTGCTGACCAGACCGAGAGTTGGTTGCCGTGTCAATGATGTGGCTACAAATGTACATTGCACTAGTGCACTTAAAGGTACTGTTGTGGGGCTTGTTTGTGTTTACTCCCGAGCCGCGTCATTAGATGTAAATCCCAGCCAAGGCACGGTTGTGCGCAGTGAAAGAATAGCCCCCCTCCCCCCCCCCCCCGATCCATTAAGCAGCCCTGCCCCTCCCTTTGTTGGCCTCGCTGTGCTTGAGCACTACCTTTGTTGGCCTCGGTTGCTTGAGCACTACTCACATCTCGATGGGCTTCATTTAGAGTTTGAGGGAACTAGACATCCTCCCAGTTCAGGAGGACAGTCTTAATTCGGAGTACAATGATCGGCTGAATTTTCCGGCTATCCATGTGGGGGAGGAAATTCTTCCGGGTGCTCCTACTCCGCATTTAGATTTTCTTTCAGAAACGAAAGGATTTTCAGACCCCTCCAAACTATAGATGAGTCCTTGGGAATTGTTTTCAGTGCACGGAGAAGTTAGTTTTGTAACATTTATCTGTTATGCAAGCAGACATGTTATTATTGCATCTCCTTTCCGATGTTGTTGCTGTATATTTAACCCGGGCCTTGTTGCTGTTGACTAATGCTCTTTTAAATGTGTTTCTACAGATGATTACTTGCCTGATTACTGTGTATTTTCATTTTGTGTACATTTAATGTATAATAATTTGAATTCACTGCGCTATAAACTACTTGGAATGCTTGTTATGTGCTGGGTTTTGCTTTTATCGGTCCTCAGTTTTTCTTATTGTTAGTCTTGATGTGTTATTGTGCTTTTCTGTATATAGAGACTATTGTTACCTTTGGATTGTGCTGGGTTCCGTGGATTCTGTGGTCATCAGTTCGTGTTGTTGGATTTTTGGAGGCCGGTGCAGATGGGGCTCTTTTGCTGTTCACCGTTGGCCTACCCTGCTTCTCATCTGCTGCTGGTTCTCTTGACGTCATTACAATGCTACTAGTACTGATGTCATGTTTCTTAGCTATTCGCACATGGCAAATCCTTCTTCTTTTAGAACTAGTTTAATGCTCAGAGGGTTAATTTATTGCATTAAACGTTTAGTAAAATTGACCACATTAACTTGCACACTCATCTGAGAGAGCACTGTGGCGATAAAGGCTAGGCAAAAGTGATGGACACAGCTCTTCATCACTGTAGTTTGTACTTTATGTTGCCGAGGAGTGACCACTCAGCACCTCTTTACTTTTCAGATAATAACACTGGAAGGTAGTTTTAATATGGGAATTGGAGAGCACCTACACTTTTGGTTACTTTTAGAAGTAGGTTACATTTCACTACTTCAATCAATCAAATGCACTCAGTCAATGATGTGGCTACAAATGTACATGGCGCTAGTGCACATTAAGGTACCGTTGTGGGGCTTGTTTGTGTTTACTCCCGAGCCGCGTCATTCGACGTAAACCCCAGCCAAGGCACAGTTGTGCGCAGTGAAAGAATAGCCCCCCCCCCCCCCATCTCCTCCCCGATCCATTAAGCAGCCCTGTTGGCCTCGCTGTGCTTTCACTTCTGCTCTTTTCTTTTAGAGCTGCTGCCCTGGGGCAGTGACACAGATGTCCCTCGGAGACAGAGGCATGGTTTCATCTTCAGAGCCTACTACTCTCTACTACTACTCGCTCTCTACTACTTACTCTACTACTTACTCTACTACTTACTCTACTACTCTCTCTACTACTCTCTCTACTACTCTCTCTACTACTCGCTCTACTACTCGCTCTACTACTCGCTCTACTACTCGCTCTACTACTCGCTCTACTACTCGCTCTCTACTACTCGCTCTCTACTACTCGCTCTCTACTACTCGCTCTCTACTACTCGCTCTCTACTACTCACTCTCTACTCCTCACTCTACTCCTCACTCTCTACTCCTCCTCTACTCCTCACTCTCTACTCACTCTCTACTCCTCACTCTCTACTCACTCTTTACTACTCAATCTACTACTCTCTACTCACTCTCTACTCTCTACTACTACTCACTCGCTACTACTACTCACTCGCTACTACTCTCTACTAATCACTCTCTACCACTCTCTACTACTCACTCTACTCTCTCTACTACTCTCTCTCTACTACTCTCTCTACTACTCTCTCTCTACTACTCTCTCTCTACTACTCTCTCTCTACTACTCTCTCTCTACTACTCTCTACTGCTTACTCTCTACTGCTTACTCTCTACTGCTTACTCTCTACTACTTACTCTCTACTACTTACTCTCTACTACTCAATCTCTACTACTCTCTACTACTCTACTACTCACTCTCTACTACTCACTCTCTACTACTCACTCTCTACTACTCACTCTACTACTCTCTCTCTACTCCTCTCTACTCTACTCCTCTCTCTACTCCTCTCTCTACTCCTCTCTCTACTCCTCTCTACTACTCTCTCTACTCCTCTCTCTACTCCTCTCTCTACTACTCTCTCTACTACTCTCTCTCTACTACTCTCTACTACTCACTCTCTACTACTCACTCTCTAACTCTCATTCGTCCATCTTGCTTCATTCATTCTTTCCATCCTTTCTGCGTTTCCACACATCCACCTATCATTCTGCCTTTTCCATCTATCCCTCCTCTTCATCTTTCTATCCACCCTACATTCTCTCCATCCTTTTATTACTTTTTTATTTCTTTTCATTTCATCCATATATCTAACCAGCCATCATCTTATCTTCCTTCCATCCGTCACTCTCTTTTCTATCCATCTAGTCATCTTTTCACTATCCATCCATCATGCGTCCTTCTCCCCAATATCAAAGTGAAAGGAGCCATAAACAACAACTTAAATGTTTCATGTTATATTGAACTGCCGAGTGACAACCACCTCTTGCTCGAGCTGTTAAAGTTGGGTGTTAGTGACATACCCATTACCTTTTTTGCTGATTGACGAGGCGTATTTAGGTAAATGAAATCAGTGCTGTGTTGCCTTTCCCTCAGTCTGTACCGAAGACACTCCTCGTCACCCCTCCCCCAGAACAAGCTTCTTTCACATCGGCTGACGTTCAGAGATACACACAGGATTACACAATGCAAGCATAGGCCACACCACGCCCTCCAGTTGGAATCTTTTGAGAAGCCTTTGCATCAACAGCAACGACATCTTAAACAAGCATTGGCATAGCCAATAGGTCTCGCCTTTGGGACCTTATAAGTGTTTAGCCATGCAACAGTTGATGTTGTTGCACCAAGGATATTGTGCTGCATAACTAAATACTTATAAGGTCCCAAAAGCGAGACCTATTGGCTATGCCAATGCTTTTCTTAACTGTTGGAGCTGAAGGAAGCACATGGTGGCTAATTTTGAATTTTGTGTTAAGCAATCCTATTTGGTGTGAAATTCGAACTCCAGGTTCCAGACAGCACTTCTGGGTCCTGGGCATTCACCTAAGGAGGATGGACATCTCCGATTAGTCCATGAGACTGGTGAGCCAGCTGCTATCAGGAGTTCTGGCCTATCAGAGTTTAATTTAAGGCAGTTTTGTTCTTCATCTGACTACAGAGCACATGTACTTATTAAAATGATCTTGGGACAGGGAAACGTATGCATCCATCCTTCGGCTAGTTAGTCTCATTCGCGTAGATCATGTCCAGGTTGTAGGATCTTGTAAGGTGTGTACTAAAGGAGCCATATACATATTAAATGAAGTAGGACTTGGAAATGAACATTGCAGAGCTGCGCATTCTAGTTTAAAATCGGTTGAGTGAAAAGGGGGCATGAAGGCGGATTGACTGCAGTCTTGGAAAAAGGATTTTAACAGAGTCTTGAGTCCTCCACAATTTATTTATTACTGCTAAAAGCCATTTATGTCCCATGGTAGGTTCTGAAACCTGCTTGATTGTCATCCAGACTCTTAAGTTTGTTAATAAACTATAATCATTGATCACAATTTTTCCAACAACCTTAGACTTAACAAGTGGCTAGGAGATTGGTCTGACATTGCTGTATGAGATTGGGTCAGCAGTTGGCTTCTTAAGTACGTTTTGATATTTGCTTTTTTCCCCCAGTCCATCGTGACCGTTGAAGTTCCGAAAGAGCAGTTGATCATTTCTGTCCGCTCAGGTGCTGTGCTCTCTGCAGCCAAACAGTATAAACATGGATCTAAGGGTGAGACAGACTCAACTTTAAGAACAATGTTACATACTTGCTCCTCAGCTGGTAGAGCGAATGTTGTGATTGAGGCGGCTCTATCCTTTTATGAGTTGGAAGTGTGTGTTTTAGTGGCTTATGAGCAACAGGTCACCCCTCTCATACTTTCGATTGTTCAAAAAAGGTTTTTTCTTTAGTAAACAGTGTCCGCTAATTTATCCTTAATAGAAGTAACACTTTATACGATTTTTTTTCCACGTCTCGTGGTTTTGACTGCAGTACGTTTTCATAGTATTATTTTCATTAATTGCTTTTGGAATGCTGTGGTTAATAGACTCTTTCCCTCGTCTTTGAGCGATGCTCAAACGAGGTGGCAGCCTGCACTGCAGTCCGAGTTTAACACTTTCCTGTTTTACAGAAACAAGACTTCCAGAAGGTTGTCTGACGGAGAACCTTACTGGCGACGAGAAACCGAACCTACAGCTTGGAGCACTGTGTGGGCTGACACAGGGCTTTAAGTGGGATAAAAAAAGAGTTTGGGGTGGGTCCCTAACAGGGGCGTGGCCTGTATAATTAAGGGCATGGCTCCAACATGTAAATAAAATTCCCATAGAGTCCCGCCCTACCCACACATTTGCAGAGAATCGCCAGAACAACTGGCATATGTGATCATTGCTCTGTGCGCTCTACAGAGAGGCCAGGGATGCTGCCTGTAAAACTAAAATACCGTAACACATCTTGAAAATAGCTAACACTCTTGGGGAATGCGAGATTAAGAAAAACGTGTGAAATATAGACAGAAAATGACATGCATTATCTTAACGTTTTTACACTTATTATTCAGAAATTGATCAGTGTTTTGCCTGTAAAGTTAACGACATGAATACAGGGCCCAAAACAGGCACGCTTCAGTGTCCGTTTTTAAACACTCCCGGGTCTGCGGCTCGGCCCACTTAGAGCCCTGGGTTCACAGTGCCTGCGAAACATAAAAATAATTAAATTTCAGAGTGATGTGTAGGCAGGACCTGCTATAGTGTGGTTGGGATGAAGCAGTTCTTGGGGTTGGGGGCAAAAATCAACAAAGGGTTTTGGGTGATGTGCTATTTTAGACACTAACCACATTTAACCAATTTTATCTCATCTAAGAAGTGAATACTGCTGATCTTCAGAAATGTTGGGTCTAATGGGTAAGATCATTGGCCATCCTTTATGCCCAGTGTGTACTGTGAGCAGAGGTAATTACTACTGGGCTTTGGTGCAGATGATGCACCGTGCGCAGAACCCACTGGCCACAGCTGCAGGCCATGCCCAGTTGAGATTGGGAGCAGGGTACCGTGTTCGCTTGGCATAGTCATGTCCAGAGATTGCCCTACCAAGGGGTGTATTGCCTACACTATATGTATGTCTGCATTACATGAGATGTGAATTTGGGTGATGGAATGATTTTGTAGCCAACAATGAATGGTGCAAATCAGTGTTTTTTAGGTTTTGGATCACAGGTCTGTTTTGTTATGTGTATTTGTAAAGCACACTTTTACCGACGAGGGTATGCTGGCACCGAGCATGTGGGTGTGCCTAGCCCTGCCTACGGTAGGGTGGTTAATTGAAATGCCAGGCCTTCACTTTCTTGCAGAATTCAAGGAGAGAGGAGGAGGCTCTGATGTGGAATAAGAGGCCGTTCCATGCTTTAGGAGCGATGTAAGAGAACGCCTGTTCTCCTGATCTGATTCTGTGTATGAGTGGGATGTGTACGAGTAGGAGTACTGCAGAGCGGAGGTGTCTGGGTGGTTGGTAGAAGGAGACGCAACTGTTCAGGTTGGTGGGGCTTAAGTTCTGTAATGCCTTGAGTGTGTGTGTGGAGTTTGAAATGAGCGTTTTTGTGTATCAGGAGCCAGTAGAGCTCCCTGAGGTATAGTGTGATATGAATTCTGTGTGGGAGATTGAGGATGAGTTGGCTGCCGAGTTCTGTATTGTTTGTAGTCTTCTAGTGAGTTGCTTGGTGATCCTGACATAGAGGGTGCTCCCGTATTCCAACTTGCTGGTAAGATCTTCCTCAGCATCTTCAGGGTGCCGAAGCAGGATGCAGTGATGGCTTTGACTTGTGTGGTCATGTCCAGTTTGCGAATATATACTTTAACGCGGATTTTACACCGCAATACAATCACAACGCGGTCGTTACAACGACCGCATTGTTACCACGCAATGCCATTACTACGCAAGTCATTATATCGACTTGCAGTAGATGGCGCTGTAACATTAGAAATGTATAATTTACTATTCCAACTCCAGCCTACGTAACAGTAGGGAAGGTGTTGGAATAGTAAGCTATACTATTCCTTATGTTAGAGCGCCATCTACTGCAAGTCGATGTAATGACTTGCGTAGTAATGGCACTGCGTTGTAACAACGCGGTCGTTGTAACAACCGCGTTGTGATTGCATCGCGGTGTAAAATTCGCAATGTAAAGGTTGTTTCCCCCCGTTTGCTGTTGATTATTATTCCAAGGACCCTGACATTGGTGCTGGGTGTGGGTCCCAGTTCAGTCAGCCACCGGTTGGAGTCCTATGGTGAAGTGTTCTTGCCAAAGAGCACTACTTCTGTTTTTTCGGTGTTAATCTTGAGACAGTTGGCTTTCATTCAGTTAGCGACTTAGGTCATGCAGGCAGTGAACTTGTTTCTTGTCCTGGGGGGAGTTCTTGTCCGAGAAGGAGAGCATGAGTTGCGTGTCATTGGCGTAGGAGAGGATGTTGATGTGTGTGCGGATGATGTTAGCCAGCGGGATACTGTATGTGTTGAAGAGGGTGGGGCTGAAGGGATGAACCTTCAGGAACTCGGCAGATGAGTTTGTCAGTTTCTGAGCAGTAAGGTGGCAGGCTGTGACAGCTTGTGTTCTATCTGTTAAGAAGGAGCAGATCCAACAGAGAGCATGTGCTTGGATGCCAGCTCGTGAAGGCGCCTGATTGAGGATGGGGTGTGAAACTGTGTTAAATCCTGCAGGCAGGGAAGTCCAGGAGAATGAGGGCTGCCCTGTCTCTTCTGCCAAGGATCATGCAGATGTCTTTTGTGGTGGTGATGAGTGTTGTTTCTGTACCTTGATTGGGCCTGAATCCGTACTATGCGACATCGAGGAGCTGGTGGTTGCTGAGGCGTTGGTTGATTAGTTTCTCGAAGACATATGCCGGGTATGGTAGATGGAAGATGGGTCAATAGTTTGAAATATGGCTGGGTCAGCAGATGGTCTCTTGGGCAGGGGCAGAATGGTGACATGTTTCCAAGTGTTTGGAAATGTGGTTGAATTGATAGAAGCATTGAGGATGACTGTTTGTGCTTCGCTGAGCACTTTGGTGAAGGCGTGGTGGGGGCAAGGTTCAGATGGGATCCCCACCCAGAGTGGATGGTGTTGACAGCATTGATTTCAATGGTGGTCATGGCAGGCCACAAGGTCAGGGTTCGTTCTTCGGCCGTGATGGGAAGTTGAGTTGCGGAAGTGTCTATTCAGCAGTGGTTTTAATACTCCTATTCCTTTTTGTTCCATAATTCATTGAAATGGCATTCTCTTTTGGAATTATATATTTTAAAATGTGAGGCGGCTGTATTGTACAATTATGTTTCTAATAAACATTTTGCTATTTTGCAAACATGCAATATAGAAAAGAAATGCATAAAAGGTATTGAAGTAGTGGTCACATTTACAATCCCTCTGCCTTGTGGTTGATAATCTTGTCGCAGGAATCTTACATTGGCAATATAGAATTAGGGTTATGCGGATTAGAAACTTTGCCCACCTAGTTTTGCATCATCCCTTTGCTGTTTTCTACAATTGGAAGATTGACCGAACATTGGCTGCAGGGATCCCTTGCGACTGTCGGCCCCGAGTGACAGTGGGAAGATGCAGTAGCCACTGACCAACAGCCTTTCTTCCCGTTCTGTGCTGCTCAGAGTTTTAGAGCATCGGGAAAGGGAAGATTTGCTGGTTTGTCAGAATCCGTAATCTGCAGCTGGTTTGCTGCCTGGTTGCTGGTCTGTGTGGCACCGGCAATGCTTCCACTACCACACATGCCATCCTTTTTTCTTCTTTTGTTTTGTTTATTTTTTTATATGTTTCTCTAGTTTGCATTTCGCAAACCTGGGGGAGATATTAAAAAAAATGTGAAGGGTTACTAAGCCAACATGGAAAATACATATTCTTAATGGACACCTCCGTATTGTATGCTACATAGATCGGCTTAGTTACGGTCGCTCACTTTACTCAACGTTGTCAGCAGACAATTAAGGTAAGGTGGGTGCAGACTAAAACACTTAAGAACATATCTCAAAGGTACTGAAATGTCATTTAATCTGCTTTAAAAACGCTTACTAGTGCTGTATAGAATCCATCCACTCCTAATTCTGAATGAATACCAATATTCCACTGCATCAGTGTAAATAGAAAGTGTTCCTTTTAGTCAGCCCTTTGATACCCGTTTCATCAGTCTCATTCAGACCAAAGGCTTGCAGGTTACACATAGAACCATGCAGAAGGCACAATGCTCTCACGTATGGCTATAGACATGCAGATCATGTGAATTAAGTAGTGAAATACTGGTGCATAATGCCCTAGCACATAGACACCAGTCAGGAGAGAGAAATTTGAGCCTACAAGCATTCACCCTAACAATTATACTACAACACCTAAGGGGGGCTGTGGCCTCCTAACGTGGAATCTTTTATCACTTCACTGGAATGTTTTTATAATATAAGACACCTCACCACGATTAATAGAGGCTTCATCATATGAGTGTCTTCTCCTCATATGAGTTAGTAGATGCTACTCAAGCTCAGCCGTGTGTTAGGAGCTCGTGATAATGGTGTTCTTCTGGATTAACGCAGGGATCCAGTAATGTTTTAAAAAAAATGACTATGGGTATACCCATGAGAGATCTCTATTCTGCGGGTACTCATCTCATGGTTCAGAATTATAATGTCTGGATGTGTTAGGAACAAACAATAGTTCAAACATCCTATAGTGCTCTCCTACATGGTTCAGCCAATTCTAATAAGCACAGCCGGATCTCCAGGGCCGTTGTAATCCCTGCTATGTGCAATTTTCTATAGAAGCATGCACTTGAAGAGTAGAGGCCTAAATCACTCATAGCTGTTTATTTGTTATTTTTAAAAACCCTTCTTTGGGTTTCTTTCTAGCTCATCGCGAAGAGCGCAGGCACTTTCCTGTAGTCACACATTCGTCAAGGGTCTAGTCTCTTCTCTTCTCTCCTCTACACCGAACCGAAATAAAATGATCCATGTTTCAGGATGCAATATTTATTTTGTTCACTTTTTCATTTATTTTTCATAGGGCTGCTTGTAAGGAATAGTCTTGCACCAGGAACATAATAAAAAGAACTACTGCTGATTATATATTATACTGATAAGCCCATTTGTACTTTTCTTGGGAAAGTAAAATTACATTCCAAAGGAAGCTTGTGCCCAGTCTGTTGTTGTAGTGGAGAATTACAGGGCACCCTGCTGTACATTTGTGAATGAGTGATGGATGGGATAAAATGCATTTCTATCCCTGCTCTCTTCACACTTTCAACACACAGGCTTGTCAGAAGGATTTGTGGTGCTCGGGTAAAACAAACATTTGCAAACCCAACATGTCTGGCTTTAATGTGCTATTACATAAAATCTGCAGTTGTGCATGTCTGGTTTCACACATTGGCACATTAGAACATGTGGATTGGTCGGTGCTTGTTTTGCTATTGTGTTCTCCAATGCACACGTTTAGGTGTACATGGATAAACTTGGATCTGTACATATGTGACCCGAACATGATTCCGAACTGAAACATTAAAAAATTGCTGCAATGAAAAACAATTAGCTTCTTTATATCATGCATATATTCGATAGGAAGATAACATGATTCATTGTATTGTTGAGATGTTAAATAGTCCCTGATGCATTCAAATGAAAGCAATTCATTGGAGGCGAAGGATACATGAAACAGTCCGTAGCAAGTGACATAGAAATGCTTCTGTGGGTGTTCAGAAATAGCTACAATAGGTGCAATGCGGTCAACCCGACCTTAAAACGAATACTGCCACGCCCTTTTTCTCTCCCGAAAATATTTTCGAGCATCCATAGCAATGTTGTATGTCAAAGCACATCTTGCAAGCCGCTGGTTAAAATCTCAGAGCAATAATAAAAACATTTTCACTGGGTTAGAAGTTCTTATTGGCAGATTTGTGGCAATGAATGGCAAAAGGATTGTTTTAAAGCAGTTTAGGAAGTAATATTGATCAAAACATAAAGGTGATTTATAAATTTAAACAGTTTTACGGTATACGCTCCACTCTAACCTAAACACAATTTGTATGTGTGAGAAATTAGCTTATTGTTTGGGGTGGGTGACTACCCACTTGGAGAAATCACAACCAATGTCAGTCAGGGTCAACCCTCAAAGTCACTAAATTAACCTGACCTCAACCTATTGGTAGATATGGTGCAGAACAGACCGGCTTAAGTTAGGGCAACGCTTTTATGCAGTACCAAACAGTAATAACTTCAAAACACGAAACAATAAAAATCCGAAACCGAATTAGAAAAATAGAGTAATATTTAAGAAACAAAAATTAAATCAACAAGGGAAACTAGAGATGTGGATTTTTT
The DNA here is from genome assembly GCA_963921515.1 of Calotriton arnoldi. Classification (NCBI taxonomy): domain Eukaryota; kingdom Metazoa; phylum Chordata; class Amphibia; order Caudata; family Salamandridae; genus Calotriton; species Calotriton arnoldi. The sequence continues at coordinate 662,077 of CAWUFW010005518.1, read as the reverse complement.
TTTTTTTCATTTCAGAAAAGGTTTTTATTAGGTTTTTGCAGGAAAGAAGATACAAATAGAGTAACTTATCCAGGGGATGATGCCGATATTCTGAGTGGAAGACAACATTATAATACATAACAAATAAAAGTTACGTCTCGGAGGGTATGGGGTTTAAGTGAATCGGTTTGAATTATAGATGATTGGTGTTGGCGTGGTGAATGGGGTGAGTTGGTTACTAAAAGAGGACTGGACGGTATCTTGTTTGTATGGCGATGGTTGTGGATTGGGAAAGGATAGCAAGGCAGAAGGTTTTAAGTAGAAATGGTGGCAAGAAGCACAAAGCGAAATGATAATCTGTGGTCATGGTATACCAGGACCTTGGCACGATTTGAGGCTGACTGCGATGAAGGGCGAGTCGGATACACCAACCAGGTTCGTCCTGGTTTTACCTTCTGGCTTAATCTTTTAAGTTCTAATCCACCACAGGACTAGACTTCTAAAGCTACCAGGACCTCAGGGGAGGCTCTTAGAGACTCGCAGTGTGTCAGACAGAGGCCAACAGCAGAGTTCATTTCAGATCCAGTGGCCACGGTTCAGCTTGTACTTCCAAGGAAAGGCCTCATGCAGATTGCTGTCTCCCTGTAGCCACAAAGGAAATCAACCAACTGACCCTTAGACTCCACTTCTTTGTCCTGGTTACAGGAGGGAGCAGGTCCAGTCCTTTAAGTCAGACGGCAGTTCCAATCCTTGTCTGATCTCCCGCAGGTCCAGAAAGAGTTCTGAAGTGGGTGCCTGGCGCTGCCACATTTATGCCTGCAACTAGCTAGTGGGTGGAAATGACTTCTGGGCATGCCCTAACCAATGAGCTAAAAGTTCCCAGTTCCAACCCTACCCACCTTTTCGATGGTTCCTGTTTGCCTTACTGCAAACTGGCCCAAAATACAATTTGTCGGGGCATTTTCAAGATGGTAAAAAGTCTTTAACAGCGCGAAACTTGGGCTCTGAGATCTTGGGGGAGGATAGTAAATGTACTATGGTAATCATGGTATCCTTCCACATCTAATACTAAAGCTCAGTTTGAGGCTGGTACTGTACCCACCACAAACCCAGGTACAAAAGTATGGTAGGACAAAAGCAGAGTCCTCCAGCAACAAGATAGTGGATACACAAGATTTGTCTCTGCATCCTGTTTTCTCCCTTTCAACTATGCCCCTAGTGTTGCATGTGGCTCAACAGACATGTCAAGCTAGATTTCACACTGTAATGTCAAAAGGATAGCCACCACCTCCCACCCAGCATATTCTGTGGAGTTTAGAGGAGTCCAACTCTGCCCATTCAGGTCAGCCTATTGTTTGATCTTGGGATGCATTTCGCACCTTTTTTTCATGCCTATTCAAGGTTGAACACAGGTTGAGAGCTGTCAGAGACTTATACTAATTAGCGGTCAGACAGTTCAGGGAGGTAAAGGGTAACTTTCCAAAAGTTACGTTTCCTAAATATTTATTAAAAATCTGACTTCAACATTGACTTTTTAATAACTATTAAAGATAGTGCTTAATTATTTTTCTACCTGGTCCTGCTCCCGAGATACTGTGTTAATATTTCTTCTCAATATTTCCTCTATGGGCCGGCCTGCCTTCCTACAGTGAAAATAGCTTTTGGGTGCTAGTCACTGTAAGGACATGTTAACTTTAAAATTCTGCTAGGCCTATAGAGAGGTTGTTGGACTTGGCCCTTTTGGCAGGTTCACCCCTAAACTTTTTGCCTGTTAATATGACCTGATCTTAGTAGTTTTTGGCCTTTGCGCACTTTAGCACTGTGTCCCAGTGTAAAGTGCGTGCGCACTCTGAGTGCATGTGGTGAGATTGTCCTGCCCTCCCATAGGAATGCATGGGGGATATGTGTGTCCATGGTAATTCCTGTTGTGAGAGGAGTGCAGGGGCGAGTTTAGTATGTGCGAACTCGTGAGAATAAATGCTGCGCAATGGTGTGCGCAGATTTATTATGACTGGGGTAGAAATGCCACTTTTAGAAGTTGGCATTTATGTGTGCTCTGTGTCTGCCTGCCTGATGTGAATTGCATGTCTGGCTTTGTGAGTGACAGGGGCTGGGGTGTGTGTGGCTCCAGGAGGGGCAGGGTGAGTCAGCGCAGTGGTGAATAGGGAGATCTGCATCTAGATGGGAGGGAGGAGTTGCACCTGGGACCTGAATAGGGCTGTGCCTTCCCTCCACAATGCTGGCTCCACCCCCTGTGGTGCGTCTGATGTCCCTAGCCTGTCCTGTGTAAGGAGAGAGGAGCTGAGCAAAACAAAGTGCTCCAAAGCTCCCCCAAACCAGTTGCATCTGGTTTTTCCCCAGCCCTGTGCTATGTGACAAAGGAAAAGGGTGTATAAAAGAAGGGGCTGTGACCCCATGAAGATGTTCTGTTGTTCCTGTGACTTTGAGGGGACACTCTGCCAGGAGGAACCGCCGCGGGACCCAGCTGCTGGTTCCTGGGAGTCCCTGCGTGCTGGCCTGCCTGGCTGTGCTGTGGTCCCCCCCGAGCCCCAAGGACTTTTAATTCCTGCCTGCTGGATGCCTTGCCCAGCTTTACCCCAGGACTATGAAGGGCCCTAGCGCCTCGTGAGCGCTACGACTTTATTTCCAGGTGAAAGGAGAGTGCTGGGGCTTCGCAGCGCTGAGCTGCCATCGTGGAAGAGGGAATCCCCGGTGTAGGGATTCCCCCGTGCTGCTAACGAGGCGGGAGCCCACCCCGCATTGTTGCCTCATTTAGCGGGTGCCCACCCCGCATTTAGGTTTTTGTGCGGGAGCCTACCCTGCATTGATGCCGCTTGACGGAGAGAAGAACCGCCGGGAAATCGCCGCCGAGATCGGAGGCCCGGAAGTCAGGCAAGCTGCCTGACTCGGGGCGTGGCCAAGGACAGGAAGTTGCCAAGGCCGCCCAATCGTAGCGCGGCCCGAGGACAGAAGCCGGAAGCCAGGAGAAGCTCGGTGGCTTACAGAAAGGAGGACGGGAGCCTACCCCGCCTCCGTGAGCTCCAGCCTGAAGTCCCGTGCCCCCACAGGGACCGGGCGAAGAGAGACAGGCGGCCCAGCACCGGAGGAGCAGCGAGCCTCCCGTGAAGTGAGGAGAGCCCCGTGTGCAGTTCACAGCCACTGCTGCCGAGAGACCAGAAGAGTCCCCGGTGAGTGGGGCTTAGCAAGGGTATTGTTGGTGTGTCGGGGCACATTTTCGGTGCCCGCCCCGTGACCAAGCCTCGGGCACTGCAGGTGCCGTGCTCAGTTTTCTTTCCCGCTGCCCCGCTTGACAGTGGGCAGCGGCAGCGCTTTGGGGGGCATTATTGTAGAAGTCCCGGAGGGGGGCTGAGAGGCACGTTAGTGCCAGTTTCCTTGCCACAAGCGGCCCCGCCTGACAGTGGGCATATTCTTTTGTGGTGGAGTCCCAGTGGTGCCCGTGCCATTCCCAGCTGCCCTGCGAGTACGCAGGCAGCTGCAACGTGGGGGCAGGTTTTGTTAAGAAGCCCCAGTGGGGGCCCAAGAGGCACGAGGAGTGCCGGACTTTTATTTGCACCTTTTGCCAGCTGCCCTGCGAGAGCGCAGGCAGCCGCAACCCTGGGGGACAGGTTCAATTTAAATTGCGAGTCCCAAAGAGGGGCTCAGGGGGCACGCTGGTGCCCGTGCTCAGTTTCACAGCTGCCCAGCAAGTAGTGGGCAGCTGCCGCGTTTAGGCTTGCGCAATTGCGCACCCTTGACTCCTGCTGCCTAGGCAGCGCCCTGACTCTTGGGACATAGGGCATTTGAGCCCTTTTTGAGAGGGCCAGTTGACCAGGGGGGACTGTGAGTCTAATAGGGCGCCAGGCCCTAATATGATTTGCATTTACTTTGATTTACGCACCCGGTGTTTATGCCTCTAATGTACTTGTATGATTATGAGGTTGTACTGCGTAATGTGTTTATGCTAAGGAGGTTAGGGCCTAATGTAGTTTTATGCCTAAGGTGATTTATGCATCCTATGTTTTACATTGCAGGTTCTCAGGCTTAGTTCCTAACTGTACCAGTAATTACTGGTTGTGCGCTACATTTATTATTTGTGCTACATTTACAATTGGTGATTTGTGATGGTTATGACAGTGGCCCCATTGGCCCTGTCGTGTGTAAATAGTCCCCTGTGAATATTGCCTAGTGCCAGTTGGCACCCTGTATATTAGGTGGTTATGTTTCTAATGTATTTATGACAATACAAAGGCTATTTTTTATATAACCTTGTGTGGAGTTCCTTTTGTGGTGTGCCTAGTGTGTTGCTACTGTGTGAGTGTGCTGCGCAAACGCTTTACACATTGCCTCCGGGATAAGCCTGACTGCTCGTGCCAAGCTACCAAGGGGGTGAGCAGGGGTTATCGTCGGCGTGTAACTCCCTCGCCCTGACTAGAGTGGTGGTCTCTGCCTGGCTTTGGCGCAAGCCTGAGCCAACCAGAGATCCCATTTCTAACAGAGGTGATATATTAATATTTAAAAGGAAGATGTTTACCTATGAAAATGAGTTTATTCTGACAGTGCAGGATTCTCACTGTTACAGTTGGGCTACAATGTTCTGCCTGAAGTCATGTTTGCACTGCCACTATAGTGGATGGCACAATAGGTGCACAGTTCACTAGTGGCTTTTAATGGCTATAACCTGGGTACATTTTGTGTCATATTCTAGAGACTTGCAGGCATACAGGCATTCAATCATGTTAAAAGGCTAGCACAGGCACTTTGCTTCTGGTTAGCAGTGGTAATGTGCACCGAGTTCTGAAACTTGCAAAAATATATGGTCCAGCAAAGGTGAAAAATCATGGTGATCACACTGAAAAGTCATATTTCCTACATTGTTACATGGGGAAATATATATGTATATGTGGTACAGCCACCATGTGTTTCACCCTTTGTCATAGTGGATCTAGGGCTTTCTCGAGGCTTCATGTCTGAGGTTGCTGGTATCATAGAGTTGGAGTCTGGTAAGCGTGTCGGGTGGCGGTTTCATCAGTTCCTTTACGACGGTCTGTCCATAAACAGTCTGTTGAACTGGCTGAACACTCCTTAGTGTCTCGCCCCATGCTCGAAGCATTGACCATGATCAGCAAACTCCTTGCAATCATCCCCCCTCCACCCCACCCCCTTTGTGACAGCCCTGCTATAGAAGATATTTTATGTATAGACATTGATGGCAGCCAGGGCAAGTGAGCTGATTAGGCGAGATCAAAGCCCGGAGATGCACATGAAGCTTTAAAGGCACACAGAGGCCCTTCAACTTGTAAATGGACTGTGAGTAGCTTGGCGAGCCTTGCTTGCCTCTAGAACCAGGCCTGTGTCCGCATTACAATTGTAGCCTTTCCATGTGCAAATATTAATACCCTAATATGGCGCGATATTAAAACACAGAAAACCTTTTCATTATAAGCACAATGCAATCATGTGGGATAGGGGACAACGTACAGAGTGAATGATGTCAGCTAGGCATGTCGGACGTTTTTGCTAGCCTGTCCCGCCAACTTCAGTGGAGCTCATAATAGGACACAGACCTTTTAAAAGTATCTTGAAAGGAAAACAAGGTGATCCAACATCTGGCACCATCGAGTGGTTATCATCTGTGTTAGCCTTGCCATTACTAAACAGTGCAGGCTTTTGTTAATATCTATAAATAAATGTTGCTGTGCGAGGCTCTGAAAACACAAGGACCTGAGGAATAACGACCACTCATCTCCCACTTCTGACTCCCTGTCTACTAGAAAACTGCAGATTCTAAGCTCTCTTCACCAGTAGCTACCTCGGTCGATAAGGCCCTTTTCAGCTGAAAGGAATGGAATGCACTTAAACCATTCGTTCCCCCTCATTGGTCGTCCTCTTACCAAAGTAATCAACTGCTACTAATCACGCAGAAGGGAACATCTTTGTTCTAGCAGCATGGAGTCTTATTCCATTTGTTGACCGCCTTTCTATGGTAGATTTTGTCCGCGAACCACTTGTTCTGATTCCAAACGAATACTTCATATGTCTCTATAGTGTCTTCACTATACGGAGCATCACCCATTGGTCCTCTTAAACATACCACTTCTGTACAACACAACAGAACAGACTGACCGCTTGAGTCAAGATATCGACGTATTGTAAATCACCCAGTTTAAAATTCTGCTTGTTTGGTTCCGCATTTCGGGTCAATCCGGTCAGACAGCAGTTGTCTGGGTGCAAAAGCCCCATTGGGGGCTTACCAAGAATTTACAGGGGCGTGTTGCTCGCCCAGTGCTTACCATTAGTTGTGTTTATTGTCGCTGCCTTTTGCTTGCTTCTCATTTGATATCTTTCCGTGTCCCAGCTTGTCCAGCGTGTGTTTGTCCCTTCCCTGGAGCATAGTCTCTTTACTTAACTCTCTGATTGGCTGGCTTTTATCGTTCCCCTGCTCACTTTTAGGGAATTACTTTTTTCATTTTACTTAAGCACTCGATGAAAATGCGTTTGCTGTCCAGCTGTCATTTGTTGCCAGGCCACTCCACAGGGCATTAAACACTTATGCACTAAAAATATTAATTTTATGTACCGATCCATGTGATGTCAGCGATCTTGGATCAGTAAATGAAAAAGAAAAAAAATCCAAGAAAAAGACACCACCGCCATGACGTTGCAGCACGCATGTGTGGTGACGATGGCATGCATAGGTCACCGTGATTGCGCGCACTGGCGTCATGTCCGCGTCAATGCGCCTTTGTTCAGTAATTTTTTTTCCACAATGGTTAGCAGTGGTAAACTGAACTCAGACAAGACGGAAGTCCTCATCCTGGGCTCATCACCCTCCGCCTGGGACGACTCTTGGTGGCCCCCGGCCCTGGGCACCGCGCCCAAGCCAACGGACCACGCACGCAACCTGGGCTTCATCCTGGACTCCTCCCTGTCGATGACCAGACAAGTCAACGCCGTCTCATCTTCGTGCTTCAACACCCTGCGCATGCTCCACAAGATCTTCAGATGGATCCCCACTGAAACCAGGAAGACCGTCACCCAGGCACTCGTCACCAGCCGACTGGACTATGGGAACACCCTCTACGCCGGAACCACAGCCAAACTTCAAAAAGACTCCAGCGCATCCAGAACGCCTCCGCACGACTCATCCTGGACATCCCCCGGCACAGCCACATCACCGGACACCTGAAAGACCTGCACTGGCTCCCCGTCAGCAAGAGAATCACGTTCAGACTCCTCACCCACGCACACAAGGCCCTCCACGACCTGGGCCCCAAGTACCTCAACGACCGCATGACCTTCTACACGCCCACCCGCCAGCTACGATCAACCAGCCACGCCCTCGCCACCGTACCACGCATCCGCAGAGCCACCGCCGGAGGAAGATCCTTCTCCTACCTGGCAGCCAAGACCTGGAACTCCGTCCCCACTCACCTTCGGCGAACCCAGGACCATCTCTCCTTCAGGAAGCAGCTCAAGACCTGGCTGTTCGAGCAGTAACTTACCCCCTCCCCCAGCGCCTTGAGACCCTCCCGGGTGAGTAGCGCGCTCTATAAATGCCGTGATTGATTGATTGATTGAATGCTGCACAGCATCAGCAAAACGATTTGCTTTTTCCCCATGCTTCTCTGCATCTTCAATAAGCATTTTGCCAATGCTGGTTATATAAACCAAACTACACCTTCATTAGTTTCAGAGTGCTATGCCTAATCTGAAAGAAACACGTTAGTTATAAATTCATTACCTTAGAATTACCCCCAGGCGTCAGACTGGATCTGGAAAGTTTTTTCGTCAGCAGTACCTCTGCGCATCGGAAGGTGCCGTCGGTCGGCTCCGCGTCCGTCGTTGGCGTCGTGGTCGCCGGGATGACGTTGCGGTAGCTACTTAGACGCCACCCTCGTGCGCTGACGTCGGTTCTTTCTTTTTCCGCGCCAGCCAGCGCAGATCCGGAGAGAGCGGTACCTCCAGTCACTTTTTGACTGACTTTTTCTCGACTTTTGTCGACTTCTTTTCTTGAGTCTATCGGCTCCTGGTGCACGAGGGATGCCCGGCTTCAAGGCCTGCAGTTCCTGTACCCGACTGATGTCGGTTACGGATCCGCATCGCGTGTGCCTCTTTTGCCTGGAGCGCGACCACGACCCCAAGTCGTGCTCCGACTGCCGGTCGATGGCGCCAAAGGCTTTGCGGGAGCGGTCCCGAAAGCTGCTTGAGCGCCGGCAGTCGGCTCCGTGATTTTCGAGGTCCCGGTCGCGAGGGAGGTCGAGGGACCGGTTGCGGAGCCATCACCACTCGTCCAAGGCTTCGCACTCGGGGTCGGGTAAGTCGAAGCACAAGAAGAAGTCGAAGAAGCATCGTTGCTCTTCGACTTCTCCCCGTCGGTCGGCTGACGCGACGTGGGATGCGGGCAGTGCCCCTCCCGCGGCTCCGCACGCGGAGCCCCAGAGTCGACTCCAGGCTTCCCTCCCTTCCCGGGACCCGGTGCGACTCTTCTCCCCCCCCCCCCCAATTCATACGTTCTACGAAGCGATGCATGCCACCTTTGGGCGGCCCGAACCCACCGGCGCGCCTTCGGGCCCCGCAGACTCGGTTGGGGGGCCTAGGCCTTCTCCGCCGTCGGCTCCGGCCACAGCGCCACAGGCCCCCCTTGGATCCAGGCCTGGATCCGTATCGGCGCCGGTTGACCTGATTACACCTCCACCGGCACCGCTTCCTCCGGCACCGCAACTGACGCCGGTCGTGTCGAACCCGGCCTCCATCCCGAAGTGGACCCAGAGCCGGACCGGCGTCGCCCGACGCCGAATCCGGCGCAGAGTGGGGTTTTTGTGCCCCTGTTCACTCCTGGGGTCCCTTTTCGCCCAGATTGGCAACCTGAGGAGGAGGATTGGGAGGGGTCAGGTGACCCTTTGACTGATCAGATGGAATCTGAGCAGGACTGGAGAGAGGAACTGGGGGATGCCAGCGGTCTTGACACCTCTCCTGACCTCGGCATGTTGTCTCCTCCTACCGTGGCTACGGAGGAGGGAGCGTCATACGCAGTGGTGTTGCGTAGGGCGGCCGAGGCCCTACACCTCGAGCTTCCTACAGTGGCGGTCAGGACTAACCTCCTGACAAGTGCTTCAGCCGGCAGCGAGCTCTTTGGAGCCCCTGCTGCCGTTTAATGAGGCTCTAACTGACACCCTTTTGGGCATGTGGTCCAGGCCCAACACGGAGGCTTCCGTGGATAGGATGAATGCCTGACGCCGGCTCCGGGCGACCCCACTTTCCTCTCCCAACACCCCACCCCACCCCACCCCAGAGAACTTGGTGGTCCAAGCCTCTGCTTCCAAGAGCGCATTCCCTACCGGAAAGGGAATTCAAGAAGCTGGACCGTCTTGGGAAGAAGATTTTCTCTTCCGCCAGCCTAGGACTGCGGTCGGTAAACACCGCATGTCTCTTGGGCCGTTATTCCCACTCTGTGTGGGATACGGTTGTGCAGGTGCTGCCTCAATGTCCGGAGGAGGCCCGGGCAGTGCTCTCCCAGGCTGTCGCCGCCGGGAGGGATGCGGGGAAGTTTACCATCCGTTGTGGGCTGGATACCGCCGACTCTCTGGGCAGGACCAGTTCAACGTCAGTAGCACTTCGTCGCTACGCCTGGATGAGATCGACTGGCTTTTCGGGGGATGTCCAGAACACTATGATGGACATGCCCTTTGATGGCCGTCGCCTCTTTGGCGACAAAGCGGACAACGCTCTAGAGCGTTTCAAGGACTCACGGGCTACGGCCAAGTCCATGGGCCTCTCCAGCCGCCCAGCGCAGTCTGCTTTTTGCCCCTTTCGTGGCTACGGAAGGGGTGCCCCACTACGTCCCGCCCAGAGCCACAGGCCGCAGCAAGCTCCCCAACCTTCGTGCGCCCGGGGACGTGGGAACCAACGCCGTGGTTCAGGGGGCCAGCGGGCGGGCCAGTCCAGCAACCCCCCCTCTGCAGCAGCCTCCAGACCCTCCTAGTCTGACTTTTCAGGCCCATCAAACGCCAGTGGGTGGCAGTATCCGCCATCACCTCCCCCACTGGTCCACCATCACGTCGGACAGGTGGGTTTTGCAAATAGTACGAAGGGGCTACTCCCTCCCCTTCGAGACTACCCCTCCAGTCATGCCACCTCAATACCACCGCATGTCGGAGGATCACCTGGGCCTTCTCCAACAGGAAGTTTTGGCACTCTTGGCCAAGGGAGCCATCGAGCGCGTTTCTGCCCCAGAAGTAGGTCGTGGTTGTTATTCCCACTACTTTCTGGTCCCCAAGAAGGACAAGGGCCTGCGTCCTATCTTGGATCTCAGGAACGTCAACCGCTTCCTCCGGAAGGAGAAGTTCAAGATGTTAACGCTTGTTCAGGTCTTGTCTGCCCTCGACCCGGAAGACTGGATGGTAGCGTTGGACTTGCAGGACGCTTATTTTCACATCCCCGTCCTGCCGGCCCACCGGCGTTACCTGCGGTTCATTGTAGGCCACGAGCATTTTCAGTTTAAGGTGCTCCCCTTCGGCCTTACCAGCGCCCCTCGGGTGTTCACGAAAGTGATGGCGGTGGTCGCAGCTCATCTGCGCAGATCAGGGGTTTCAGTCTTCCCTCATCTCGACGACTGGCTGTTAAAGGTGGGCTCGCCCCAGGCAGTCGTCTCCCACCTCCAGACTACGGCTGACCTCCTGCATTTGCTGGGGTTCTCCATCAATGTGCCGAAGTCACACCAGATTCCCTCTCAGAAGCTCCTCTTCATCGGAGCGGTTCTGGACACAACGCGGTTTCGGGTCTATCCTCCCGAGCAGCGAGTCCGGAATATTCAGGCTATGATTCCGATCTTTCAGCCTCTATCCCGGGTTTCAGTCAGAATGACCCTGAGGCTGCTGGGCCTCATGGCTTCCTGCATCCTGCTGGTCGAGCATGCCAGGTGGCATATGCGGGCTCTGCAGTGGGACCTGAAGTTCCAGTGGGCGCAGCATCAGGGGAATCTGTCCAATTGCGTCCAGATCTCGGAGGGCACTGTACGACAATTACAGTGGTGGCTCACGAACCAGGATTGGGTCGACGGCAGATCACTCTCCCTTCCCCATCCAGAACACGGTGGCGACGGACGCATCCCTTCTGGGATGGGGCGGCCACATGGGGGAGGCGGAGATCAGAGGCCTCTGGTCTCCGGCGGAGTCCGGGCTCCACATCAACGTTCTGGAGCTTCGGGCGATTCGTCTTGCACTCAAAGCATTCCTTCCCTCTGTCCGGGGAAGAGTAGTGCAGGTGTTCACGGACAACACCACCGCCATGTGGTACTGCAACAAACTGGGCGGGTGGGGTCGTGGACCCTATGTCAAGAGGCCCTCCGCCTCTGGACATGGCTGGAACATCAGGGCATATCCCTGGTGGTTCAACACCTGGCAGGTTCTCTGAACGCCAGGGCGGACGAACTCAGCCGCAGGTGCATGATGGATCACGAATGGCGTCTTCATTCGGAGTTGGTGTAAGGTCTCTTTCGACAGTGGGGAGAGCCTTGGTTAGATCTATTCGCCACCAAAGAGAACGCGCAATGTCAGCAATTCTGCGCGTTGGAATTTCCAAGGCGGCACTCGCTAGGCGACGCTTTTCGTCGCAAGTGGAGTTGCGGTCTGTTGTACGCCTTTCCACCTATACCACTTCTGCCCAGAGTGCTGAAGAAGATCAAGCGCGACCAGGCCCAAGTCATTCTTGTGACTCTGGATTGGGCATGGAGAGTATGGTATCCTGAGCTGCTCAACATGGCCATCGATCTTCCGACCCGCCTGCCTCTTCGGGAGGATCTTCTGTCGCAGCAGCAGGGGACGGTCCTCCACCCGAACCTGTCCAGCCTCCACCTGCTTGCGTGGAGATTGAGCGGCGACAGTTGACGTCTTTTGACCTGCCTCCTGAAGTTTGTGATGTTATCTTGGCAGCCAGGCGTCCCTCCACTAAGACGGTATACGCCTGCCGGTGTAACAAGTTTGTGGCATGGTGCACAGCAAAGGCTGTGGATCCCCTTTCTGTCCCTCTTTCCGAGGTTCTCTTGTTTCTTCTCTCTTTAGCCCAGCAGGGCTCTGCTCTGGGCACTATCAAGGGCTATCTTTCGGCCATCTCTGCCTTCCTTCGGCTTCCAGATCAGCCCTCTCTTTTCAAGTCCCCGGTGGTTAATCGGTTCTTGAAAGGCATAACTCCTCTCTTTCCTCCTGTTCCCTTCGTTATGCCTCAGTGGGACTTGAATCTCGTTCTAACCTATTTAATGTGTGCTCCCTTTGAGCCGCTTCACAACTGTCCTTTGCGGCTTCTGACACTTAAAACTGCTTTCCTGGTAGCCATTACATCTGCCAGAAGAGTGAGTGAGCTCCAGGCTCTTTCCTCCAAGCCTCCTTTCCTGTCTGTTCATCCGGATAAGGTGGTTCTCAGGACTCCCTCCTTCTTGCCAAAGGTTGTCACTGCCTTTTACATCGGGCAGACCATCACTTTGCCCACCTTCTTTCCGCCTCTGCATCCTTCGAAAGAGGAAGAGAGGCTCCACCGTCTGGACCCAAAACGTGCGCTTTCGTTCTATCTGGATCGCACAAAGCAGTTCCGGGTGGATGACCAACTCTTTGTTGGCTACGTGGGCGCCAAGAAAGGTCAGGCCGTACACAAGCGAACCATTTCTCGATGGGTCGTTTTGTGTATCAAAACATGCTATTCTCTAGCAAAGAAGGAGCCTCCAGTGGGACTGCGCGCCCATTCCACCAGGGCGACGGCAGCCACTACTTCTTTGGGACGAGGAGTCCCTCTGAATGACATCTGTCAGGCAGCTACGTGGGCATCGCTGCACACGTTTACGAAATACTACTGCCTGGAGAGACGGCTTCTTTGGCCGTTCTGTTCACCAGGACTTTCTGGTGTGATCTTAATTCGCAGACCCACCTCCGGGGTTGGTATTGCTGGGGTATCTATTCTAAGGTAAGGAATCTATAACTAACGTTTCTTTCAGATGAACAAGTTACTTACCTTCGGTAACGATATATTTGTAAGAAACATTAGTTAGTTATAGATTCCTTACCGCCCCACCCATCCTCCCCATTCTGCAAACTGATTTCTAGGGTTAAGGACGTCCTTTCAGGGCCCTTGTTTTGTGCATCAGTGGTCAGTGTCTTGCATGCCTCTGCGTTTCTGACGCGGAAAGTCGTGCACAGAACTGACGTCCGCGCGCGAAGGCGGCGTCGAAGTAGCTGCCGCGACGCCATCCCGGCGACCATGACGCCAACGACTGACGCGGAGCCGACCGATGCCACCTTCCAACGCGCAGAGGTACGGCTGACGAAAAAACTTTCCGGATCCAGTCTGACGCCTGGGGGTAATTCTAAGGTAAGGAATCTATAACTAACTAATGTTTCTTACAGATATATTGTTACCGAAGGTAAGTAACTTGTTCATTAGGTCCACAAGTAAGTAGTAGGATGCTCAAGTAAGTAGGCGGATGCAGAAGTACATATTTAGTTTTTTTTATTTGTTAATCCATAATAATTTTGCGATACATAAGTGCATTCTTAATAAAGAATACCCTAGTGTAAATGCGGTTGGCTAGAGCATTCTTTAACAGGCTACTGCTGCACATCTGGATTTTAAAAGGTAGACAAGTCAGCATCACTACTCACAGGACATGGTCTGATGCATTTTTGAGACATGGGTTTTCATAGTCTGAAATTTGTCTGACATATCTAGGAACAATAGCAAGTCACCCTATAGGTTAATTTGGACTACCCCATGGAGATCTAGCAGTCTTTAGAACTGGCTTAATAGCGCAGCTGTCATGTAATGTGATCAGCCTAAAAAAAGGGCTTTCAGGAGTACTACGGAAAGGTGCTTTGGCTCTGCCTACATAGTGGTAGCCTTGAGTACATGTTTTGATTGGTCTGAAGTTGTGTGCTTCCACAGAAAAAATGCTTCCCTTCCATTCAGCTGTGGTTGTTTTGTTTATTTATCTAGCTGTCTGGGCCATCAACAGTATGGCTGCATGAGCTGTAACTATAGGGGCGCACACACAGCCTTATAATGCGGTTTAGTGTTTTAGATAACTAGGTGATGTATGGCGTCTTTTTAGGTCTCGCCTAGGCAGCGCGCATGCGCTGATCTAGGAGGGCCTTTAGCCATCGGTCTTCACTTTTCAAGCACTGCACTCGTGCTTGTGGCTGCATCCACCTTGCGGGAGCGAGCAGCGGCGCGCCACAAGCACGAGTGCAGTGCTTGAAAAGTGAAGACTGCTCTCCCAAGCGCGCGCACCACTCGCGGGCTCACCTCCTGCTCCCCCTCTCTCTCACAACCTCATCTTCGTGAGCAGGCAGGCTCACTCGTGTTTATATTTAAACCATTACTCAAGTATCGAAATATCTGCAAGTAACGTAATCGGCAATCACGGTCTCTACTGCAGAATATTCCGTGAAGGATATTTAATTTAACTGTCGCACTTGAAAAGGTATTTATTTTAACAAGAGAAATAATAATTTTGTAGGGAATAGAAAAACATCACTACAAAAATTGCTAGGTTCACTGAGCGCTGCGTCCTTGTCCGTTTTCTATGCTTTTCTCAGCCTAAAACTGTGTCCCTTTTCTCTTTCTATGGCGCTCGCCCTGCCCGACTGCCTCCTGTGCTGTCGCCCAGGGCAGCGGCCGCCGGGCTCCTAGGTTAGAGCGGAGGCCGTTGCTTGTTTGCTGCTGGGCTAGTGCCGCCTTCCTGTAGGTGTCACGCGTCAGTACGTGCACCCCTTGTATTTGCAGAGCCGGCACAGAGCCCACCTTCGTTCCCGCCATGGCCGCCAGCGCCAAGCGCAAGCCAGAGGAAAAGCACTTAAAGCTGCTACGGGAGATGACGAGCCTCCCGCACAACCGCAAGTGCTTTGACTGTGACCAGCGTGGACCCACCTATGCCAACATGACTGTGGGCTCCTTCGTTTGCACGTCTTGTTCCGGCATCCTGTAAGTGCCCATGGGATGAGGGGGTGGGGATATCTGTAAGCTTTGAAGGGAAAAGCATTAGTACATTTGGCTTTTGGATGATTATTGGGTGGGGGTAGAGTTAAAGAGCATGTGTTCCAAGATTATACTGAGGTGACGTTGCAGGGGTTTTGACCAAAAGTTAATATTACGAATAAGTATCTCGATTTACATGTGTGTGCCCCTTTAAAGTCAATGGGGCAAGTGAAGCCGGACAATAGTGAGACTTTGGGATCACTGGGTGGTACAGTGGTTTGGACGTGGCCATTATTGCAGTCATTACTTGCCGTCCGGATCAGAGTATGAAACTTCTTGTCAGTACCACAGCAATTATGCGACAGCGGTTGACGAAATTATGCGGTAGGATTGAATATGTGGCAAGAAAAAATACATTTTATGCAATACAACCTGGCACATTTTGTGGCAGGTTTATTACACTCTTGTCATTTTAACACACGTACTGCACAGGGGGAAAGTTTCACTCCATTACTATCAGCGTAACATTTGAAAGCTGCACTCATAACCTGAAATGTGACAAGATAACCCAAAGGCAGCTCCACGTGTGGTGCATTTTTAGTAACTTTTGATCTCTTCGAACTAGAAACATAGCTTTATTTTTTTGCAATCTACAAGTTGTACAACAGATAATGGGTTATGTAGCAGCTGCAGTCAATTCATAAAAAAAAAAAACCTTGGCAACCAATTAATTTTCATGTAGTTACACAATATAGGCCCTGTATGAACAATGTATGTGATGTTTATTTTTTTAACAGGTAAATCAATTACAAATTTTATCCCATTAAGGTGATCAGTCGTGTAGATATTATCAAAAGAGGGGGGACAAAACCACGACACATCTAATATAGCAAATACGTTCACAACATACAAGGAAACAAAGAAATAAACACTACAATGTGTAAGACAGAAACAGAACATATAATTATAAATACATATAATACATCACGAATAAGGCGCAAACACATAACATCTCATACAAGACATATAAAATTCATAAAGTATATACAGGTTAAAATCTAAATATAGAATAGATCGATTGATCTCTAGTGATTGCAATTAATCTGTTTCATAATGCATAAAAGATTGTAAACACTCTTCGCGCGTTTTCAGTGTGAAAACACCCCTTCTTCAGGAAGGGCCACAGATGAAAACAGTGTGAAAACCATTTACTCTCTGACTACAAGATATTGTATAGAGAGGGGCAAAAATAAATCTCTGTGACGATATGTCTGGCTGTACTTGAATTTAATGTAGAACTGGAAATCAAAAAGAGAGGCTCCAGAAAAACTCGCAGTGCAGTTTAATGAAGATATGTTGTAGATAATGCTATATGTATCCGTACTCGGGGCTCCTTAGGGGCTGGATGGAAACCGCGTGTTATTTTCTTTTTTTATCTCTCTTGGCAGCTCAATTCGCAGCTAGTGTACATCAGACCAATACAGCACGTGATCCGGCATCTAAAACCACCTTAGCATCTTCTTGTGATCATTCCGTGCGGCCGCAATGGACAGCCAAACCTCCAAAACAATTATATCCTGTGCGACAAACCATAGCTATGGAACATTTGCTGTGTGTGAATCCTTGTTAGGCTGTCTTAGGAGAGGGAACATTTTGCAAAGCCACCTGTATTTTTGAATACCTTTCTAATTTTACGACCATGTGTTTGATGGTTGGCTTGTGGAAAAGATTACTCTCAATACTGTATGCCTCAGTTGGTTATGGCGACAAGCTATAGGCCTGCTTGGTGTGCTGGGAAACGTTATGTTCAGTGCCATAGGTCAAGTCTGCATATTCTAAAACGTTATGAAAAACAGTTGGTCTTCTAGCATATTTATTGTGAAAAGCATTTGTTAACGCAAGTAAAGCTTTAACTGTTGGTTATCACATTGTGCTACAGGCAGGCATGTGTTTTGTTACATGCAATCTCACAGATTACAGTAGTAGGCAAGCGTTTTGCCGTTGGCCACCGACTTTGACAAACCCTGGTGGTTTTTCACCGATGGTTCTTGTTAGGCCCCGTTGAGATGGTTGTCCCTGAACTTGAATAGGCTGCTGTTGGGTAAGGTGTCGCCAGTGGTAAAGGTAAAGGCTTCTTGGGTTCATTGGGAACAGTCATGCCAGATTTTATAGGCTTGATATTTTTATTATGAAACGTCTTGACAAACCCAGTAGGACTGGCCTGCTTGTTGTGAAAACCATGTGTTAAAGACAATAGGCTTTTAAAGATGGACTGTTATTATACTGTGCTAAAGCCTGTAGTCGGGTATTTTGCTACATGGAATCTCACAATAAGTGTAAATATGTAGGTGTTCTCACAAGTTTTACTCATTCATTCAGTATACTACCCAGAGGATCTGGCAGCTGTGAAGCAAGGTTTTGTATAGCTCTTTTCCGCTCCCATACCATCTTTAATTTATTTGTAAAGTCAATGAGGCTCCTGAGCACAAAAAGCAGAAAGTAGTCATGTTGCCACAACTAGTGATGCTAAAGAAGAGTGAAAAAAGGTTGAGCGACAGCTACTGGCAACATCAGAAAACAAATATTTTTTTACTTGTAACTCTCAGAACCCAGTTCATAATGCTTTTCTTTTGATATCCTCTACAGACGTATATGAAAAAAATAAAAAAAGCTTCCACCTCTATCCTAGGAATCTTGGTCACAGACTGTGGCCTCCATGTTTTAAATGCATGTCCTCCTGCAGTGCGTCGGTCTATCTAGGTGGACCAATCTGCAGCACTTAGAGACAGGAAAGAGGGAGTGTAGGGCTGCTTTGGGGTGGCCTTGCAAAATCACCTGCGCACCCAAAACAGCAGAACTGGAATGCACAGAAAACGCCCATAGCATTAGCTGCCCGGGAGACACAGGAAGTGCTTCTAGAGAATGTCATAAAGTAAGTGTGTTTTCAGGATGGGAAAAGGAAGTAAGAACCCCATTTTATACTTCCTGCGCTCTGCCTGCATCTGTAGATCTTAGCCGGTGTTTTTACTCCAGCTTATAAGTTATGTTCACACTTTGTAAATTTAAAATCATCGTCTAAGTTTACCCACGTATTTGTGAAAAAAATCATTAATGTGCTTGAGTTTCCAAAACATTCTTAAATATGTACCTAATGGTCTGGTACTGAGTACCTGCACTTTAATTTGAATGAGAGTACCTGCACTTCTCAGCACTGTTGCAGTATATTTAATGGAAGAGTACGGCACTTCTGAGGAGCAAACAGGGACTCTAAATTGTGAGTACCTGCACGTCTATATTTCCATTTAAAGCACTGTCTGTACCTGTATGTGTACTTCCTTGCTCGAGTAAGATTTACTCTTTTTTTTAAATGATAAAAACTTAGAGTACTCCTAGAATGATTTAGTAATCACATATTTTCAAGAGTACTACTGGAATTTTGTAGTAGTCACAGGTTTTCAGTAGTACTCCTGGAATGCTTTGTGAATCCCCAGTTACATGTGTACGAAGGCAGCTACATATGTGCAGTGGTATCATGGACATCAGTTCACCAAAATGCCAGGGGTAGTGGAAGGGACATCACACACCCATTTGAAGTCTACTTTCAATCTCACACACATGCTTACACATACACACACATTCAGATACACGCAGTGTCTCACACATAAACACTCACAAGCACGCCCACAATATACATTTAAAATCATTTTTTGCTTACTTGAATATAAAGGCATTTTATAGCGCACAGCTACTCAGTAGAGTGTCCCGGCGCATCAAAAGGCCCCCTTGCATAGACCCGCCCAATGACCTCCAAGCACATGAAGGACACGTATAAGGAAACCTAAATGCGCAAAAGAAGTCCTCACAGTTTTTGGTTAAAGCAGGGTTTTAAGACGCTTTCTGAAAATGGTAAAATCTGTCACCGCTCTGTGAGGCGGGGAGCGCATTCCAGGCCTGAGCGCCTAGAAGCCCAAATGAGGATCCCCCAGACCGCACGCTGGAGATTCTGGGTACCTTGGCTAGATTAATTGAGGAGGATCTCAGCAATCTGGAAGGGACATAATGAGAGATCCTTCTACACAGATACTTGGCCCCTGTTCCGTGCCAAGCTTTGAAGAATAGTACCATCGCTTTAAATCGGATTCTGTTTTTTACCGGGAGCCAATGAAGTTCTCTAAGGTAGGGGGACATATGTGTCCTCACCTTAAGCCTGAGAATGGCTCTAGCTGCGGCATTCTGTGCCACCTGCAGACATTTAAGAAGATATTCTGGAAGGCCGAGAGAGTATATTCACATAGTCCAATCTTGAAGTGATTAGTGCTTGGACCACCGATTTCCTGTGTTCAAGAGGCAGGAGAGGAAGAAATTTCCTCAACATCCTGAGGAGACCAAAGCACGTTCCTACCACTGATTGGACTTGAGCCTTCATTGATAGACGATCATCTATCAAAACGCCTAAGTTCTTAACTATTTGTTGAGCCGAGGAGGGTGGCGACATATCTTCAGGCCACCAGAGTCTCCAGTCATCTGGCGGTTGAGTGCCAAAAAAGATGATTTCCAACTTTTCCGGATTGCATTTCAACTGGTTAGATCTTAACCATGTAAACACTTTAGAGAGGCAGGTTTTGATCACTTCAGCTGACGGGGAGAGTCATATTCCAGCTAACTGTACTCCATTTTGTATTGCACTAATAGTGAATTATATACTATTATGCACTGTTAGTGTAATGAAAAATGGCAGAAAACAAGGAAAGTGGAGCCCCAACCTACGTCCATAAGGACGAGCTGCCCCTGTGTTACTGTCACTGATTTTTCCACCTCTGAGGCCAGGGGTTGCAAAGGCAGTGCCAGAAGTTTCAAGGGGTAAGTCGGGGGTCACAGCTGCGACCCCTAAATGACGTCCACGTGTGGTTTACTGTGCACGTTTGTGCATGTGAAAATGACTTTGCATTAGTGCAGTTGCACTTTCATTTTATTTCTTGTTTTTTCTCCTCCGCGAGGGAAATGTTTCTCTTGCGAAAAAAACCCATCTATACCTCCTCCAATTTTAGAGGACCGTTTGAGCGGTCCCACTTTGGAAAGCAGTTGCTCTTAACAGAAGTAAATCTCCATGTGTTTGCAGGGTGGGGGAGGGGTCATGGATACGTCTGTGAATGCCAATTTATCACGTATTAATGTGAGCTTCCAAACATTCCAAAGCCTCCTATCCTGAACTCCCAACCCCTCCCCTCGGAGTGGATTTATTCATGCACGGGATGCTGGGAAATATTATGCACGGTTAAATCTATTTAAGTGAGCAAATTTTAATTTTTTAGGAAAAAAAATAATTGGAACACTGAATTCAAGCGGTTTACACGTTTAAGTTGAACTTGCATGCGCAAATGTCTCTGTGAATCGGTCCACACGTGGCGCCGCAGCTGCCCATCTTTGGTTTCCTGTCATTGGTCTTGTGATCTGAAGGAACAGCTGTCCGCTTCATGCCTGTGGAGGAAGAGCGGTGATCTCACATTCCTCCCAGAGGCACGTGGACAGATAGTCCCTCCAGAGGCGGTCCGGGCTGCTTGTTGTGCGCTGTGCCATGGGAACCGTGTCGCGTCCAGAAGCCAGGATCACACTTGGGGGTTGCCTGTTCTGTGATGACGTCACCGCGGGCCCGTGTGCCTGCACAGTAAGGAGAGGATACATGGCCTCGTTCAGGGTCACGCTGGCTGCAACGCAGGTGGCACGTGACCACAGTGTGGTGTGTTGACCAAAGCTTGACCTCGACGCCCAGGGATGTTGTGTCCCATCCTAAGGTCGGCTCAGGTCGCTTCATGTTCAGGTGCCTCACTTGGTAAAAGTGTCTAATGTAAACGTGTGAAAAACTGCAGTGCAGTCTTCTGTCTGGAACAGTCCGTGTTACTTGCCCCCCTCGCCGCACTCTGGTTTTGTGATCCGGGCTTTAGGCACCACAGTGTTCGTTGAGCAGCACCCCGTGCCTGCCAGTATCCTTCCGCGCGCTCTTAAATACACACGTCCGCTCCATGGAGCCGGGTATGTGCTGTGGAATATACATACCTACATTTCTAATCATTGAATTATGAAAACGTTAGAACTGGGATTTCTGATTTACTTTGCTTAGACCGGTTTTTAGTGCTTCGCGGAATGTGAGCAGCGGGAGGGGCAGAGGGAAAAGGCGCGGACTACGATTGAACAGTTTAAGAGTACCCCCTGGTGTTTACAGCACATACAGCGCTTGTGCCGTTTCAGATCACTGTAAATCGGTGTTGTGTGGCATGTCTAGTGCACAGCGGATGGAGCAGAGCACGTCAAATATCGCACTCTTGTTTTCAGCACTGGTGCACATGTTGAAAGAAAGCACTTTGATTCTCTAAGGCCTCTGTTCGCCTTGTGCACGCCTCTCCTTCGACCCATGCACGTTCTGATGCCAACGTGTAATGCTGTGAAGCCATGCAAACCAGTCTAGTGTAGCATCTTTTTTAATTTTAAAAGTTTTATATAGCGCTAGCTAGACCCGTAGGTATCAGAGCGCTTTACATACACACTGTAAAAAACCAAAGGAAATTGCATTACATAGTAGGAAGGCAGTAAGGAAGCAAAACGGAGATAAAAAATACAACATGAAAAATAGATAAACAGTGCAGCGGAGGGAGAGAAAACAAACGAAGGTGGTTAACACAGTCCGGTCACCACTATCCTTGAATGTCAAGAGAGGAGTCAACTCGGATATTGAAGTCTAGGTTAGTTGACGTTGGTCAGGAAAGTATTTGTTAAGGAGATGGAGTTTCAGGTCCCTTTTGAAACAGGAGAAGGAGGGGTTGCATCTGAGGACTCTAGGGAGAGAGTTCCACATCCTGGGAGCGTTGCCAGAAAACGATCGGTATTGGGTGGTTTTCTTTTTCAGTTTCGGAGGGATAAGTAGTGAGTTGGAACTTCTCAGCGTTCTGGATTGACCTGCTCTTACCAGTTTGTTGCTCAGGTAGTTGGGGGCCGGAGAGTGAAGGGTTTTGTGTGTGATGCAGGCCAGCTTGTAAATACACCTCCCTTCCATGGGAAGCCAGTTGAGGGAGTTGAGAGCTGGAGTGATGTGTTCAAATCTTTTCACTCCAGATATGAGTCGAGCGGCCATGTTCAGCACTGCCCTTAGTGGGGCTAGGTGAGCTTTTGGAGTCCCTGTTAGGATGGCGTCCATATGAGGTGGAAAATATTAATCGTGTCTGAAAACTGCATTTTCCGCAGAAAACTGCGCCCTGGAGTTGGACTGTTAATACCTATAGCCAATATTGGTATTAGGCCTCAGCGGTGCACCAAATAATGCAAAGAACTTGACTGAGTTATGAGGCAAGGAAAGACACATTATGTGGCACATCCAGTGGTAGCATTAGCTCACTATTTGGTCATTTTAACACACATGAATCCAGAAAGGTTCCCAAAAGCTAAGCTACATGCCGAGGTCTCTTATGAAAGAAAATCCATTCACCCCATCCTGTTAAACATGTTGTTTGGCAGCAAAAAATTATTTTGTCATGAATGGAGGTAGAGGAACCATTTTATCAACACCGCCATGTCTCCCTCCGCCAGTAAACGAGTGTGTTTACTTAGCACAAGCCTGCGTGTGCACACTTCTTTTAATGCACAGTTCATCTTTTATCTGCGTACACAGGATATGTTTGTGAAATGGTCGCTTACATTTTGGACATACACTGTGTGCGCAATATGTGCTTCTACAATTGCCTCCTTTCATTGAAAAGCTAAGCTGAACAATTACATTTATGACATCAGGCCATAGAAAGAGAAGTAAAATGTACGAGCTTTTCCTGTATTTTGATTGCACTCTCGGGAATTTCCGCAGCTTTGAGAAGAGCCTTTGTGGTGTAAAATGAAGACAGACGCATGAACAATGAAACAAAATATGTTTATGACTAACAAAGACTCACTATTTCCAGCATGTCTGAATTACATTTTCATTTTGCAGACAAGTGCCCTTCCTCAGGCCTTTCATTTGGGACAATAATATCGTCTGGGTAAAAGTTTAACCTCCATAGTCTATTTTCTGAATACAGTAAACCAGAACAGAGCGGTGACCGGGTAACTTTAGAAACGTTTCTATCATTACATTGTACCATGAGCTCTGCGTTTCATATAGTAACTTTTCGATTATTTTTAGCTAGAAATCCTATTATATTCACAAATTATGCAGCAGACGGAATATGTGGCAAGTGTAATAAATCAGTAATTACATGGGGATCCCTGCAGCTGCAGAGTCGCCTCATTCCACTGCTTCGGCCTACTGTATATGAATAGTCCTTGCTGCTCTTCACACACAGCACCCTTTCGGTGTCCTGTCGGCTTTACGGAAATAGGCTGACACAAGACCGACAGATCCTCCTCTGGATCCTCCTCCATATCCTCCTCTGGATCCTCCTCCGGGTCCTTCTCCTCCAGATCCTCCCCCTCCACATCCTCCTCCTCCTGATCCTCTTCCGGATCTTCCTCCTCATCCGAATCCTCGCCTCCTCCGGATCTTCCTCCCTCCTCCGGATCTTCCTCCCTCCTCCGGATCTTCCTCCCTCCTCCGGATCTTCCTCCCTCCTCCGGATCTTCCTCCCTCCTCCGGATCTTCCTCCCTCCTCCGGATCTTCCTCCCTCCTCCGGATCTTCCTCCCTCCTCCGGCTCTTCCTCCTCCTCCCTCCTCCGGATCTTCCTCCTCCGGATCTTCCTCCTCCCTCCTCCGGATCTTCCTTCCTCCTCCCTCATCCGGATCTTCCTTCCTCCTCCCTCATCCGGATCTTCCTTCCTCCTCCCTCATCCGGATCTTCCTTCCTCCTCCCTCATCCGGATCTTCCTTCCTCCTCCCTCATCCGGATCTTCCTTCCTCCTCCCTCATCCGGATCTTCTTCCTCCTCCCCCCCCCAATCCGGATCTTCTTCCTCCCCCCCTTAATACGGATCTTCCTTCCCCCCCCTCATCCGGATCTTCTTCCTCCCCCCTCATCCGGATCTTCTTCCTCCCCCTCATCCGGATCTTCTTCCTCCCCCCTCATCCGGATCTTCTTCCTCCCCCTCATCCGGATCTTCTTCCTCCTCCCCCCTCATCCGGATCTTCTTCCTCCCCCTCATCCGGATCTTCTTCCTCCTCCCTCATCCGGATCTTCCTTCCTCTCCTCATCCGGATCTTCCTTCCTCCTCCCTCATCCGGATCTTCCTTCCTCCTCCCTCATCCGGATCTTCCTTCCTCCTCCCTCATCCGGATCTTCTTCCTCCTCCCCCCAATCCGGATCTTCTTCCTCCCCCCCCCTTAATACGGATCTTCCTCTCCCCCCCCCTCATCCGGATCTTCTTCCTCCTCCCCCCTCATCCGGATCTTCTTCCTCCCCCCCCCTCATCCGGATCTTCTTCCTCCTCCCCCCCCCTCATCCGGATCTTCTTCCTCCTCCCCCCTCATCCGGATCTTCTTCCTCCCCCTCATCCGGATCTTCTTCCTCCTCCCTCATCTGGATCTTCCTCCCCCCCCTCATCCCGGATCTTCCTCCCCCCCTCATCCGGATCTTCCTCCCCCCTCATCCGGATCTTCCTCTCCCCGTCATCCGGATCTTCCTCCCCCGTCATCCGGATCTTCCTCCCCCCCTCATCCGGATCTTCCTCCCCCCTCATCCGGATCTTCCTCCCCCCTCATCCGGATCTTCCTCCCCCCCTCATCCGGATCTTCCTCCCCCCTCATCCGGATCTTCCTCCCCCCTCATCCGGATCTTCCTCCCCCTCATCCGGATCTTCCTCCCCCCCTCATCCGGATCTTCCTCCCCCCTCATCCGGATCTTCCTCCCCCCCCTCATCCGGATCTTCCTCCCCCCTCATCCGGATCTTCCTCCCCCCCTCATCCGGATCTGCCTCCCCCCTCCTCATCCGGATCTTCCTCCCCCCTCATCCGGATCTTCCTCCCCCCTCATCCGGATCTTCCTCCCCCCCCTCCTCTGGACCTTCCTCCCCCCCCACCTCCCCCTCATCCGGATCTTCTTCCTCCCCCCTCATCCGGATCTTCTTCCCCCCCCCCATCCAGGTCTTCCCCCCCATCCAGGTCTTCCCCCCCCATCCAGGTCTTCCTCCCCCATCCAGGTCTTCCTCCCCCCCCCCATCCAGGTCTTCCTCCCCCTCATCCAGGTCTTCCCTCCCCCCTCATCCGGATCTTCCCCCCCCTCATCCGGGTCTTCCTCCCCCCTCATCCGGGTCTTCCTCCCCCCCTCATCCGGGTCTTCCTCCCCCCTCATCCGGATCTTCCCCCCCCCCTCATCCGGATCTTCCCCCCCCCCCTATCCGGATCTTCCCCCCCTATCCGGATCTTCCCCCCTCATCCGGATCTTCCTCCCCCCCCCCTCATCCGGATCTTCCTCCCTCCCCCCCCTTAATCCGGATCTTCCTCCCCCCCCTTAATCCAGATCTTCCTCCCTCCCCTCATCTGGATCTCCCCCCCGGATCTCCCCCACCCCTCATCCGGATCTTCCTCCTCCTCCCACCCCCCCCTCATCCGGATCTTCCTCCTCCTCCCACCCCTCATCCGGATCTTCCCCCCCCCCTCCGGATCTCCCCCCTTCATCCGGTTCTTCCTCCCCCCCCCCCGCACCCGGATCTTCTTCCTCCCCCCCCCATATCTGGATCTCCCCCTTATCTGGATCTCCCCCCTTATCTGGATCTCCCCCTTATCTGGATCTCCCCCTCATCCCGGATCTCCCCCTCATCCGGATCTCCCCCCTCATCCGGATCTCCCCCTCATCCGGATCTCCCCCTCATCCGGATCCCCCCCCCTCATCCGGATCCCCCCTCATCCGGATCTTCCTCCCCTCCCCCCATCCGGATCTCCCTCCCCCACAATCGGGATCTCCCTCCCCCCCCCCCAATCCGGATCTTCCTCCCCCCCCCATCCGGATCTTCTTCCTCCCCCCCCCTTAATACGGAGCTTCTTCCTCCCCCCCTTAATACGGATCTTCTTCCTCCCCCCTTAATACAGATCTTCTTCCTACCCCCACCCCCCAATCCGGATCTTCTTCCTCCCCCCTTAATCCGGATCTTCCTCCCCCTCCCCCCTCATCCGGATCTTCCTCCCCCCCCCCTCATCCAGGTGTTCCTCCCCCCTCCTCCGGATCTTCCTCCCCCCTCCTCCGGATCTTCCTCATCCGGATCCTCTCCTCCTCCGGATCCTCTCCTCCTCCGGATCCTCTCCTCCTCCGGATCTTCCTCCTCCTCCGGATCTTAAGAAGCCATGGGTATCCTGCTATACTCTTGCGGCACTGCTTATGCTGTACGCATATCTTCATCAGTACTTGTATTAATCTATTTAGCATTTACTACTCCTAACAAGGCGGTGAAACGCTTTATGGTAGGCATCACCCTCCTCCGTTCATATACAACACGTAATTTCAGTGATTTCGATGGCCCCTGTACAGCTGGAAGTACAGATCACGGATTTCAATGCTTTAGAAAGAACGGGGACAAAATATATTTTTTTTTATAATTGATACTTTATTGTGTAAGTGGGTGAGTAGATGGGGGATCTACTGAGTGGAAGGGTAGATGGATCATGAATGCATGGAGGAGTGACTGCGTAGATGAATGAGAGGATGAATGCTGATTGAATCAATGATTGTGTGTGAGTGCTTGAGTGGATGATTGGGCGAGCTGGTGGATGAATGGTTGAGTTTGTAAACTAATGAATGACATTTTCTTTACCCTTGGAGCAGTAAGTGGTTAGTAAGACGCATCTCTGGTACTATTGACTGGATAACTAAGTTAGTCCCTTCCCAAAGGCTATCTGGTCCGAGCAGTTCTGCTTACACCCAAAGGTGGTGGTAAAAGGGTTGGAACTCAAATACAGTACTCCATAAAGTCGCTGTTCAGTCAGAGCTGTTGGAAAAAGAATGAGTTAATTACAGGTAGAATCATTTAGAGCAGTAAAAAGTAGGCTCACAGACCCAAAAAGCCTGTGAACCTTCTGGACTTGAGAAGACACTACTTTTACAGCGCGTACACTGCAAGGTGCTGCAATAAACGTAGCATCGGAGTTGTGTGCAGGGGTATCTTGTGGGGCAGAGCTCACGAGTCCTTGGCCATCGCCATAAATCGTCTATGGACAGTGTTTCTCTGTGGTTCTGTGTCAGGCAGAATGTTACAGTTGTAGAAGTGTGGTATGAGTGGTCCTGTGTTCAAAGAAGTTTGACTCAGCGTTTCATTCCCAGCTGGCTGGCACTGTGGATACTGGCCTAAGCCCGATTTCCCAGTGTCCATTTAACTGAGCTGACGTGATCTTATGGCCAGGGTCATTAGCCCTTGTTCGGGGGGACCATTTACAACCACAGTTGACCCTAAAATCAATGTACAAGCTAATGAGTTGGTAATAGACTTGGAGCCCAGAAGGGCTCCTTACTGGTTCTTAATTCCTAAATTCTGGGTTGCAGTCAAAATCTTTGAGTGCTCGCACCCATTGACCAGAATAGCGGTTTCTCGCGGCCTCCCATGTATGTCTGTAACGGACCGGGTTACAGAAATAAAAGGTCAGGTACAACACTCATTTCACCTGCGGACCTTTGTTCCTAATAGACATAAACATAAAAGAAGGTAGAGTCCGGCACTCGCACAAGAGTAAGGAACACCAGGGTGCGACCATAAGGACTAATGGTTGCAGTTTGTTTCTGTATCACTAACAAGATGGTCGTCTTACAGCACTGTCAAATACCACTAAACCTATCTATAACATGAAGAAATACACAGGAAAACACTAACTTTTCGGAAACTTTGTAAGAAGATAATACACCTTCTCATATGAACGGCTTTTAATTGTACAACGATTCGTCAAATTGGTAAATTATTTGTTCTGTGCGATGCTGGCAGATGGATGGCAGCAAACGGCTAAGACACCGGTGTCTGGTGGAGCACTATTTTGCATAAAACAGAACTTGTGCCCAAAGCGCACACCACTCCAACACAGCATGATTCAAAGCAATGGAAACAAAGTTTGGAGGATTTGGCCCCTTCCTACTCCAGGTCCCAGGTCATCAGGCAGGGAGTGAGGTGAAAGGCCCCTTTAAAGCTGCTCAGTCCCAATGCCACCGTTCTCATGCCATGCCTGGTCTTGTAGGTGCAGGGAGCCAATATTGAATTGTGCGATAGTCGCATTATGTGGAAGAGTCTGACATCTTGCCTACTTCCAAGGTTGAAACACCGACAACCACCAGGGTTTGAAGTGGAAATATAGGTGTTCAGATACTTAATATTCCAAAATACATATTCGTTACTGAAGTGCTGGCACTCTCCAGTGAACTATTCTACCCCTCCCGACAAGCGATGGTATTATCCCATTAAAAGTATTACATCCCTACTAACAAGTGCCCACACTCCCCCAATAAAAGTATAGCGTCCCTGCTGAGAAGTGCTAGTACTCTCCTTTTCAAATTTAAGAAGTGCATTTTCTTGGTGCCTGCCCACTTTAAAGTTCTCGGCCTTCGCACTGTGTACTAGTGGTATGTGTTGTCAGTAAAGATTGCACATAAGGAGGTCATTAGGATTGGGTTTTTATTAGGCCTGGGCGGAAAACTACGCTACGCTCGCGTAGTTTGCGAAGTTTGCGCTACTTCGCACTACGCGAATTGCACGTAGCACAGTGCAAACTAGCGTAGCGTAGTGCAGCGGTCATTTTTGCTTGCTCGCGGTCCTCAACGTCAAGTTGGCGACCGCGAGCAGAAAATGACATCCCGGCGAGACTTTTCCTCGTTCGCGATCAGCAACATCAAGTTGCCGATCGCGAGCGTGGAAAATAAACCTCCGCGAGATTCTCAACGCGGGGAGGTCAGGTTTCTCATTGCGAGTGGTCGCGTATGCTCGCGACCGCTCGCGATGAGAAACTACCAGTCCGCGTTGAGAAAGCTGCTGCTCGAGTAAAAATCTACTCGAGCGGCAGTAAAAGACAGCTCGCACTGTGCAAGATGCCGTTTTCAATGATTGCACAGTGCGGACAAGCATCCGGCACTGTGCAATCATTGCGAACACGCACTACGCAGTTTGCGTAGTGCTACGCGTAGCTCGCGTAGTGCGAACTGCACTTTGCGTAGCTTTGCGAAGCGCTACTTCGCGAACTACGCCCAGGGTTAGTTTTTATGCACATGGCTAGGAGGAGGGACTGAAAATAGAGCACCATGGTTGACCACTCCTAAGTTTCTTTTTGTATTTGTACTTATTGAATTAATTTAGATCTTTACTCAGAGCGCTGCTTAGGAAGATAGAAAATGTGGTATAATTAATTCCGTCAAGATAAAATCATGGCAAAAACTAGAAGAAAAGGAATATAGGGAGGAAGATGTTCCTCTGAAATGATCTGCAAGGGCGAAAGAGTCTGAGCAAGAAGCCCGTGCATGGCAAGTGTTGCAAAGTTTTGGGGGGACAATGGCGAAAGCCCTTAATGTGGATTGAGCACATGAGGCGCGAACAGTAGACGTAGAAAGGACCATTCATTAGTAAAAGGACTGAGAGTAAGTCCAACCGAAGAGATAATGGAAGTCCAGAGAAAGGAGACCTTCATAGTGCGCAAAAAGATCTAAGAAAGGAGTGCTGCTGTAGCACAGCAGGATCAGAAGAATCCTGTACATCAATGTATGAGCTTATAAAGTGCGACTACTCAACCATGAGGGTCTCAAGGCGTGGGGGCTGGGGAGGGTCAGCAGTTCAGTTGAAGAGCCAGGTCTTGAGTTCCTTCCTGAATTGCGGCATCGATGGTGATTGCGTGAGGTGCAGGGGTGTGGAATTTAATAAAATATCTACTTGTCTAAGGGGCAGTTTGCTTCATAAATCTACGTGTCCTGTAGTAAAATCCACCCCCTTTTGTTCCATGTAATGCGGCGATAAATTATGGCAGCAATAATTATATAAGAGCTCTGAAATAGCCTCTCTGATGATGCCAGTGCTCCTTCCATAGTAGGGTTTGAATACTAGCAATTCCCTTATGTTGCCACGTTTCCGCAGATCTACATACTGGGGCTGAAGGTAATGGTAAGCAACAGTTTCAGGGTTGGAATGCCCTTTTGAGTCTGTGCAAACCTACTAACTTGCAAGTTTTAAGGGTTTTCACCAACTCTTCTCTAATCTTTTCCCATACTGGGAAAGGTTGGAAATTCACTCCTGACAATGGCAGATATAAAACGTCTTCCAGGGTTGAGAAAAAGTGGTTGGAGGGAAAGTGAACTTGTAAACACTCAGATTTTTCGCATGAGCAAATGTACACCTGCATATTTGCTCGTGCTAAAATGCAGTTCACAAATATTTTCTAGGAGTACTATTTCTTGGCCTACTTCTGTAATGTCTTGTGAATTCACGAAAGCTGTATATCTGCACTTAATGCAAGGACATGGGTGCACTTTTGAGACTTTATTTAATAATTGGGCCCGTAATTAGGTCTGGCATTAACAATGACCTTTTGAATTTATAAAAATTCTCTCTCCCCCTCTCTTCCCCCCCCCCCCCCCCCCAGCTTCGCTGTGAGTGACAGAATTCTGTTCTTTCACAAGGAGCATATCTACACACAGTAGTTTTGTTCAGTGCCTGAAACTACTGTGGCAATGTGAGCTTTTTGAGACCAAAACAATTTTTGCTTTTGCCATTGTTTGTTATAATGGTGAGGGCCCGTTAGCTCACACACCAACAAGGTTTTACCCAAACCATGCCAAATCAAGTCACGCATTGACAAAACGAAAAGGCTGACCTATAATTTCAGACCTACTGGCTTTACCAATGCTTGTTTATTTTTGTTTCCCATAATCTTATTAAAACTGGTTTCCATTATGAATAATTTTGGGAAATACCAGCATACATCAACACATTTTACTAAATGATGATGCAAAGAAATGGTACCTAAAATTTTACAGTAGTTTAGCAAAATGTTGAAATTTTTTGTGGATTTTATTTCGAAAGCAATAAATCATCATTCGTGCTTACAACCTTCTGCAAAAATTTGCATCTAATCAGAGAGCATTCTGGGAGCATTATGCATAGCCTCATATTGCTAAACATTGAAAATGCTGTGTACACATTTTTATACTGGAACCACTGTCAGTAGTGCAGTCTCAGCTTACAACATTTAGAGTGCTCACCCTAATAATAAAGGCTTTGCATTAATAAACCATAAATACAAGTTAGAACAGCATTAACACATGGACACAAATATTTCCTCAACTGCAGGCAATACCTTTCCCTGATCCATAATGTGGTACTGTCAACTGGCAGCCAAAGGGTTTGTGCTGTAGAAGGTTGGGCCTACTTGTCCCAAGGACAAAATGCACATGGAAATTTGTTGACCTTGACCCCAAACAATATGTCCAGAGTGTCGAGCTATAGGGTTGTGGCCAGGGCCAGTTGGGCGTAGTAGAGATGTCTGGTGAGAGTGTAGAAGGAGGGGCGGGGGTTGTGGCATGCAGGTCCGGCATTGTGCAGGGGTTTGTAGGCATGCGTGAGGATCTTGAAGGTGATTCTCTTGTTGACAGGTAGCCAGTGAAAATCTCTCAGCTGGCCGGTGATGTGGTTGCGGCGTGGGATGTTCAGGATGAGTCTGGCAGAGGTGTTCTGGATATTCTGCAGTTTTTTTGGGAGTTACTGGAAGTGGAAGAGGAAGTTTGAAAAAGCACATTGAAGCGAAACATTTAGGCTAAAGCGGATACAAAGATCAAAAGAGAAGTTCAGAAGTCCAGGTGTGCGGTAGTGCCAGTAAAAAACATAGTGAAGATTAGTGGATTGGCAGGTTATAAAGAGCAAATTTTCCTGCTGTTTTATAATAGGTAGCAATGGATCCGGGCAAGACACTTGTATAAAAAGAATGAGAAGACCAAGATCACATGAGTTTGTACACAGAAGAGGAGCAGGATGTTTGGCAAAACACTGATCGATGGTGATAGGCATGTATGAAGAGGGAGCACGGAAAACAGTATCCGTTTTACTGAAATTAAGGTAGTGAGAAGAGTCGGAGACATCTGGTGGTATGTACTCGAGATGACAAACAGACAGGAAGCTGGAGGTAAAGAGAAATATTTATGAATATGTTATTAAATAAACAAGAGGGTTAGTATGCATAGAAAACAGAGCTTAGGGATGGGATCTCCACAGTAAAGAAGAATAGACTTTGGGCTAATATCAAAGCAGGAGTCTGCATTGGGTGCAGTGGACAAGGGACGATGCCAGCCAAATGAAGTCCGGACTATAAATGTAGGATGAAGAAACAATTGAGAAAAGACATTAAACTGTCAACTGTATCAAAAGCATGCATTTGAGACGAATACGTCTTGGAAAGGCAAGAAGTGAGACATTTAGTGAAGGAAGAGTACCGTTTGGCTGGAATGCATCAGACAGAATCCAAACTGAAGAGAGTAGGATTCGAGAGAGAGAGAACTTAATCCAATCAGAAAGACATTGAAGAAGGGAGCTAGATTGGAAATATTCAAAAGAGGGGTTAAGAGCATGTTTCTTAAGAAGTGGAATGATGGTATTGTGTTTAAGAGGTCAGGAAAAACCGTAGGAAAGGGCAGATTAACGAGTGTAGAAAAATAGGGGAGAAGGGAATGGATGGAAATAAATGGAAATTGAGTGAGTGGAGGTAATTGAAAATAGTGGCAATATCTAGAGTAGTTAATGAGGAGCAAGGCGTTGAATGAGGTGAGCGAGGAGGCCGATGCTGGTTGTGTAGGACAGATGGGTCTCGATGAGGAGGCGAAGGAGAAGTGCTACAGTGCTGACGGTGTTAGTCACACCAAGACTGCAGGGAGGAAGACGAGCACATCTAAGAAAGGTAGCGAGCCTCCAGTGCGTGGGAGCGCGCCAGAAGCGAACGTGGGAGGCAGAGTGAGGAGGATGGACCACTGTTGAGTCAGTGCACACCGCACTGAGGAAGAGCGCACTGTAGAAGCAGCGTTGGGATGAAAGGGGTTAAACTAGTGAAGGAGATATTAGAAATAATGACAGAAGAGGCGGGGTTACTGGATCCTCCTGTCAAGGATCTGTCATCAATCACTGTTAGAGTGAAAACAAGCAGACAAAATGGTGTAGAGAAACTGGATGCGAAGGAAAGGACAGCAAGCAAGATCTTTTAGGTGTCCAAGGTAAAGGCAGCAATCAAATTCATAAATCACAAGGAGGGGGACTAGGAGCCAGATAAAGGGCCAGGACCCGTGCGCCTAACTATAGTTAATACGTATAATCAATGTGGGTCCTTCTCAAATTCAGACAGAGGCTTGAAAAACCGTGAAATCGGTTTCTTTTGGGAAACCAGCATTGGCAAAGCCAAAAGGTGTCGCCTATTTGAGAGCTATTGACTTTGACAATGTCTTTTAACCATGTTGTAGAGTAGTCCATGTTGTAGAGTAGTGTTACAGCTGTGCAGCATGGCTAAAAGTTATTTTTTTTAAACTTTGACTCTCACTAGAAGCTTGTCATTAGGATATGCTACCTGTGGTTAGGGGGCTTCATACAAGATGACCTTCACAGACTTTTTTTTCTGCTTCTTTGAACTGTTGGCAGGAAAAGTTTAGCAATCTTGGAAAAGATTTGAAAGTGAGGAGATTGAGTTCTTGTAGGCGCTGGCTAGTGCTACCTTGATGGATTTCATGAGCTGGAGGCTTGTGAATTATTTCCACTACATGCAGGGGTTTTAGAAATAACAGAGGACGTGCTTGCAAGACCGAAACAAAAGGCAGATTGGATGAGAAATCCCAGTTGCTGTGGGATATCTACGGCGCATTGATTTGCAATTCATTAAAAATGCTAGTACTGACTAACACTTGTGCCCCCGAAGGGTCATAAAGCCTGTATGGCCTTGGGAAGATGAAACCGAAGCAGGCCGAGCCAGTACCTTTTGAGAGGCTAGCAGGGCTGATGCACTGACTGGCTGCTGCTGGTGACATCTCTTGGAAGGGGATGGTTTACTCATTTGTGCTCTGACGTTGCTGTCTATCGTACAAAACAGAGTTAACGTGTGTGGACAGAGCCCTTTGCACTCCTGTTCAATTGGCTGATCAGTTGTTAGTCCGCTCCATCAGTGCTCACTCTACTGTTCGTCTTGCAGCTGCCTGAAAGTAAGTGGGGACATTGGCCCATAGTTTTTTAGGTCTTTGCGTTCACGATGGTCGTGCACGCGCAGCTGCCATCTGGGTTTCCTATCTCTTCCTCATTTCCTCGTCATGGCTCATTAACTCTCTGGACTCTGATGTTTCAATCGCAGCAGCAGCTCACATTACCAACTGACGGCCTGGACTACAGTCACATGAAAAACAACAGCGATTAGCATTGAAATGCAAGCTTTTTTTGTCTAGTTAGAAATATTGCTTCGGTGGGTTGATTTCACCTTATATCGCTATTTGTTTTATATTGGGAGTCACAGCCTAATTACCAGTATTTTTGTCTCTCACTGTTTTTTTTTTTTAATATTTATTCGCACAAAGCTATATTTAAGGTTACTTTTTCCGCGTCACTTCTTCACTCTATTTAAACTCCACACCCCCCACTCTTGTCTCTCTCCTTCTCTCTCTCTCTCCCCTCTCTAATTCCCTCTCTACTTAATTAACTCTCCCCTCTCTATCTTTTTTAGCCTTTCATTCTCTCTCACCCCTTTATCTGTTTCTCTTTCAAACTCCTTCATTCACTCTCTCTCTCTCCCCTTCTTTCTCTCTCTATCCCGCTCCACTCTTTATTCTATGTACACCCTTTCTCTCTCTTTCTCTCTCACCACCCTCTCTAATTGGGCATTATATCTTCACTCTATCTCTCACTCGGCAACACCACAGCATCAATCAGAGCCAGCACAGCATCACTCAGAGCCAGCACAGCATCACTCAGAGCCAGCACAGCATCACTCAGAGCCAGCACAGCATCACTCAGAGCCAGCACAGCATCACTCAGAGCCAGCACAGCATCACTCAGAGCCAGCACAGCATCACTCAGAGCCAGCACAGCATCACTCAGAGCCAGCACAGCATCACTCAGAGCCAGCACAGCATCACTCAGCACCAACACAGCATCTCTCATCGCCATCACAACATCTCTCATCGCCATCACAGCATCACTCAACGCCATCACAGCATCACTCAGTGCAACCACAGCATCACTCAATGCAACCACAGCATCACTCAATGCAACCACAGCATCACTCAATGCAACCACAGCATCACTCAATGCAACCACAGCATCACTCAATGCAACCACAGCATCGCTCAATGCAACCACAGCCTCGCTCGGCGCAACCACAGCATCGCTCGGCGCAACCACAGCATCGCTCGGCGCAACCACAGCATCGCTCGGCGCAACCACAGCATCGCTCGGCGCAACCACAGCATCGCTCGGCGCAACCACAGCATCGCTCGGGCGCAACCACAGCATCGCTCGGCGCAACCACAGCATCGCTCGGCGCAATCCACAGCATCGCTCAGGCGCAACCACAGCATCGCTCGGCGCAACCACAGCATCGCTCGGGCGCAACCACAGCATCGCTCGGCGCAACCACAGCATCGCTCGGCGCAACCACAGCATCGCTCGGCGCAACCACAGCATCGCTCGGGCGCAGCCACAGCATCGCTCGGGCGCAGCCACAGCATCGCTCGGCGCCGCCACAGCATCGCTCGGCGCCGCCACAGCACTCGCTCGGCGCCGCTGCACACCAGCATCGCTCGGCGCCGCCACAGCACTCGCTCGGCGCCGCCACAGCATCGCTCGGCGCCGCCACAGCATCGCTCGGCGCCGCCACAGCATCGCTCGGCGCCGCCACAGCATCGCTCGGCGCCGCCACAGCATCGCACCGCATCGCTCGGCGCCGCCACAGCATCGCACAGCATCGCTCGGCGCCGCCACAGCATCGCACAGCATCGCTCGGCGCCGCCACAGCATCGCTCAGCAACACCCGAGTATCATTCAGCATCACCTCAGCATCGTCTCCGCAACAGTCACCACCACCTCAGCCTGCTCTCGGAATCTGGCATCTGTTGATTCTCCCCTAGCGTCTGGCCGCTGCTAGCGTTATAATACAGGTACTAGTTCCCAACCTTCACCCTCCGATTGTTTATGCCCCCTCAAAAAAAAGCTTTAACAAACAACCATTGCAATAGGCAGAAACAAGTTGCCAGCATTGCAAGAACAAAAGAAAACTGAGAATTTTTTATTGTAAATACTTTTTTAATATGGTCGTTCAGTTTTACATAATGCCTTCTTGGTCATATATAAAGTAACAAAAATGCTTCTGACACTTTTTTATTATAACTTTTCAGCATGCCGCACAGCAGCCACACTTCTCTACAGCACAGCTTGAAGACATTGGCAAAGTCAATAGCTCTGGCTAAACACTTATAAGGCCCCAAAGGCGAGACCTATTGGCTATGCCAATGCTTGTTTACTACAGTAGTTGTACCATACGTCAGCGATAGCATCATCTATGACTTTCTGAAAATTCCTTGGTAAAAAGCCCAAGGCATTAAAATTGGCATTTTCCATGAGCGCTCAATCCCAGAATTAAATTCCAGCGGATCTAGTCTCACTCTTCTGAATTTCATCCATAAATTTGTCACTTTCCATTGGACCTCTTGTTTTTATTTTTTGTTATGTTTGAAAACATGAGCCAGGCATGGGCACACCTTCCTGACCTGTGGGTATCTTTCTGTATTTGTCTCTCCTCTGGCCCCACTAATGTGTCCTTCCTCATCCCTACTCTATTCCCTCTAGCCCCAGCCTGCTCGTGTCTCCGAGCGGGCTTATTGTGTGTATCGCAGTCAGCAAAGTACTGTCAAGCTGTAGCCCCCTCCCCACTGAAAACTGTTTTCTCCAGCAACTCCTTTACTGTTGAGCACCTCATCCTCCGTTTTATGGAAGCCATCTTTTAGCGCATTGCACAACATTGATTGGATTTTATTTTTTGTGCCTTAAAACTTGTTACTCAAACCCAATTGCTGTCCAAAGTTTGCCCTGTAAAGGAAGTTGCTACCTCCTATTACATTACTCAGCCACTGAAAAATGATCCGTCCGTGATAATTCCAAGAAGGAATTTTGAATATTATCTGGGTATTAGCTGAGTTTTGATTGAGAGGAATGGACGGTTGGAGCCAATTATGTTAAATTAGGTTATTTGCATGACCATGTAATCAATCAGGGGAGAAAGAAGTTGAGATCCATTCGGCTTCCATTCAATAGGCACATAATCAAAAGGGGAATGGATCACTTGTCCTGTTTTTTAAACCAGGGTTATGGGTCCTTACCATCTTAAAAAAAACCTCATTCACGTGCGAAAACGTTGGAGCAGTATATCTTGATTTTCCGCTTCAGTTAATACGTGAAAAGCCTCATCATGGGGTCTTTATTATGCTTTCCTCCACCTGGAGGGAGACCAACTTGTAATTTCAGTAGTGAACAGAAATAGTGAGTAAGTGTGCGAAGTGAAGTTAAAATTACCTCCAATCCTCAAAGTGGTTTTATTCTTGTAGGAAATGGGGTAAGATTAAAAGAATAGGTGGTGCGTGAATAGAAGGGCTACTGTTCTATAGCACCTGCTTTAAAAAGGTATGTGGTCGACATGTTTCAGCCCCTTTGGCGCCCGATCGGGTCGGGGGGGCTTTCTTCAGGACCAGATAGGAGCATGTGACTGTTCGTAACGTGCGGGGATAAGTTGTGCACTTACCCTTCTTCACAGTGGGCCTATTAGAACACTGGATGGTTACTGGTCAGTAGTACCTGTAACTTGTTTTGGCGGCCTATTGGGCTTCATTTAGGGACAAGAGGAGAGTTGTTAACTCCGACTTTTGCAGTCTTCTTCACGACTTGTGCTAGCTCTGTTTCTTGTGCCCCGACACAGGACACCACATACCGCTGCGAGTCCACTCCAGGGTACTGCCCGGTGTAAACATTTCATGGCCAGAGCTACATCAGATAGAATGGTCAAGGAGGGGCGGCCTGCTATGGGCTAGTGCAATGTTTGGCAGAAGGATTCTTTACTATTTCTGGGACTTCAGTGGCACCACTGTGAAATCTTTATTTCGTATTTTTGTCCTGGAGGAGCAGCCTTGCAGGCTTCTGCGTTTGCATTTACCTACCTGAGATTTTGTTTAAGGCCACTTTGGGGAATATTTTGGGTGCGTTTTGAGTGACCTGTGTGTTTTATAGAAATTTGTAGTGATTTGAAATCTAGTTACGCGCTGGTATAAAGTCCCTATAATGGCACAAGTCGTGACTTGAAGTCCTAATGACTGCGCGCGGCTCTTCCCGGTCACTGTTCAGCAAACAGTTGTGCAGAGGCTCTGTGTTAGTACTGCTCGTGAATTGTGATCTGCAATGGCATTGTAAATGGCCTTTGAAATTTTGCTTCATAAAAACTAATAGTCTGTGGTGGGAGAGGGAATTTGCTTGCCTTTCTACTAGTCTGACACTACTGGATATTATTGAAGAAGTGGCCGATACATAGATATAAGCATTGGCAAAGTCAGAATGTCTCGCCTCTGGGACCTATTGGTTTTTCCAGTGGGTTTTAACCAATGGGTTTTAGCCATGCTGCACAACATACTTCATGCTGTGCAGCATGGCTTAAGCATTAAAGAAACGAAAAACTTTTGATGCGAAAGGCTGCATCGTTTTGTAGGCATTCACGTGCCTTCAAAATGACGCAGGCGCTTAAAATTTTTTTTAGTAACTGATCCGAGTATGTTCGGTAACTAAAAAGAAAAAATATGCTGGGAAGGGGTGTGAAAGCAAAACTGGAGACTCAGGCGGGGAAGCAAAATGGAATTGAGGTGGGGGGAGCAACACGGACGGAAAGAACAGGAGGGGCAGAGAATGACATGGCAAGACAAAGCAACACAAAGGAGCAGTGAAGCACAGGGCGAGACAGAGCAACTCCTAGTGGGGCGGAAACAACTCTGGTGAGCACAGAGCACATGGAGAGACAGCATCTTGGAGACCGGGAGTGGAGTGCAGAGAACCACATGAGGAAGACTGCTGGAAAACGCACGTACCCTCATAGAGTCCTTAGCTAAAAAGACAAAAGTAGCACAGAAAAACGAGAAGTGTAGGGACACAGGGATGGGTTCATGCTCCAGGAGAGGGACAAAGTCACAATGGGGAAGTAAAGCGCACACCAGCCATCCAATAAGAAGCAAGCAAATGAGTGCCAATAAGGCTCAAACCGTGGTAAACAATGGGCGCGTTCTAAGCCCACTGTAAGCTAGGTGTAAGAATGTCTTGCAATGCGAGACTTAATCAATTGGTTCCTTTACATTCATTCACAAACGGCTTTCCCTCACTCTTTTCATAACATAACGTGTATTTATAAAAATGCACGTTCACTCAAGGGTATCTTGGCGCTTACTAACAGATTTTTGTTACCCAACTCAATGGTACTCATTTTATCGAAATCAGAAGGATGAAAGGCTGAGTGGACCTGCTGGGATTTGAACCTGTGACCATGAGGTAGAACACCGGTCCCTACATTGGCTGCATTAGTCCACTAAGCCACCAGACCCGGCTATTCAAAATGCATAACAGAACAAAATTACGAC
The DNA here is from genome assembly GCA_963921515.1 of Calotriton arnoldi. NCBI lineage: Eukaryota > Metazoa > Chordata > Amphibia > Caudata > Salamandridae > Calotriton > Calotriton arnoldi. Next base: position 622,598 of record CAWUFW010005518.1, on the reverse strand, counting down.
TACAAATCCCGTAATGTGCCAGGTTCTAGGTGTATGGCGGGGCAGGGTATTGGGTATGGTACTAGCTCTCTCCACCAATAAAGATCCAGTACCTCCAGGCGAGATCAATGTCTGTGGATGTAAGGACTAAAGGCGCTTTCTGTCTGTCATTCACAGGCTCGCAGCACGGACAACCTGGAAACTAGTACAGAAGGGAACCGGAACTTGGGCAGCACGTCAGGAGCAGGCATCAAAGGGAAGCCCCCCAAAAGGTAAGGCCACTGTTGTATTCCACCATTTCACATAGCAGGCTGTTGGACTATTTCTGCTGTTAAGCCACAGGTAATGTATTAATGGAATAAAGTCATAACCAGACATTTGTGCCTGTGTACTGTAATATTGCAGAGTTGATGCCGGTGTGTTTAAGCTGTGTCCCAGAACAGGCGTGACTGCATTACAGCACAGATGTCACTGCATCCTTTAATCTGATATATTACAACAGTTTTATGCAGTGGTGGCTGGGCTGTGGTACAGTAGAGTTGATGAGTGTTCTAGCAGAGGTAATGCTGTGGTTTCTGTGCTTCAGTGCAGACGTAATGCAGTGGTGGCTGTTCATTGCAGAAGTAATGCAGTGGTGACCTTTCTGTAATATAGGAGAGATGGTGAGGGAGCAATACTGATGCTGTAACCAAGGTTATACTGCAGTGTCTGTGCTATTAGTTAACAGATACAAGGCAGGGGGGCTGCTCTTATGTATGTTGAAGGCTTCTAGCAGATACGGCTAATACCTCATCACCTGGTGTCCCTCTAGCCCTGCTGCAGCACACACCCATCCAGCTCTCTTTGTGGAAATGCTTCATGATGCTGACCGGTGGTTTTTGGCGAGGTAGAAATATCAGATACGTCTGTGGCCTTCTCTGGACGCCGGCTGATGACCTCAATGGTTGCATGATGGCATCTCCGTTGCACTGGTCTGCATTAGTACTTCTCGCCAACTTCCTTTGCTTTATAAAGAAGCCAATGCTTCTTGTGTAGTTTGTCAGACTGCTCATTCATTTCCCTCTCCCCGTGCCTGTGCAGATCTCTGAAAGGTCCTGCTTTCATAGGCGAGAACCTCATTGAGTCTTGGCTTTTTTGCATTGTAGTTCTGAATTTGATTGGATAAACAGGACTAAAGTAGCAGAAGGCCAAGGAGGTCCCAGGCCTGGATAAGCTGCTCAGACACGGATCCGCAGACCTCGGAGTTGCAGCTTGGTTTTCTGCCTCCTTCTTGCCTCTGTTCCTTCCTGGGTGCCTCTTTCTTGCTGCAGCACTTCTGCTTGTCCTCTCTGAGACCGTGCCCTACATTTCCACTGTGCTGCTGCTTTTCACAGCTCCGCTGTTGGCTTGAATCCAGATTGTCGATGGTTCTGTTTTTTTAATTTCCGTTTATCCTTGTTCCCTCTTGTTGCATAAAATGCTGAGCCTGCGGCTTCTAGACTGGTTAGATCTTCCTTTCTGCAAGACCACAAAATGATGATCAAGAGTGTTTCCTTGGTCATGCAGTGAGCTGGTCATACAGTATATATGGGATGAAGCAGCCGCACCCACACTGTTGCCGCATACTTCATCGTAGGCGACCTCAACCGGCCGTGACAAGAGGGTAGTCAGGCCGGGCTCAACCCCTGGGCGAGGGATTTCTTAATACAAATTACTGGATAATGGAGGGATCCACATCTTTGGTAAAAATACCTCAAGGTAAACCCAAAAGGTATTCCTTTATTGGTGGGAACCCAGGGTATGATTGAAAATAATGATGGCAGACAATAGTAAACCATGGGCAATCCTCCGCTGGAGCATTACAGCTGCGCAAGACTTGTTTTTAAAATAATCTTGTCCAGTTAGAAGTTCTTGAGCTCACTTCTTAATTTCATGTCCTCTTGTGTGCATTTACATAGTAGAAATGCCTTGCATGACCAGTGTGTGTGCAGGCTTCTGACTTTGCATAGATATGGGCATTTGAGGGCAGATGAGGCTTAAGGTGTCTTCTGAAAATACTGAAAGTTTGAGCCAGGTGCCTGAAGGATTTCTTACTGGCCAGGATTTAGGAAAGCCACTTGCTTGAAGCAGGGTCTGTGTGGTGGTGAGTTAGTTGATTACATCCCTGTAGCAAGAGATTGTGTCTCTGGTGTATATATTCTACTCTTTCTACAAAACCCTGGTAGTGCAGTTTTGGGGTCTGGAACACTACTTCACAATTTCATATTTTTGACGTTTCCAAGTGCATAAGCTGGGACCCGCATCCTCTTATTATTCATAGCCAAATGATAGCGACGTCTTAAAATCTTGTTGTCTCCACCACCACCAATTATTGTTTTTAAAAAAAAAACTTTATTTAGCATTTTATCATAAAAGTTTACAGCAGTGCATATGCAATCGGCAGTATCTGTCAAGTGTGTTTTCCGAGACAGCTCCATATAGCGTAAACAGGCAAAGTTATCTCGTACAAAGATAATCATAACAATAACATCGCATCAGATCTTGAAAATGGCACCATCAGTCGTGTGTGGCATCTTAATGCAGCGGGAGACCCTTCCTCATCCGTGTCATGTGCATAGCTGGTGACGGACCTCAAAAGCAAACCAGCATTGTAAAAAAAAATCTAGTTGGATCTCCCTTGTGCCTTATTACCTCGACTAACCGATTCCCGCTGGCACAATGCCATGCTCCAGCAGAGTGGGGGGGTCCCGTCGCAGGGATGCCAGATAGGCTCTAAGGGGGCCCCATATGTCCCTGGGTCGTGAGGCAGTAGGAATCGTGGTGGCATATACCTCGCTTCTTGTGTTGCAGGAAACTAAGCTGGCCATCCAGCTTTTAACTGTGGGTGCCGTCTTACTGCCCCAGTGTATGGCCACTTCTCTCTTAGCTAGTAGTAGGCAGATGGCGGCGTAGTTCCGCACCTTTTTGGGGAAGTTAACCACGTAGAGGGCAATTTCCCAAGAGGGCAATTTCAGGCAAGGGGTTGAGAGGCAATTTAATCATGTCTCCTAGGATTTCGTGGACCTCTTTCCAGAAGGAGTGCAAGCGGGGGCACGTCCAGGCAAGGTGCACAAAATCTACTTGCGGGGCATTACACTTACTGCAATTATGAGGCTTGGATGGATCTATTCTGTGGACTTTAGCGGGGGTAACGTAGTTTCTACGGAGGAATTTGAAGTGGATCAGCTTGTGTCGGCTATTTAGGGAGATCGTTTTTGTTACTGCGCAGCAGGACTCCCACTGGTCATCTGTTATCGGGTTGCCCAGATCTCCCTCCCAGTCTTTACGAATCTTATCATTCAGTGGTACTAGATCTGCACATATTTTGTATAACCTGGAGATCAGATGGACCCTCTGTTGTCATCAATGATCATGGTGAGTGGGGGAAATGATTGGGGTGCAAGGGGGAAGTCTGGGAAAGTGGCGCGCATCGCAGAGCGAACCCGTTGGAGCACAAATCTGTCCATAAAGGTAGCGTCCGGGAACCGGGACTCGTCGTCTATGTCAAAGGCATGCCCATCCGGGAACAAGTCATCTAGTTTAAATACCCCAAACTTAGTGAAGGTGCGTTGTATTAGTCGCTCATCTGTGAGCGGCATCCAACGAGCGTTAGGGAGAGGTAGGGCGGCAGAATATAGAGTGGTTGTGCCTGTGGCCTGTCTGAGTTTTTCCCAGGCCCAGCTAGTCGTGGAGACCGTTTGAATATCGGACGGGTCTCTGGGTAGGCCCTTGGGGAGAATCGCCGCCAATCTCTCAGGGAGAACCAAGTCCACCTCAGGGCGGAGATAAGGAATTCTGGCGTCTGGGTGGTACCATGCATGCGCGTAACTACACTGGGCAATTAAATAATATAAGCGCAAGTCGGGAACCCCGTAGCCCCCCCTCTCATATGGGAGAGTCATGACCTGCCAACGAACTCGGGCCCGCCTGTCTCCCCAAACCAGACGTATCAGATGAGAGCGTATCGTCTGAAAGAAGCTATTTGGAAGGGGGATGGGAATGTTGTTAAAAAGGTATAAAAATTTGGGGAGAATAATCATTTTAATGAGCGCCACTCGGCCGGCGATCGATAGTGGCAGTTTGAGCCACTTGTCGATTTGCGCTTCCAGTGCGTGAACAGCCTGTCCGTAATTGAGGCGTACTATTTGTTCTTTTTCTAAGTGTATGTGGATGCCCAAGTATTTAACGGAGTCAGTGCACCATTCCAGCGGGAACTCCAGGTCCCATGCCTTCGTGCTTGGGGTGAGGGGGAAAATCACGGACTTGTGCCAATTAATGCCTAGGCCAGAGTACAAGCCGAAGCGGAGTTTTTCCTGGATGAGGGGGTCTAGGTTCGCCCGCGGATCCCGAACATAAAGAATCGTATCATCCGCATATAGGGAGACTAAGAGCGGGCCCGTGTTGAACTGCAGGCCTCTGTGGAGATGTTTTTCCTGGAAGTGGCGGATCAGTGGGTCCATAGCGAGAATAAATAATAATGGTGAGAGCGGGCAGCCCTGTCTCGTGCCACGTGATAGTGCAAAGGGGTCAGAAAGTGTTCCATTCAGTCTGAGACGGGCTAAAGGACGGCGATATAGTAGTGCTGTGGATGCGATAAATCCCATGGGCATACCCATTCGGCGCATGATAGAAAGGAAGAAAGGCCACTCAAGTGAATCGAAGGCCTTTTCAGTGTAACAGTATTGCGGCCGCTGGCACCTCAGGATCTATCCTGTGTAACACAGAAAATAGTGTGCACAAATTAAACGATGTGGAGCGCTGGGGGAAAAAGCCCGACTGGGCCGGAGAGATTATGAATTCCATTAACTGGGAAAGACGACCAGCAATCACTTTGGCCAGGATTTTGTAATCCAGGTTTAAAAGCGAGAGGGGTCTATATGAGCCGCAGAGCAACGGGTCCTTCCCGGGTTTGGGGAGAAGGGTTAGGACTGCTTCACGGAGGGTGGGCGGCAGTACTTGTCTCTCCAGGGCCTCCGCGTAGACCTCTATAAGTTGCGGCGCCAATACGTCTTTGAATGCCTTATAGAAGTCGCCCGTGAATCCATCGAGACCAGGCACGGACGAGGATCGCAGGTTGTCTATGGCGGCGATGACATCTGCTTCTGAGATTGGTTCCGCCAGGAAATCCTGCATATGTTTCTCTAAGTAGACCAGAGCCGCCTCAGATAAATAAGACTCCTGGGCCGAGTGGTCACCTCCAGCTCTGGAAGCATATAATGTTTTAAAATAGGACAAAAATTCTGCTTGGATTTCCGTTGTGCTAGTGAGCTGTTGGCCAGACAGGGACTGTAATTTGGGTATGTATGCCCTGTTGTATGGGGGTCTGGTCATCTGTGCTAGAACCCTCCCCGGTCGCTCGCCCTCACCATATCTCCTTGCATTATGATATTTACCCATGAATAAAATTTCCCGCTCGGCCTCATCTCTGTATTCCGATAGTAGGGTCATACGCTTTAAATCGGCTTCTGTATTGGGACCATGTAACAACCTGGCATCTAGATCGGCTAGCTCGTGTTCCAATCGAGACAGAGTGCCTCGCAGGGCACTGAGCACTCCGGAATGTTTCGAAATGCAGACGCCCCGTATGTACGCTTTAAAACCCTCCCACAGAACCGCCACCGTGTCCACCGAGCCTGTGTTTAAGTCAAAATAGTCATCTATTGCCTCCCGAATTTCGTGTAGAAAGAGGTCATCTGCCAGGGCGCGACCGGGGAAGCGCCATTGCCTCTCAAAGCCCTCGGGTCGGGGAACCCCCATGCGCCACAAAACTGGAGAATGATCGGAGTAGGTCCGAGGTAGGGTCTGTATCAAGCGACTCCAGCCAAGGATATTAGGAGAGGCCAACCAAAAATCAAGTCTGGTCCAGGTGTTGTGATAGCCAGTATAATGGGTGTAATCGGTCTGCTTAGGGGTGCTTGCGCGCCCCACATCTATGATGGACAGTTGTTCGCACAATGAGAGGAGAGCTCTACGCGCGCCCGGCTTGGGATCGGGAGCGAGCGATGTGCTATCGAGTGTCGGGTCCAGGGCTATGTTGAAGTCACCCCCTATCAGGAACGTCACATTGCCAAGGCTCAAAAGTTGGGAGAGCAAGGAATAATAAAAATCTGGTGAATCAGTGTTCGGCCCATACACACAGACCAGCGCGAGGTTGTGTCCCATTAAAGTCCCCATTACAATTACATATCTGCCCTCCGTGTCACGAATAGTGGTGTGCAAGCTGAAAGGGATTCGTTTGTGAATGAGTATGGCTGTACCTCTAGCGTAAGTGCTAAAGCTCGCAAAGTATCGGTGGGTACCCCAGCTATTGGCGAATTGGGAGGGAGCAGTGGGGGACATATGAGTCTCCTGGAGGAAGGCGACGTCTACTGTGTGTCGAGCCAAGTAATGTAAGACATGGCGTTTCTTGCGTGTGTCATTGAGTCCCCGTATGTTCCATGTCATCAGCGACAGATCTGATGGCAGTTGGGCCACTGCTACGACCTAACTGGGCCATTTATGGTGCGATGTCGGAGAATTGAGTGGGTGCTGCCTTACAATAAAATGATTCCTGCTGGTTTGAAAATGCCAAAGTGACCATGTGTAAATACATGTAAACGAACCGCCCCCCCCCCCACCACCCAGCCTCCCTACCCCATGTGAGAGGCAAAACCATCCGGAATGAAATAAACCATTGTACCAATCGACATGTCCAATAATTGCAAATAGCACAATCAGGGTACATTCGAAATCAACAAAAACAATTAACGGTGTACACCAACTGGGGGTGGCAACGCCTTCCAGCAATCCGGAATGGTGCGTGGAGTGAAGGAATATCCCCATGTTCTCACATCGTTGTGGGAAATGCAACTAGTCCGAGGGGCTCACACGGGGGCAGTCCCAGAGAAAGGTTCCATGCTGGCGTCTGTGCCGCTGTGGGGTGGAGATGGAGCATGCTTGTCACCAGGCCTCTGAGTTTTGTTTGTGGGTGCGGCAGAACTCCTGCGCCTCCGCGGGGCTGTCGAAGATGCGGGCCCTGCCGTTGACCTCGAACCGCAGTCTCGCCGGATAGAGCATGCCATATTTCAAGCCGAGGTTCCGGAGTGCGGCTTTGACGTTGTTGAATTTGCGGCGGGCCTCTTGGACCATGATGGTGTAGTCCGGATATAGAGACAGTCGGGAGCCCTGCCAATGGGTTTCACCGCGCTCTCGGGCCAGGCGGAGAGCGGTGTCCCGGTCCCTAAAGTTCATGAGGCGGGCGATGATGGGACGCGGCGGACAGCCAGGATTGGATTGGGCCCCTAACGTGCGGTGGGCGCGCTCCACCACGAAGCCAGGTGTGAAGGCGTCTCTCCCAAAGATGTCAGCTAGCAGCGTCTCTACAAAGGTATCCATGCGGCCTGTATATGTAGACTCCGGTACCCCTATAATACGTAGGTTATTTCGGCGGCTGCGTGCCTCCAAATCTTCATTTTTGATGGCTACGTCTTTCAGGATACGTTCCACCCTTTCAAGCCGCTTGAGAGATTGCGCAGCTCCGTCGTCGAGGTTAGAGATGCGGGATTCCGCAACGTCGAGGCGCCTATCATGCACCTGGATTTTGGCCCCAAGGTCCGCCATGTTCTTGTCCAGGGCGTCGAATCTCCCATCCAGGGCCCTGAAACCCGCCCTCATCTCCTGCAGCAGCGTGCTAATTTGGCCGCCATTGTCACTGGAGCGCCCCACAGCCTGTTCGTCCTCCGCCATGGTTGATGGGTCTTCCAGGGGCGTCTCAGGAACCTTCTCAAAGGGTAGGAGCCTTCGTTTCGGATCTTTGCGGCCCATACCGCTACTCCTGCGCTGAGGTGCACCGCCGCAGGCTGGTCTAAAGCTGAAGTGTATCTGAGGGGTCACCAAATGTGGGGATCAGCACCGAACAACAGGGGGCCGCCGCTGAGGTGCCAGGAACCCACCGCCACCCTCAGGGCGCTAGGCAGGAGCACTGCAGCCCTCCTCCGGGGGGTCGTCACAGGTGATTCGCCCGGATGGGCCGGCGGCGTGACTGGAGGTATCGCCTGGACCTGAGTCAGCCGGGTGGGTGGCCGATCAAGTGGCCAATGTCCCCGGCCTCCGGCAGGTCACGATGAGGAGGTGCAGGCCCTGGTGCAGGGAGGGCAATTTGCAGCTGTGGCTGTAGGGCGTTCTTAAAGGCAGTTGCCGGCACCATGAGCCCAGGCAGGGAGGGGTGGGCGGCGCAAACCGGGGGCGCCCCCAGGGACCAGAAGCAGCTGGCGGTCAGAGGCCCGGGGGCCGTGAGCGAGAGGAACACCTGGGCCCTGTCCCCGTGGGTTCCCGCGGCCTTCTCGGGGAGAATGCTGTCTGTGACGCCGGCCTTGACTACCCGGGCCCCGATGGGATCCGCCACTGGTTCCGCTCCCGGGCCTCTCTCGGTCGTTAGTAGGCTCCGCCGCCGCCGTCTCGGAGGCCCCCCATGGCATCAGGCCGGCCAGAATCTCGATGCTCGCCACAGCGTCGTACAGGTCGCGGGGCTCGCTGGACTCAGGAACCGTTCAGGAGTCCAGCGGTGCACATTTTCGGGCCGTTTAGCAGCTGGGTGTGGGGGATATTACGATGCGGGCTGGATCGGCCGATAGAGCTTCTCAGCCACGCGGCCATCTTGGTCCGCGGCTTGGCCACGCCCCCACCCCTTATTGTTTTTAGAGCATAAATGACACTGTTACGGTTTTTGAGAGCTTCAGGGACAGATTAAAGCAGTGAAAAAGGATTTCTCGAACAGAGCTTTAAGATTCGGACCTCTTGATTTGATCTGGAGGTAACTGGATTCAAAGACTGGTTGAACTTCAAATTCGGGCTGCCTTGGTGTGCCCTTCAGGGATGTATGCTCCTGATGAGTACTTATCAGTGAAAAAACATAGGTAGTATTTTGATACAAACATGGGCATGTATTCAGATATGGAAGATTAGGAACAGTTCGCCAGTTTATAAAGTTTGTCATTTGAGGATCTATTGCAGTATTTAGAGAAGCAGAAACGGTGCATACTACCAAAACAGGAGTAACTCATAAGGTCCATCTTAATATCCTGCTGATTCGGTGCATACTACCAAAACGGGAGTAACTCGTAAGGACCATCTTAATATCCTGCTGATTCGGTGCATAACTCTTAAGGACCATCTTAATATCCTGCTAATTCGGTGCATACTACCAAAACAGAAGTAACTCGTAAGGACCATCTTAATATCCTGCTGATTCGGTGCATACTACCACAACAGGAGTAACTCGTAAGGACCATCTTAATATCCTGCGGATTCGGTGCATACTACCAAAACAGCAGTAACTCGGAAGGACCATCTTAATATCCTGCTAATTCGGTGCATAACTCGTAAGGACCATCTTAATATCCTGCTGATTCGGTGCATACTACCACAACAGGAGTAACTCGTAAGGACCATCTTAATATCCTGCTGATTCGGTGCATACTACCAAAACAGCAGTAACTCGTAAGGACCATCTTAATATCCTGCTGATTCGGTGCATACTACCAAAACAAGAGTAACTCGTAAGGACCATCTTAATATCCTGCTGATTCGATGCGTACCACCAAAACAGGAGTAACTCGTAAGGACCATCTTAATATCCTGCTGATTCGATGTGTACCACCAAAACAGGAGTAACTCGTAAGGACCATCTTAATATCCTGCTGATTCGATGTGTACCACCAAAACAGGAGTAACTCGTAAGGACCATCTTAATATCCTGCTGATTCGATGCGTACCACCAAAACAGGAGTAACTCGTAAGGACCATCTTAATATCCTGCTGATTCGATGTGTACCACCAAAACAGGAGTAACTCGTAAGGACCATCTTAATATCCTGCTGATTCGATGCGTACCACCAAAACAGGAGTAACTCGTAAGGACCATCTTAATATCCTGCTGATTGAAAATAGGGTTTATACAGACCCCATTGTAACAAGAATAAAAAGATGGAATTATGAAGGAGTTTTCCACACAATTTGCATTTTAGTTTTACACTCTACACTCGAGGTCCTTGAATAGTCCATTGATGGTGGATTGGTTCTTGGAATTGGTAATTACTGCACATTAAGGAAGAGGATGGTTTGATGCTTGGTGGGCCGGTTATGCAGTCTCTCATTGCACACACGTCACAAGAAGGGACATCTTAGTATGACCTTTAATATGTTGCCTGGTCAGTGCTGCGTGCTTTAGTTCAGCAACCTTTATTAAAAACGTGAGGTTTCGACATCTTAGGATTCGGTAATTAGTCAGTGTTACAAACCTTTAATTACTGAAACCAGCCATACTTACTATTAAAAGGTCAGTAATCTGATTAATTATGTTACAGCAGTTGTAAAGCACTCCATAGGGGTTGATGACTGCACTGTAAGAGTGCTGCCCGTAAACGTTGTCACTTCTCCTTCTGAGGAAGAAATAAAAGCGGCCTTTGAAAGCGCCCACTGGCCAAAGTTCCAGATATTTGAAGAGTTTTATATCGCGCTATTGTGTCGCCTTCTGGCCACTGCAGAGATATAGCGTTTGGACAGGTTAAATGGACAATTGGTCCGGAAGCATATCCGTGCTCCTGGTTTAGAGTTTTCATCCCACCATACCGCACCCTGAGCCAGGACGCTCCTAGATTGCGGTGGGGTGTACACGAACTGGAACCAGTAACATTTGGCAGGGCTGGTAGCATGAAGATTTACGCCTCAAGTGGTTTGTGTCCGATTGGAATCAGACTTGTTCCCACTTGGGTTTTCTTCGACCTTTGTAGTTGCAAACACCTCGACACAACAGTGCTCAGTTGTGTCTCCAGCTAGCATGGAAGAGGCACGGTCTTCGAGGACTCTTTCATCGACGGGCGCTGTTTTCTGTTAAACCTAAAGGTGGGCAGATCTCATCACTTACAATCTGAGGCACAGATACATTCTTGGGACCAAATGGTCAGACTATTCCACATGGCCTTGAAGGCAGAAGATGTTACTGAGAAGAAACGCTCTAGTAATGCTGGATGCTAAGGCGGGTTTTGGTAGGTAAAATGCAACTCTGCCAGGGAGTCCTGGTTAGCGGTGAATTGTGGCTGGAATGCAGTGGTTTGGCTCAGCACCAACATCCGTCAATTCCCAGAGCTCAGGGTTGTTGCTTCAGTTGCTTTAGGGAGAAGCGAGCAGGGCTACCTAAGGTGTTTGTGTTCTTCTAAAGGTAGATGCAGTGCAGGTTTCTAGGCTACCTTAAGGGATATCAGCAGGATGTTTTCTGTATGCACATGTCCTTTCATCATCGAGATCCCACAAAAGGCCTTGTTGAATATTTTAAAGATTTTCACCTCTTGTGATAGTTTCAAGAGCGTTAAGATTGGAAAGCTCAGGTGAAGTGCTGGCTCCGGCTGCTACAACGTCTCTTGTACAGACCCGCTTAACCTTTGAGGTTATGGTTAGCATCAATATTCCAGTTAATTTAGGGCTGGTTATCTCCAAAGTTAAGTATGAATGTGTGTACTGTACTGATGACGAAAGCACTTTCTGCCCTGAAGGGGAAATGTTGCAATAAGATGCCCCCAAATAGCACAAGTTGTGTATTATTTTCTCCCATCCCTTTCTTTAGCTCAGAACAACTTCTCCTCGGTTAGTTTAACTTCATCAGTCTCAGGAACCAGAGTACCCATATCTGTGACAAAGGTTTTGGTGATGATGGCTTCATTTTCTGCTATGACTCGAATTTTCTGTGTAGCCCATTGGTGTCTGCGCCTTTGCTATCTTGCTCAGTATCAATAAATAATAGAGCATTACTGCTATCCAGGACCTCAGAGTCCCCAGCATGGCATGAAAAAGCAAAACATATAATTGGCAATCTCTTCCGATACCACAGTGGACTTAATAGAAAATCCTTCATCTGGAAAACACTGGCCTTGAGGACGAACAAGGCGACGAGCAGAAATACGAAGAAATCCTGCATCATGACTGTCTAACTTGGACATACAAGGTACGGGCATAGTTCAGTTAGACGGAATCTTAAAAATATGACCATAAACACGATAACAATAGACATTTGAATGCTGCAGTATGGTGTAACCACAGCAAGGGGACAACCTCCACCTGAGTTCTGTAGGTAGGAGCCGCTGGCCAATGTCTTTCAGTCTGCCTCAGCAGGACTTTCCGAACATACCTAGTGTGGCGTTACTGTGCATAGTGCGCAGTAATATCTTGGCCTACGTAAGATTGTTGTAGTGGCACCTGCTTTTTCTACTTTCTGGCTTTGTGTTTGATTGTGGAGCACCCACATTGTCATAAGGTCTTTTCAGACCTTTAAAGGTGATGGAAGGGCAGGGGGTTGGAAGGGACTGGTTGTGGGTGGCATCTGAGCTTGCACAGTGGGAGCTGACCGGTGATGGTGCGCAGAAGATATTGAAGTCCATAGGCAGAGCAGAACATAGGAGATTTTGGGGCCTTCAACACTATGCAGTCTGGTTCCAGGCGGGTTGAAACGACTTCCAGAACCTCAATCTTGGGTACCAACAACCTGTGGTCAAAGTTACTTTGAGCCCCGACACAACAGCGCTGGATGGCAAGCAAATGCTCGCCGTGGCTCAAACTGTAATTTAAACAACCAGAAGGCAACATAAATATAGGGTGAGAGGTTTTATACATCTGAAATATTTTATTTGAGATTTTCATTTCAGCATACTACTCTGAGTATTAAAGTTAACATGCTCTAAAACACAAACGTATAAAGTTTTAACACCGGTGATGCCTTGCCCATCAAAGACAAATTCCCTGGTTTATTATGCGAAAGGCAGCTGTAAAATCTAGCAGACCATAGCAGCAGCTTATATTTGCATCGCAAACTTAGGACCGAATCTCTTGCTTATACAGTTCTACTTCTGTATAAGCAGAACCCAAAGGATCAGACTCCCTCCCTTCCTCTCCGAACCTACAGAGATCAACTGTGGAGTACCCCAAGGATCCTCGCTCAGCCCCACGCTTTTCAACATATACATGGCCCCCCCTCGCCGCCATCGTCAGACAGCATGGGCTCAGCATAGTATCTTACGCCGACGACACCCAGCTCATCCTCTCTCTCACGAAGAACCCCGAAGACACCCGACTCGGCTTCCAAGAAGGAATGAAAGACATCACAGCCTGGATGAGCGACAGCTGCCTAAAACTGAACTCGGAGAAGACCGAGGTCCTCGTCCTTGGACCCTCCCCCCATGGCGTGGGACCGCTCCTGGTGGCCCCCTGCGCTCGGAAACCCACCCACGCCGACAGACCACGCCCGGAACCTCAGCTTCATCCTAGACTCCTCCCTCACCATGACCGGCCAGATCAACGCCGTCGCCTCGACCTGCTTCAACTCCCTCCGCATCCTCCGAAAGACCTTCAAGTGGATTCCCCATGAATGCAGAAAGACCGTCACCCACGCACTCGTAACAAGCAGACTGGACTAAGGTAACACCCTCTACGCCGGAATCAACAAAACCCTGCTACACAAGCTCTAAACCATCCAGAACACCGCGGGCAGACTCATCCTCGGAACCCCACGACACGAGCACATGACCCCGCACCTACGAGACCTCCACTATCTTCCCATCGAGAAAAGACTAACCTTCAAGCTACTCACCCACACCTACAAATCCCTCCACAACATCGGACCCAAATACCTCATCGAAAGAGTCTGCTTCCATGTACCCAAAAGGAACCTCCGCTCCGCCGACCTCGCCCTGGCAGAGACCCCAAGCATCCGCAGAACCAGAGCAGGCGGAAGAGCCTTCTCCTACGTCGCAGCAAAGACCTGGAACGAGCTCCCAGTCAACATCAGACGCTCCCCCCCACTCTGAACACCTTCAGGAAGAGCCTCAAGACCTGGCTCTTCGACTGACCCAGAGCTGCACCCCCACCCTCCCCCATCGCCTTGAGACCCTCACGGGTGAGTGGCGCGCTTTATAAACCCCTGATTGATTGACTTCTAAATGGAGCAGTCCCATTTCATTCAAGAAAAAGAATGAAGTAAAGTGATTTGCATAGGGCTCAATTCTTTAATAGATCTGCCTCGGGTCGCCCACCCATGGGGCTGGCTGAGGGTAGCCTCGTCGGACCCTCTGATTCCTGCAGGAATCGGGAGCTGTACTTGGGGGAAGTCACTCTGGGGGGCTGCCCGTCCCTCACTCGAGGAGATTCCTGGCTTCATCCTCAGAGGTTCTTCTCTGTAATTACGAAGGAAGTGAAAAACCAAGTTATTCCCCCCCCCCCGCCCCCCATCCTTTGGTATGTCCCTAGTACTAGGGAATAGGAGCGCTTTAGCATAAACCGTGAAGCATAAGGACTCTCTTGGGAAAGGCAGCAGGGAATCTCCGTTTCCACTCCAGCGCCTAGAACAGGGTCCACCGAGCTGTTGCTGAGGGCAGACTCGCAGTGAACACCTCGTGTGGAAGAGCTGGAGGCTAGGCGGGCTTTTAGCAGGCTTCTGGCACCTCGCCAGGGGTAGAAGGCGCTATATAAGTGCAATGTAAACCTGACAACCGCTTTAAAAGACTATACAATCCTGGACAACAATGGGTGGCTGCAGTGGCTGACGATCTAGGTCTCATCCCGCACGGCCATCCCAGTGCCTTCACATGCTGCAAACAAAGCTGTAGCCTAAAAATAAATAATAAGTGTAACCATCTAACCTAAGTAGGCGCTGGAGGCCCAGGGGAGGCTCGGGCAGAACAAGGTGGTAAGCCACGAAAACTGGACATAGAAATGCCCCAGAGCTCCGGGACCCTCTTAGACCGAGCCTCTTCGCACCTTACCAGTTCACTGAGGACCGAAGTTGAAGAGGGCGGTCCATGGCCTGGGAGTGGCAGCCGGGAAGCCTTGGTTGGGTACGGGCTGTTTCCCTTCAGAGTGGATGGGCTGTGAACGCCGAGCGTAGACCGCCCTCTACTGTCCACAAGCAGTAAATGCAGCTTACTCAACTGTAAAAAGAAGCATCGGATGTGCATCACTGTCTTTGCCTGTTGTGTAGTCAAATGATTTGAAGATGCTTCGGTAGGACACACGGACATCGGCCGTGCAGGCTTTCGCTGCGCACTCAGAACAGGTAGAGCAGGGATAGGGCAAGTGTCCCCAGCACACAACAAAAGAATAGCGCTGGCTGCTCGAGTGCAAGGGTTCCTCCTCAGATCAATCAATCAATCATGTCACTTATAAAGCGCACTACATACCCGCGAGGGTCTCAAGGCGCTGGGGGAAGAGGGGGGGTGGTGCTGCTACTGATCGAAGAGCCAGGTCTTGAGGAGTCTTCTGAAGGCCAGTAGGTCTTGGGTCTGTCGGAGGTTGGTGGGGAGGGTGTTCCAGGTCTTGGCGGCGAGGTGGGAGAAGGATCTGCCGCCGGCGGTCGTATTCCGGATGCGGGGGACTGTGGCGAGGGCGAGGCTGGTCGAGCGGAGCTGGCGGGTGGGGGTGTAGAAGCTGAGTCGTCTGTTGAGGTAGGCTGGTCCGGAGTTGTGGAGTGCTTTGTGTGCGTGGGTGAGGAGCTTGAAGGTTATCCTCTTGTTGACAGGGAGCCAGTGCAGGTCTCTCAGGTGGGGTGTGATGTGGCTGCGTCGGGGGATGTCGAGGATAAGACGTGCAGAGGCGTTCTGGATGCGTTGCAGCCGTCTCAGGAGCTTAGCCGTCGTTCCTGCGTAGAGGGCGTTTCCGTAGTCCAGCCTGCTGGTGACGAGGGCCTGGGTGACTGTTTTTCTTGTTTCGGTGGGGATCCACTTGAAGATCCTGCGGAGCATTCGGAGGATGTTGAAGCAGGATGAGGAAACGGCGTTGACCTGCTTAGTCATGGAGAGGGTGGGGTCGACGATAACCCCTAGGTTGCGTACGTGGTCGGTGGGTGGCGGGGCTGTTCCCAGTGATGTTGGCCACCAGGAGTCGTCCCAGGCTGAAGGGTTGGAACCAAGGATGAGGACCTCCGTCTTGTCAGAGTTCAGCTTCAGGCGGCTGGTCCTCATCCATTCGGCGACGGCCTTCATTCCTTCGTGGAGGTGGGCTTTGGCGGTGTGAGGGTCTTTGGTGAGGGAGAGGATCAGCTGGGTGTCGTCGGCGTAGGAGATGATGTTTGAGGTTGTGCTGTCGGGCGACGTGGGCGAGGGGGTGCCATGTAGATGTTGAACAGCGTTGGGCTGAGGGAGGAGCCTTGGGGTACGCCGCAGATGATCTTGGTGGCCTTGGATCGGAAGGGGGCGGGGCGAGGCGGACGCTTTGTGTTCTGCCGGAAAGGAAGGATGTGGTCCAGTCCAGGGCCTTCTCTTGGATCCCGGCGTCGTGAAGGCGTGTTCGTAGTGTGTGGTGGCAGACCGTGTCGAAGGCGGCTGATAGGTCCAGGAGGATGAGGGCTGCTGTTTCTCCGTTGTCTAGCAGGGTCCTGATGTCATCGGTGGCGGCGATGAGGGCGGTTTCGGTGCTGTGGTTGCTGCGGAAGCCGGACTGGGAAGGGTCCAGGATGTTGTTCTCCTCGAGGTAGCGGGTCAGTTGTTTGTTGACGATTTTCTCGGTGACCTTCGCGGGGAACGGGAGCAGAGAGATGGGTCGGAAGTTCTTGAGGTCCTTGGGGTCTGCCTTGGGTTTCTTGAGTAAGGCGGTGATCTCGGCGTGCTTCCAGCTTTCCGGGAAGGTTGCTGTCTCGAAGGAGATGTTGATTATTTTCCGGAGATGGGGCGCGATGGCTGTACTGGCTTTGTTGAAGATGTGGTGAGGGCACGGGTCTAGCGGTGAACCGGAGTGGATGGTGTTCATGATCTCGCTGGTGTCCTCGTCGTTGATGTTGGTCCAGGAGAGCAAAAGACACACAATTGATGGACGGAATGCAGAACAAATCAAAACATTCACCCCCAGTCAAGAGATCTGGGTTAAATCCATCTTTCTTTTGCTCACCATATAACGATGGATTAAACCCAGATCTGTGACTGGGGGTGAATGTTTGCCAATGTGCAACATTCCGTCCATCATCTTGTGTGTTTTGCATTTCGCCCTAAGTGGGAAGGGTATGCCCAGACGTGGGTCCCGTGCTCACTACGCCACTGGAGTCAAGCTATCCTGGCTGATGAGGGCTGAAAGCCCGAAACCGGTCCTAGGATGCTTGATTCCGGTCCAGGGAAGACATGGCTTGGCAGTTCGGTCTGGACTGTTCCCATGAGGCACAGGGTCAAGACTGATTTGCATATGGCTATGTCTGAACTGGGGTGGCGTGGTGAAGCAAAATAACGATGGATTAAACCCAGATCTGTGACTGGGGGTGAATGTTTGCCAATGTGCAACATTCCTGTCCATCATCTTGTGTGTTTTGCATTTCGCCCTAAGTGGGAAGGGTATGCCCAGACGTGGGTCCCGTGCTCACTACGCCACTGGAGTCAAGCTATCCTGGTTGATGAGGGCTGAAAGCCCGAAACCGGTCCTAGGATGCTTGATTCCGGTCCAGGGAAGACATGGCTTGGCAGTTCGGTCTGGACTGTTCCCATGAGGCACAGGGTCAAGACTGATTTGCATATGGCTATGTCTGAACTGGGGTGGCGTGGTGAAGCAAAATAACGATGGATTAAACCCAGATCTGTGACTGGGGGTGAATGTTTGCCAATGTGCAACATTCCGTCCATCATCTTGTGTGTTTTGCGGTCCAGGAGAGCAGGCGGTTGGTGGTTGTGGGGGCAGTGGTCTCGGTGGTTGCCGGGGCGGTCGTGGTGTTGAAGCTGTCGTGGATGTCGGCGATTTTGCGGTGGAAGAAGGTGGCCAGTGAGTCGCACAGGTCTCGCGACGGCTGGATGTCGTTGGTGTTGGAGCTGGGGTTGGAGAGTTCCTTCACGATGTTGAAGAGCTCCTTGCTGTTGTGTGCGTTGTTGTCGAGGCGGTCTTTGAGTGAGGCCCTTTTGGCGGATCTGATGAGGTGATGGTGACTGCGGGTGGCGTTCTTGTGGGCGGCGTAGCTGTCCGTTCGTGGAGCCAGATCTTCTCCAGTTTTCGGCATGTTCGTTTGGAGGCCTGGAGGTCTTCGGTGAACCAGGTGGCTGGTGGCTGGTGTGGCAGGTGGCTGGTGTAGCTGTTGGGCGGATTCTTGAGCGGGGCGAGGGTGTTGGCGCAGTCGTCGATCCACTGTCTGAGGTTGCGGGCGGCGGTGTCGGTGTCGGAGGGTTCGGCGGGTGGGCTCAGGGCGAGGGTTGTGGTTAGCTGGTCTTCCGTGACTCTGCTCCAGCAGCGGCGAGGCATTTGTTCGGTGCGGTGGTGCATGGTGGGCTTCCTGTAGGTGAAGTGGATGCAGTGGTGGTCAGTCCAGTGGGGTTCGGAGGTGTGGTTGAAGGAGACGTGTGGGCTTGCGGAAAAGATGGAGTCGAGCGTGTGGCCGGCGGCGTGGGTGGGTGTAGTCACGAGCTGTCTGAGTCCGAGGGTGGCGAGGTTGTCGATCAGGGTGGTGGAGTTGGTGTCCTTGTTGTTCTCGAGGTGGAAGTTCAGGTCCCCGAGGAGGATGTAGTCCGTGGAGGCGATGGCGTGTGTGCTGACGAAGTCAGCGATGGGAATCGCTGAACTGTGGTCGGGGTCCGGTGGGTCTGTAGATGAGGGTTCCTCTGAGGGTGGTGTTGGGATCGGTGTGGATCTGGAAGTGCATGTGTTCGGCGGTGCGGAGGGTGTCGTCGGTGTTGGTTGAGACTCTGAGGGTGTTCCTGTGGACGATGGCGATGCCTCCTCCGACTCCGTTGGTGCGGTCCCTGCGGGTGATCTTGTATCCGTCCGGGATGGCAATGGCGATGTCTGGGGCTGAAGCGGGATTCAGCCAGGTCTCCGTCAGGAATGCGACGTCTGGGGAGGTTGAGTCGAGAAGGTCCCAGAGTTCGATGGCGTGTTTGCGGGCGGAGCGGGTGTTGAGGAGGATGCATCTGAGGTAGTTGGGTTCTTTCCTGGGCGGTGGTTTGGCGGGGCGGGTGCTGGCGAAGCTGCAGTTCCGGCAGGTGAAGGAGCCCTTGGGTGCGCTTCGGGGTGGCCTGGTAGCAGGCGTGATCTTTTCCGGGGTTGAGTGCGTGGAGGGTGCTGGCGTCGTGATCGGCGTCTGTTGATGTGGCGGGCGCGGGGATGCCCGGGACCAGGGGTCTGGCGCTAGGCGCGGTCACGACGCGGACGGGCGCAGACGGGCTTGCCTTAGGCGCGCCCACGGCGCGCCAGCGGCGCGCCCGCTGCGCACGTCCGCTGCGCGGCCGCACAGCGGCTGCCATAAATGGGGAGGTGGGAGGGAGGAGCAGCGAATGGGCAGTGAGGGGGCGGGGGCGCAGCGGCGGGAAACAGGCACAGAAGGGAAAACGAGCACAATCAGGGCATCAAGGGGGCACAGAAAGGAAAAACGAGCACAATCAGGGGCAGCAAGGGGGCACAGAAAGGAAAACGAGCACAATCAGGGGCAGCAGCAGGGCACACAGACGGAGCTGTGTGGTGGGGGAGCGACCTACCAGTCAAGGTCAGGGGTCGCTCTCTTCACCACGCAGCGGCCGCCATAAATGGGGAGGTGGGAGGGAGGAGCAGGGAATGGGGCAGCGAATGGGCAGTGAGGGGGCGGGGCCGCAGGGGCGCAGCGGCGGGAAACAGGCACAGAAGGGAAAACGAGCACAATCAGGGCATCAAGGGGCACAGAAAGGAAAAAAAACTAGCACAATCAGGGGCAGCAAGGGGGCACAGAAAGGAAAAAACTAGCACAATGAGGGGCAGCAAGGGGGCACAGAAAGGAAAAACTAGCACAATCAGGGGCAGCAAGGGGGCACAGAAAGGAAAAACGAGCACAATCGGGCAGCAAGGGGGCACAGAAAGGAAAAAACTAGCACAATGAGGGGCAGCAAGGGGGCACAGAAAGGAAAAAACTAGCACAATGAGGGGCATCAAGGGGGCACAGAGGAAAAAACGAGCACAATCAGGGGCAGCAGGGGGGCACAGAAAGGAAAAAACGAGCACAATCAGGGGGCAGCAAGGGGGCACAGAAAGGAAAAACGAGCACAATCAGGGACAGCAAGGGGGGCACAGAAAGGAAAAAACGAGCACAATCAGGGGGCAGCAAGGGGGCACAGAAAGGAAAAACGAGCACAATCATGGGGCAGCAAGGGGGCACAGAAAGGAAAAACGAGCACAATCAGGGGCAGCAAGGGGGCACAGAAAGGAAAAAAAAACGAGCACAATCAGGGGCAGCAAGGGAGCACAGAAAGGAAAAACGAGCACAATCAGGGGCAGCAAGGGGGGCACAGAAAGGAAAAAACGAGCAGAATCAGGGGCAACAAGGGGGCACAGAAAGGAAAAACGAGCACAATCAGGGGCAGCAAGGGGGCACAGAAAGGAAAACTAGCACAATCAGGGGCAGCAAGGGGGGCACAGAAAGGAAAAAACTAGCACAATCAGGGGCACAGAAAGGAAAAACGAGCACAATCAGGGGCAGCAAGGGGGGCACAGAAAGGAAAAAACGAGCACAATCAGGGCATCAAGGGGGCACAGAAAGGAAAAACGAGCACAATCAGGGGCAGCAAGGGGGGCACAGAAAGGAAAAAACGAGCACAATCAGGGGCAGCAAGGGGGCACAGAAAGGAAAAAAAAAACGAGCACAATAGGGGGCAGCAAGGGGGCACAGAAAGGAAAAAACTAGCACAATGAGGGGCAGCAAGGGGGCACAGAAAGGAAAAACTAGCACAATCAGGGGCAGCAAGGGGGGCACAGAAAGGAAAAAACGAGCACAATCCGGGGCAGCAAGGGGGCACAGAAAGGAAAAACGAGCACAATCAGGGGCAGCAAGGGGGCACAGAAAGGAAAAACGAGCACAATCAGGGGCAGCAGCAGGGCACACAGACGGAGCTGTGTGGTGGGGGAGCGACCTACCAGTCAAGGTCAGGGGTCGCTCTCTTCACCACGCAGCGGCCGCCATAAATGGGGAGGTGGGAGGGAGGAGCAGGGAATGGGGCAGCGAATGGGCAGTGAGGGGGCGGGGCCGCAGGGCGCAGCGGCGGGAAACAGGCACAGAAGGGAAAACGAGCACAATCAGGGCATCAAGGGGGCACAGAAAGGAAAAAAACTAGCACAATCAGGGGCAGCAAGGGGGCACAGAAAGGAAAAACTAGCACAATGAGGGGCAGCAAGGGGGCACAGAAAGGAAAAACGAGCACAATCGGGGGCAGCAAGGGGGCACAGAAAGGAAAAACGAGCACAATCAGGGGCAGCAAGGGGGCACAGAAAGGAAAAAACTAGCACAATGAGGGGCAGCAAGGGGGCACAGAAAGGAAAAACTAGCACAATGAGGGGCATCAAGGGGGCACAGAGGAAAAAAAACGAGCACAATCAGGGGCAGCAAGGGGGCACAGAAAGGAAAAAACTAGCACAATGAGGGGCAGCAAGGGGGCACAAAGGAAAAACGAGCACAATCAGGGGCAGCAGGGGGGCACAGAAAGGAAAAAACGAGCACAATCAGGGGGCAGCAAGGGGGCACAGAAAGGAAAAACGAGCACAATCAGGGGCAGCAAGACGGGCACAGAAAGGAAAAAACGAGCACAATCAGGGGGCAGCAAGGGGGCACAGAAAGGAAAAACGAGCACAATCAGGGGCAGCAAGGGGGCACAGAAAGGAAAAAACGAGCACAATCAGGGGCAGCAAGGGGGCACAGAGGAAAAAAAAACGAGCACAATCAGGGGCAGCAAGGGGGCACAGAAAGGAAAAACTAGCACAATGAGGGGCAGCAAGGGAGCACAGAAAGGAAAAACAGAGCACAATCAGGGGCAGCAAGGGGGGCACAGAAAGGAAAAAACGAGCACAATCAGGGGCAACAAGGGGGCACAGAAAGGAAAAACGAGCACAATCAGGGGCAGCAAGGGGGGCACAGAAAGGAAAAAATGAGCACAATCAGGGGCAGCAGCAGGGCACACAGACGGAGCTGTGTGGTGGGGGAGCGACCTACCAGTCAAGGTCAGGGGTCGCTCTCTTCACCACCCAGCGGCCGCCATAAATGGGGAGGTGGGAGGGAGGAGCAGGGAATGGGGCAGCGAATGGGCAGTGAGGGGGCGGGGCCTCAGGGGCGCAGCGGCGGGAAACAGGCACAGAAGGGAAAACGAGCACAATCAGGGCATCAAGGGGGCACAGAAAGGAAAAAAACGAGCACAATCAGGGGCAGCAAGGGGGCACAGAAAGGAAAAACGAGCACAATCAGGGGCAGCAAGGGGGCACAGAAAGGAAAACTAGCACAATCAGGGGCAGCAAGGAGGGCACAGAAAGGAAAAAACTAGCACAATCAGGGGCACAGAAAGGAAAAACGAGCACAATCAGGGGCAGCAAGGGGGCACAGAAAGGAAAAAAAAACGAGGCACAATCAGGGGGCAGCAAGGGGGCACAGAAAGGAAAAAACTAGCACAATGAGGGGCAGCAAGGGGGCACAGAAAGGAAAACGAGCACAATCAGGGGCAGCAAGGGGGGCACAGAAAGGAAAAACGAGCACAATCAGGGGCAGCAAGGGGGCACAGAAAGGAAAAAAAAACCGAGCACAATCAGGGGCAGCAAGGGGGCACAGAAAGGAAAAAACTAGCACAATGAGGGGCAGCAAGGGGGCACAGAAAGGAAAAACGAGCACAATC
>CAWUFW010005517.1:1160000-1318904 GCA_963921515.1 Calotriton arnoldi | reverse complement strand
GTTACGTATTGCTGCGCGAACACTCACCTGCTCCCCTGGTGTCCCATACAGCTTGCTGTACTGTGGAAGTAAGCTGTCCAGCAGGGCCTGGTTCTCCTCAAGGCTGAAGGCTGGGGCTCTCTCCACAGTAAGGGCCATTGCAGGGTCCAGAGGGGCAGAGACAGCAGCAGTGCAGTGGCAGATGTCGTCCTGGAGCATGTAGTGCAGGCAAGTGAGCTCTCAGGGGAACAGCCAGCAATATATATGTGCTGGAGAGTCAGATACTGTCCCTTGTGTCCAAAGTGATAGGTCCAAGTCGTTTGCATCTTCTGAATCTGGCCAATCCATGGAATAGCAGCACCAAAACACGCACACAGCATCCTTCAAATCTTCAACTTCATGACATACATGATTTTGCAACATTGTTTTGGTGACCAACTGATTTTTCAGCAACCGACTCGTTCGAAATTCGAAAACGCGTCCGTTGCCAGGCAAGCCCATTGTCAATGGGTGCGCACCGATCGGTCCATTGCGGTACAACACGTACAGGGTACAACGCGTACATCCGCACACATTGAATGCAATGGGCCGGCCGGGGCACCGATCGGTCCATTGCAGTTCAACGCGTACAGGGGTATTAACGCATACCCGCGACATTGAATGCAATGGGCCGGCCGAGGGCACCGATCGGTCCATTGCAGTACAACGCGTGCAGAGGT
Source organism: Calotriton arnoldi (assembly GCA_963921515.1). Classification (NCBI taxonomy): domain Eukaryota; kingdom Metazoa; phylum Chordata; class Amphibia; order Caudata; family Salamandridae; genus Calotriton; species Calotriton arnoldi. Next base: position 1,318,206 of record CAWUFW010005517.1, on the reverse strand, counting down.
ACAACGCGTACCCGCACACATTGAATGCAATGGGCCGGCCGGGGCACCGATCGGTCCATTGCAGTACAATGCGTACAGGAGTATCAACGCGTACCCGCACACATTGAATGCAATGGGCCGGCCGGGGCACCGATCGGTCCATTGCAGTACAACGCGTACAGGGGTACAACGCGTACCCGCACATTGAATGCAATGGGCCGGCCGGGGGCACCGATCGGTCCATTGCAGTACAACGCTTACAGGGGTACAACGCATACAGGGGTACGACGGCGTGCCCGCACACATTGAATGCAATGGGCCGGCCGGGGGCACCGACCGGTCCATTGCAGTACAACGCGATACAGGGGTACAACGCGTACCCGCACACATTGAATGCAATGGGCCGGCCGGGGCACCGATCGGTCCATTGCAGTACAACGCGTACAGGGGTACAACGCGTACCAGCACACATTGAATGCAATGGGCCGGCCGAGGCACCGACCGGTCCATTGCAGTACAACGCGTACAGAGGTACAACGCGTACCCGACACATTGAATGCAATGGGCGGCCGGGGCACCGGATCGGTCCATTGCAGTACAACGCGTACAGGGGTACAACGCGTACCCGCACACATTGAATGCAATGGGCCGGCCGGGGGCACCGATCGGTCCATTGCAGTACACGCGTACAGGGGTACAACGCGTACCCGCACACATTGAATGCAATGGGCCGGCCGGGGCACCGACCGGTCCATTGCAGTACTAACGCGTACAGGGGTACAACGCGTACCACGCACACATTGAATGCAATTGGCCGGCCGGGGGCACCGATCGGTCCATTGCAGTACAACGCGATACAGGGGTACAACGCGTACCCGCACACATTGAATGCAATGGGCCGGCCGGGGCACCGACCGGTCCATTGCAGTTACAACGCATCACTGTACATGTGACTGGCATATGTCAGCATGCCTGTCTCAGATGGACATATGCCAGCCACAGATAGCTCCCAGGAGTGAGGGGCACACCTACATCACGACAGCCTGTCCAAACTTTATCATAAGGCATGTAAGGCTGCATTTCGTATTGTGTGTATGTTGGTGTACATGTTGTCCTTTGGGTGTCACCTGTGGGCAGCCACCCCCAGGCTGTGCACGTGTTCATGGGGACAGGATCCTGGGTGTTACGTGTACATGACCACTGTGATGTGCAACTGTTCATATCTGTGCATGTGCCATGTTCACATTTCACGGTGGTGTATGTGTATGTCATGTCACATACCCCGTGAGTCCCATGTGGGACGGTATGTTTGAGCCAGGGTGTCCCAGTGGCACAATAGTGATGGTCCTCCACAGTCTTTGTGCATGTAGTGTTTACAATGTCTCTGATTTCATGTGCACAATGGGAGACAGTCTCCACATCCAGGTTGTGTGTGCATGGACTTTGATGTTGTGCGTGTGTGTGTCACAGACGTCCATGTCTGTCCTGCCGTGGCAAGTGGGGCCACTACCTGTGGAGGTCATGGTTGTTTTGCTGTGGTGTATACATGATACTCCATGTAATGCCAGTGTCCATGTGGCAATACAGGGTCCCTGGGAATGTACCTGTCGTTGAGCTGTGGTGCCTGGGGCCCATCTGTCCTCACATGTCACTGTGGGGGTGATTGTGACACGGCAGCAGGAGATGGGAACTGTGACACGGCCTCATGATATCCAATGGGCCAACCTGGGACTAATTGATGCCACCTGTTGGACCGTGTTGACAGATGTTGGCCATGTATGTACCATACATGTCCTTACGGAACTGCACACTTCATGTAGTTGTGCCTCATAATGATGTATGTTGGGATATTGAGTGTGTTCAATGCCGCATATGTGGGGTGACTGACAATCTTGCTTACTTCTCCTCTGCACTGCAGGGCTCCTGCTGTCCATCGACCATTCCCAGACCTGGCAACGATGGTGGAACGGGACAGCATCCGACGGTACCGCTTCACCAGGCAGCTGATTGAGGATTTGGCAGTGCAGTTGTCCCCACATTTGCAGCCTGGCCGGCCGTATCCTACAGCGCTGACCCCCAAGGTGAAGGTGATGGCAGCCCTACACTTCTTTGCCACCGGTACCTTCCAACATTCTGTGGCGACTGCTGGTGGGATGTGACAGACCATGTTGAGCCGTGTGCTCCGCGATGTTTTGGCGGCAATGTTGCTATTCCTGAACCGGTACATCTATTTCCCTAGACTCACGACGACTCACTGACGTGAAGAGTGACTTTTATGCCCTGGGGAGGATGCCGCATGTCATTGGCTCCATTGATGGGACACATGTGGCTTTGGTACCACCACAGGCCCAGGAGCAGGCCTACAGGAACCGCAAGCACTACCACTCGGTCAATGCACTGGTGGTGTGTCTTGCAGACATGACCATCACACACGTGTGTGCCCGTTTCCCTGGTTCAGCACACGATGCCTTTGTGATGAGGAGTAGTCGCATCCCCAGGATGATGGCACAGATGCAGAACCAGCGTGCCTGTCTTGTCAGTGTGTACTGACTTTGTGCCATTGTGTGTGATCTGATCTGTAGTATTCCGCCCACTTTTCCAAGTCAGCTAATGTGCACTTGTCTGTCCGTAGGTGACTCGGGATACCCCAACATGCCGTGGTTGCTGACACCCCTCAGGAACCCTGTGACACCAGCCCAGATGCGCTACAATGAGGCACATGGTCGGACCAGGAGAGTGATTGAGCGGACATTTGGTCTCCTGAAGAGCCGCTTCCGCTGCCTGGACAAGACCGGAGGGTCCCTCCCATATGCCCTCTGCGAAAGTGTGCAAGATTATCATCGTCTGCTGCATGCTCCACAACCTGGCAGTGCGGAAGGAGTTGCCTCTCATCCAGGATGACAATGACCAACATCCGCCACCTGTGGAGGATCCTGGCCTGGACCACGATGCCAGTGACGATGATGATGATGGTGATGTCCGCACACAGCTCATCACCAACTTCTTTAGCTGAATGTGAGTATCCTGAGGTGTCATGTCAATGATGTGAGTTGGCATGATGTGTAGGTGGTGCTCTGGTGCTGTTGGAGTGTGTCCATGGGCTACTTGACTGGATGTGTGTTGCGATGTGTGCTTACAGGTGGGCTGTACTCCCCAACAGTGTTGACATGCTAACTTGGTTCTGGGTGGGTATCTTGTAACATGTATTGTGCATGAGTTTTGCTGTTCTGTCCTGTACTCCATTGCTTTTGACTGTGTGTCATTTCTGTCCTTCACAGGGTACTTTCAGATTCGTTTGGTCAACTGTGTCCACCGACGACGTGATTGCACTTCCAGGCTGGTAGCTGTTGTGTCCCTACAGGTGATGTGCGCCACACCCATGGACTTCCTTCCGTCTACAGTTGTTGACTGTGTGCCCGCTGCCAGGTGGGATTACCTTGCATCTGTAGTGGTTACGACATGTTGCAACTGTGTAATAAACCTGTGCTTCACTTTGTGATGTGCGTTGTCTGTGGTCACACATTTGACTGCCATTTGCTTACTGCACCTGTGGGCTACTTGACTACAACTGGGAATGGGTGTGGTGTCTGTGCATTGCACCGTCTTCCCTGGCAACATCAGTGTAGGCAATGAGTCAGATGGCCTAGGTGTGTATGTGTTGTGTAGCCCTGGTGGTGTGTCTCCCTCATATGTGTCACGTTGCCTTTACTCACATGCCTGTGTTGTCCTTGCTGTTGCAGTTCGCATACACAGTGTAATTTTGCAGTTCATCATCCCCATAACAGCACCCACGTTGGAATCACAACAGAGGCAAGTATGGTGTATTAGTGTGTTTATTGTGATACATTTGTGTGAATAGTGCATAGGATGGGTAGTGCTGTACATAAATCTTGCAATCCGAAGTTCCTAGGTGAATTGAAAGTCCTGGTAGACAGAATCCCCAGTATCGGGGCCACAGTTGTCTGACACATTGGTCCAACTTGTACTCCCCATGCAATGTGTGGGAGTAGTGTTGCCGTCAACAGGGTGAACAGTCTGTGCACAAAGGTGAACATCCAGAACAGGTTCAGGCTTCCTGGGAGTTGCGCTTGGCCATCGGCCTCTCACTTGCCCCTCCTCGGACGACCCCTCTTCTTGGGGGGCCCTCAAGTACAGGCTGCTGCGGTGCAGGGGACTCTCCGCCAGAGTCATCCTCCCTCCCTGTGGCAGTTGCAGTTTGTTCGGCACCAGATGTTGTTGGCACACAGGGAGGTGTGGACTGGTTGCTGTTCATCTGGCGGAGGCATTGTAAAATGTCCCTGTGCACCGCCGTCATCTCATGCAGTGCATCCCACTTGGACTCCACGCAGGACATGTGTGAGTCCACGCGGGACATGTGTGACTCCACGTGGGACATGTGGGAGTCCAAGCGGGCATGATGGGCAGCCTGCTGCTGTTTCATGTCTCTGAGGAGCCCCACTACCTGGCTGAGGTCTCCGGTGCTGGACTGGTATGCATCAGCTATGCGTACCAGTTGTGGGTCATCATGCACACCAGCAACGTCTGCAAGCAGTACCTCTGTCTCCCACCCCTCCCACCACCCCTGCTGACATGTGCAGTGTGTGCAGTGGCACGCACAGATGACCCTGGTCCACCTTGGGGGTTGGTGGTGGTGGTGGTGTCCATGGCCCCAGGTTGGTCCAGGGTCCCTGTGCTGGTGTTGCTCCTTGTTCTGTCCATGTCGGCAGGGATGGTATTTGTGGTGACAGTCGTTGGAGGGGTGGGTGCAGGGGGTGCAGCTGGTGGTCCTGCTGGTGCTGCAGCTGGTGGTCCTGCTGGTGCTGCATGTAGACTTGCACCGGATGTGTCAGGTTGGTCTTCATCGTCCGAGGAGGACAGAGGCTGTACGACGCCAGAGAGCTCCGCATCCTCTTGAGCCTGGGACTGGGACTCCTCAGCGTCTGCTGCTGTGTCCCCATCATCACCTGTTTTTGGGAGACACACACAATGTATGTTATGTTTCTGCAGGCATCAATGGTTGACACACATGACAGTTGTGACTGTGCCTCTGGGTGCGGGCCTGTACATTGCATTGTCCTAAGTCGTCACAGTCAGGGGTTGATATTGGTGTGGCACATTGTCCTGCATTATTTGGGCATTTCTATGTATTTTTTGGGGTGTGAACATGGTCTGCATTGGTTGTGTTTGGTTGACAGCCGGCCCTCCTTCCCACCCACCCAGCCAGTCAGTTATCCCACCATGGAACGTGCTTGCATTGCAGGGAGTGGAAGTTGTCTCTCAGGATGTCAGTCAGTGGTGTCCTGCTATTTGTTGGTGCACAGTTGCCAGCAGGGCCTTGTGCTCCCACAGCAGTAGCCAGTGTCAGCCATCTTGTGAGTCCTTCTCCACTCCCTGTGATGTGAGCATGGTTCAGGGTGGTGTTGATGGGACAGTTGTGGGGGTGAGCTATGTCTGTGACTACGACTCCCATCATGCTATTGCCTCCACCCCACTTCCCAGCATTCCCATACTTACTTGCTTTTGTGGGGAGTTCAGTGTGTGTGGGTGTGAGAGCAATGGCAAGATGGCTGACAGTGGTGTCCTGCTGTTGGTTGGTGTGCAGTACCCAGCATGCCCTTGTGCTCCCCACGACACAGCAACAGTGTCAGACATCTTTGATGGGCCTTTCCACTCTCTGTGGGATGTGCATGCGTGAGTGTGAGCTTGCTGGGCCATGTGGTGGGGGATGTAGAGCTGTGACTACGACTCCCATCATGCTATTGCCTCCACCCCCTTCCCAGCATGCCCATGCTTCCTTCCTTTGACTCTGCTTCCCTGTGGGGTGGGCTGGCTGTGCTGACAGGATGGCTGGGAGTGTTGTCCTGGCAGTTGTTTGGCTAAAAGTCCCAAGAGTGTCCCTGTGCTTCACACAACATAACCCAGGGTGGTGGTTCTTTGTGGGATCTTGTGTTAGGATGGGGGGCATTGCATTCTACCAGGTGGGTTCTGTGGAGTTTGTGTTGGGGGGTGTGTGAGGGAGGTGCTTGTGACTATGGTCAGTGCTGCAAGTCCTCCTTCCCACCCAGCCAGCCAGATATCCCACCATGGAACGTGCTTGCATTGCAGGGAGTGGAAGTTGTCTCTCAGGATGTCAGTCAGTGGTGTCCTGCTGTTTGTTGGTGCACAGTTGCCAGCAGGGCCTTGTGCTCCCCACAGCAGTAGCCAGTGTCAGCCATCTTGTGAGTCCTTCTCCACTCCCTGTGATGTGAGCATGGTTCAGGAGTGGTGTTGATGGGACAGTTGTGGGGGTGAGCTATGTCTGTGACTACGACTCCCATCATGCTATTGCCTCCACCCCACTTCCCAGCATTCCCATACTTACTTGCTTTTGTGGGGAGTTCAGTGTGTGTGGGTGTGAGAGCAATGGCAAGATGGCTGACAGTGGTGTCCTGCTGTTGGTTGGTGTGCAGTACCCAGCATGCCCTTGTGCTCCCACGACACAGCAACAGTGTCAGACATCTTTGATGGGCCTTTCCACTCTCTGTGGGATGTGCATGCGTGAGTGTGAGCTTGCTGGGCCATGTGGTGGGGGATGTAGAGCTGTGACTACGACTCCCATCATGCTATTGCCTCCACCCCCTTCCCAGCATGCCCATGCTTCCTTCCTTTTGACTCTGCTTCCTGTGGGGTGGGCTGGCTGTGCTGACAGGATGGCTGGGAGTGTTGTCCTGGCAGTTGTTTGGCTAAAAGTCCCAAGAGTGTCCCTGTGCTTCACACAACATAACCCAGGGTGGTGGTTCTTTGTGGGATCTTGTGTTGGGATGGGGGCATTGCATTCTACCAGGTGGGTTCTGTGGAGTTTGTGTTGGGGGTGTGTGAGGGAGGTGCTTGTGACTATGGTTAGTGCTGCAAGTCCTCCTTCCCACCCACCCAGCCAGCCAGTTATCCCACCATGGAACGTGCTTGCATTGCAGGGAGTGGAAGTTGTCTCTCAGGATGTCAGTCAGTGGTGTCCTGCTGTTTGTTGGTGCACAGTTGCCAGCAGGACCTTGTGCTCCCCACAGCAGTAGCCAGTGTCAGCCATCTTGTGAGTCCTTCTCCACTCCCTGTGATGTGAGCATGGTTCAGGGTGGGTGTTGATGGGACAGTTGTGGGGGTGACCAATATCAGTGACTACGACTCCCATCATGCTATTGCCTCCACCCCCTTCCCAGCATGCCCATGCTTCCTTCCTTTGATTCTGCTTCCCTGTGGGGTGGGCTGGCTGTGCTGACAGGATGGCTGGGAGTGTTGTCCTGGCAGTTGTTTGGCTAAGAGTCCCAAGAGTGTCCCTGTGCTTCACACAACATAACCCAGGGTGGTGGTTCTTTGTGGGATCTTGTGTTAGGATGGGGGCATTGCATTCTACCAGGTGGGTTCTGTGGAGTTTGTGTTGGGGGTGTGTGAGGGGAGGTGCTTGTGACTATGGTTAGTGCTGCAAGTCCTCCTTCCCACCCACCCAGCCAGCCAGTTATCCCACCATGGAACGTGCTTGCATTGCAGGGAGTGGAAGTTGTCTCTCAGGATGTCAGTCAGTGGTGTCCTGCTGTTTGTTGGTGCACAGTTGCCAGCAGGGCCTTGTGCTCCCCACAGCAGTAGCCAGTGTCAGCCATCTTGTGAGTCCTTCTCCACTCCCTGTGATGTGAGCATGGTTCATGGTGGTGTTGATGGGACAGTTGTGGGGGGGCAATATGTGTGACTGCGACTCCCATGATGCTATTGGCTACACTGACTTGGCCAGCATACACAGAATTCCTTCCTTTGAGTGGTCTTCACTGTGTGTTGGTGTTGTTGTGGTGGCTACATGTCTGGATGTGTTTGTTAGTTCTATTTGTGCCACTGCCTAGCTGTAGTTGTAGTTGTGTTTGTACATGTGATGGCACAGTTGGATGTGACTTTTTGATGGCATGTGTTGTGTTTATCTGACTGACATACACATTTTGGGATGATTCTGTTCTGGTTGCTGTGTAATTGCTATGAGTGCATGGTTTGACTCTCCCCTTGACAGTGATGTGTGTGTGTTTTGTGGCAGTATATTGTGTACATTTGTTGTGTACTCACCAGGCTCTGGGATGTCCTCTAGTCCATATACGCTCACTGGCGGAAGGATGGCCCGCACCTTCTCCTCCCAGGGCCTGAGGTATATTGGCTTGGCAGGAGGGCCACTGCCGGTGTGTTGGCTGTTGATGTAGTCTTTTTGAGCAGGTCCCGTACCCTCCTGCGCACGTCATACCACCTGTTCTGGATGTCGCTCTTTGTGCGCCGACATGGTGATTGTGCGTTCACCCTGTTGATGATCCTCTCCCACATCTTGGTTTTCTGGGAGATGGGGGTCTGTTGGACCAGTGTGCCAAACAGCTGTGGCTCTACCCTGAGGATCTCGTCTACCATGACTTCCAATTCACAATCTAGGAACTTGGGATTCTTCTTGGGGGCATGGTGATGGGTGGTGATGGTGAGTGATGTGTGTGTTGGTGTGCAGGTGAGGGTGTGTGAGTGTGTGTTTTGCTGGGTGTATGTGAGGTAGGTATTTGTTGGTGTGCTGATGGTGTGTGGCTTGTGTGAGGGATGAGCTGTGGGTGTGTGGTTGCTTTCTCTTGGGTGCTGGCAGTGGAATGGCATTTGCAAAGGCTCATGGTTGTGATTTGTGTCCTTTATATGGGTGGAGTTGTGGGTGTGTCTTTGTTCTCTGTCCCCACCCCCAGTATTTATTGGCTTGGTAATTGCTTGTTTGGCCTTTTTTGGGTGAATTTTCCTTTGTACTGTCTGTGTATGTTGGAAACGTTCTTGTGACAGAGTCGGACCCTGCATTTGTCTCGTACGGTCTTCTCCGTTTCGTTCACGCTGTGTATGTGCAGTTTTCTATGCTGCGTACGCGTCGGTCGCGGTGTTTTGTGTTGCTTCGACTCGGTTTTGTATGCGTGTCGGTCGTACGGCTTGGCCTCCGTCCGACTCGCTCGTGGTTTTCGCGCCTTGCATCGTACTTTGCGGTTTGGAGTTCGCGTGTACGTTTCGGTCGGATTTGTTCCGGGTGCGTGTCGGTCGGTTGGATTCGCGTGTTTTTCCGACCGGATTGCTGTTTTCCGTGCGGCTCGGTCGGTCTACTTGGGTTCGGTTCGTGTCGGTCGGATTTTGCAAGCCTTGCATCGTACTTGGCGTGTCGGGCGCCACAGGTACGTGTCGGTCGGTATTATTTCCGGATCCGAGTCGGTGGGTGCTTTTTCCGGCCCGAATCGGAATCGACCCCTTAGTGTCAAGAGGAGGTCTTTGCAGGCTCATTAAACAACACACGGCTGGCATTTTTCTTTTGGCAACCCTACCTTATATTCCTTTTCATGAAATGCATTCTCACACTACCGCAGTAAATGTAAAATACAATGTAAGGAATAGGCAGAGTGGGGGCCCAGGGGGTAGAAAAAAACTAAGCCTTGGTAACCAGTTTACAAAGGTATGTAAATATGCAAATGGACTTTAAAGACCTGTGAAAAACTCGGGCGTACTGGAGATAAGACTCCAGACACTGTCCAGCCGAGCCCACAGCAGCTTGAGCTGCAGCAGCCCAGGATGAGATACACGATGGGCAGGGAGAAGGGGATGGTGACGCCCATTCTGCCCAACGGGCGTTGCGCGTCTGGTACACGTGATGTGCAGGCGGTGTCCTCCACATGTGCTTACACCTGGTTTTATTTGCTTCACTCGGTTGGCCTACATCACAGCTCACATCGGCTATGGATGTCTGGCCTCTCGACCATCTTACACACATCCGTGTAGAGACCCCCGGCAGGAGGTCAACAATACCTCCATTACACTACACATTGCTCTGAACAGTAGGCTCCCTGCTCGCTTCTGTGCACAGAGATCTCGGAAAGAGACACCCACCTCAGGTTGGAAGAGTTATGAATTTTAAGCATGGCACATCTTCTATTCAGCTTCACTTCCGGTCCCTGCAATGGGGAAAAACTGGCTCTCTGCCTCCAAGTTTCTAAAAGTTGGGACCAGTCACAGGCCACCGGAAGTGCCCTTCGGGGAAGCTGTGGCCCTTGAGCCGAAAGGAGCTGAGGACTTTTCACCTGGGGTTGCCATTACATTGCTCTTTGACCCTCCTGACTTTTTGGGAGCCTGTATCACCCTGTTTCCAGCCTGTGATGGAAGCAGCAGCCTTTCCCTTTCAACCTTGGCCCACATGTCATGTCCCTTTGGCTCTACTTCCTGGAGGGCTTTGTAGCATCTCTGCTTCCCTGTGTAACCAGTCAGCGGAGGCTGCTATGGGTTAATCAAGGGACGTTACCCAACCAGCAACAAGGCCTCAGCGTTCTACATCACAATCAGGGGTGTGGGAAATATGCACAATTTGCTTTGGTATAAGTATGTGAAATCCACAAAAATTACACACATTGCAAAAACGGTATTTGGCAATACATTTTAGCAGAAAAGAAGAGCCACATAGTGATGCCAGGTGGGATAATAGCTTAATTTTGGGGATTTTGCATGAGGGTTCATAAATACATTTTTTACCTCGGTTGGTTCTGGAAACGGTTTGGGGTGTTGATTTGCGACTCCCTTTGCCCAGGTCATGTGCAGAGTAGACGGTGTCCTTGTGCTGTTTGTGTTAGATCAGTGCTCCATTTGAAGTCTTAGCAGTATTTCAAAGAGTAAAACCCACCTAGCTCGACGCCTGCGAGAACAACAAAGACTTTTGTTGATGAAAGTCATTTTAGTAATTGAAACATTATATTGTAATTTTGGACGAATATGCATTTTTTTTTGTTCAGAAGGTTTTTATTAGGTTTTTAAAAACAAAGCAAGACAAAACAAAGAAAGGGAAAACAAATGTCATACAGAAATGTAGCAAGAAACCAAGGGGTATATTCACAAGAACGTGTGATAACTACCGCAAGAGTAGCGTAACGCAACTTTCAATATCGCAGCCTAGCGCGGGAAAATAACCCCGTGTCAACGTGGAATTCACAACAAGGCGGTAGCATGCGATAGTCTGCCGAAACCGCGGACAATGTCTGCGATACAACCACCACGATGGAGATAAAACCACAAACCACAACACCAAAAAACACGTGATGGGCCAAAGCGCAATGAGGAAACCAGCGACAAGCAGCGCCAGGCCTGCAACACACACCTGGCAGGCATCAAAAATCACCATAAAAGTAGAAAAAACACCCACACACAAACTGACCAACACCCAAGCACCATGGAGGCAGCCGGAGCAGGCGCAGAGGACGAGCGCAACCCCACAAGCACCCCGGACGACCAGCCTGGGACCTCGGGGACAGGGAAGGGCAAGGACAAGAAGACCAGGAAGACCAAGTTCAGTCCGCAGGCGAACAAGATCATAGTCACCGAGGTGATGGAACACCATCAACAACTCTTCGTCACCTCCAACGTGTCATTGGGCACCAAAACTGGAATATGGCGGGACATCGTCGACAAGGTGAATGTCGTCGGAGAGCACAAGCGGACAATGGACGAGGTCAAGAGGCGATGGAATGACATCAAGCGGAAGACCAAGGAGAATCTCAGTGCCAACCAGAAGGCAGCAACGCAGACCGGAGGTGGGGGCCCAGCGCCACAGCTGGAGCTTGATGACATGGAGGAGCTGGTGTCGACAGTCATCAGTATGGAGACTGTGGCCGGAGTCGGGGGACCGGACACTGCTCGACAGGACACAACACAACCGCAACAAGGTGAGTGACCACCAGGTACTGGGGGGATGGGTGGAGATGGCCACAATGGCACACATGCACAAGCAAGCAGGGCACAGTGCACATCCACAATGACCCTGGGTCCTCGCCCAGACCCACACACTGCCACAATGTACAATGCCATGCTGTCTGAATGTCAACCTGTACCATGCGGCTACATACATGTGGACACATTGTAATACACCATCTCCCCTTCACATCGCAGGGGCATCGTCAACACCCCCTGCAGAGCAGTCACAGCCACATGATGACGAGGAGGAGGACAACACCAGCATCGACACCCAAACCATCCAAGACATCATTGACCTCATCCGCCAGCCACCTCCAGGATCAGGGCAGCCCAGCTACATCGATGCGACCCCACCCACCACCCAAACCACCCAGCAGGAGGCACCCACAGCCCCGGCACCCTCCCAAGTCCCCCAGGAACAACAAATGGCCTTCTAACGCCGTGTGCTGGAGGGCCAGAGGGAGATGGCCGAGGAGGTGCGGGTGGGGTTTGACCTCATGGCCACCAAACTGGACGCCATCCTTGGGTGTCTATGTCCGCCCCATGGTCTCCAACAAGCCCTGACTGACATCGCTGGAGTCATGACGCGGAGGGAAGAATACCTGTCCGCCCAGAGTGGCTCCAGCGATGCCAGCCGTGAGCTGGCACACATGCGGAGGCTCATGGAGGACATGGTGCGGATGGAGGCGGAAAGGATGGCAGCCACCGCTGCACATCAGCAAAATGTAGCTGGGATCTACCAGGCCCTGCATGTCCTCATCGTGGCATTGCTGCCACAAGGCATGGCGATGATGAATGCTGCTGCCCCCACACCATCCACATCTCCGCCCCCTGGTGTGTCAGTGCCTCCCAGTGCGGCCGGCGTATAAACTCCGGCCCCTGATGTGTCACTGCCACACAGTGCGGGCGACAATCCTCCTCCGGCCCCTGATGTGTCAGTGGCACACAGTGCCGCAGCAGGTACTGCAACACCCACAGGTGGGGCAGAATACACATCCGGGGACGAGGACGTGGATGGGATTGAGATCAGAAGGAGGTACTAGCATTCCTTTCCGCCACCTTGCCTGTTTCTGCTTGGTGCCGCACATGGCCTCAAGACCTACCACTGACCCCCGATTCACTCTGCGGCACTCACCTTGGACAGCGACATGGACTGCCACATCCTGTTTGACGACCATTGACACGGCAGACAGACTGCGGACTGTACCCTTTCTCTTCCGCAGGACAGGTCATCCCCGGATGGACACTGGCTGGCCCTCCACGGGCCCATATTGTGTAGTGTGCTCGGCATTGCCCTGCACCGCTCCAGCTGCTTGACTGCACTGGATGTGCAAATAAACATCCAGTGACGCACTGCTGTGTAACATCTTACGTCATTCATGTATGGATGTGTGGAATGAATGTGGGGACAGTGCCTTCCCTTGCGTCAATGATGTTCATCCTGTGGGATGCCAGTCAGAGGGTGCGACATTGCATTTTGTGAACCGGGTCCCGTGTACACTACAACAGGGACACACGCATCAGTCACTTCCTTGTCCGGACATGGACTGGACCACGCCCAGAGCCCACGAGTCATTGTTGCAAGCCCTGCGCTGGTCCGGCGTACGGCAGGCCAGACCACTCCGCTAACGCCCCGAGGGGGGGCCCTCATTGCTACCCGTCACAGCCGTACTCGCTGGTGGTGTGCAGGTCACTGGTCTAGTTGTCAGCATGTCACAGCCACTCCCTGAGGGCAGGTTTTCACACACACCACACCCATCCGGCACAGGCATCACAGGCCATGTGACTCCGCCAACATAAGGGGCCGACGACGTCACATTCCCCTCTTCCGGTGGTGACTGGATGACGGACGCTCCACGGTTCTCACTCATACAGGGCCCATGAGTTATTGCGCACAGGGTTAGTGGCATCCGAGGCCTTGTGGACGGCACAGGCCTACCACCACGTGGCGCAGACTGGGGTTGCACAGGGTTAGTGGCACACGGGGCCTTGCGGACGGCACGGGCCTACCATCACGTGGCGCAGACTGGGGTTGCACAGGGTTAGTGGCACACGGGGCCTTGCGGACGGCACAGGCACCCCGCCACGGGACGGTTACTTTGGGTGCACTGAGTCAGTGGCACCTTGGGCTGCTGAGTGGGTGTGCAGCCTGCGATGATGCCCCGTCCCGGCGGTCCGGACAGCTCAGCTTTTGTGTGCCCTGCTGGCCCGCAGTGTAGGCCAGAGCCAGCCGGCAGCGTGGGCCTACCACCACGTGGCGTCGCTTCCGGGATCCCAGAGTTGGTGGCACCCATTGGGCTGAGCGGGTGTGCAGCCTGCGATGGTGCCGGGTGCACTGGTATGTCCTCTGCCATGGAGTAATCAAGACCCAGCACCAAACGTGAGACCTGGTGGCCTGCCAAGTGGGGCTGCATGATGTGGAGGGTGCCATGTCCGCGGGCCCCGGGCTTGTGGCTTGCAGTGGCACGTGATGGGACCTCCTGTCTACGCGCCGGTGGCGGAAGGTGAGCATTGAGGCCTGGGTGTGCATGGGCGGGCATGCTCCGATGGGCGGCGGGAGGGGTTGGGGTGCCTCTGCCTGGGTGTGCATGGGTGGGCTGGCGATGTTGTCTTGTGCAAGTTTGTGTACTGTGCCAGTCATGTATCTGGGCTCTGTTTCAGCTGACGGCTCTGACTCAGATGTGTGACCTGGTGTCCTGCTATACATACCGGCACGTGGTTGGAGACACACCGGTGGCAGCAGGTGAGCAGTGTGGCCTGGGTGCGCAGGGGCGGCACGTTCTGTCTCTCTCTCCCTCTCTTCCTCTCTCTCTCCTCTTCTCTCTCTCTCTCTCTCTCCCTCTCTTCCTCTCTCTCTCCTCTTCTCTCTCTCTCTCTCCCTCTCTTCCTCTCTCCCTCTCTCCCTCTCTTCCTCTCTCTCTCCTTCGCTCTCTCTCTGTCCTGTGATGTGCGCAGGACACACCTTCTCATCATGTTTTTTGTCTTACAGGCTGTCCCGAGGGGAGAGGCCATGTGTCTTCATTTCATTTCGGTGTTCATCTTAATAAAGTTTCATTTGTTGCTTCGGAAGTGAATGTGTGCTGCTCATTTCTGTGACGACACGTGCATGTCACCAGTTGTGATTGTGCGACATCAAGCGGAATATTTTGTACATGTTTAGGTGTGGCTGATGTGGCATGTCTTTGGTCGGGGGGTGCCAGGGAGGGGTGGTCCTGGGGGTGGTGGCGGTGGGTGTTGTGGCCCTCTTGGGTGTCCGGGCCACATGATGGGTGGCTCCATGGCATCTGTTGCCCTTCCGATGTAGCCCTGGGCTGTGCTCCCTTTTGGTTTGCAGGCTGCCGTCTGACTTTACACCAGGTCAGAGCAGGTGTAGATTTCCTGGTGCTAACGCGCCTTATCGCCTGTTTTGTGTTTTTATCGCCGATGTGGCTGGTCGTTGTGAATGTTGAGGTGTGATGTTGTCGCGCCTTTGGGCACGGGAACGCCCACTCTGCATCTCATTAGCGATAGCTGCGCTGCTCCTCTGTGGCGATGTTTTTTGTGGCTGCTATCGCGGGTAAACTGGTGCTGTGGGCTGTTTACACCAGCTTGTGAATGGGGAGGTAGATTTATCACGACTTTGGCTGCGATAAAGTGCCGTTAATTCGGCGATAGCTCCTTGTGAATATGCCCCCAAATGTTCAGACAACATGTGCAGAGTCCGATGATCCCCTATAGATTCTCTCATGTGAAGGAAACAAACAAAATGTAAAGCAAAAACAATATATAATATACAAAGTATTGCCAATATACAAAGGAAACCAGAAGGAAATTATAAAGTGCTTCACTGATATGCACTTTTGATGGTGGGTTTTGTAAATGTATATTTATTTTTTGGGCAAATGGCCTACATTTTCCAATTTACAAAGGTGTCTTACTCCCAGTGATGTTCAATGGCAACATAGGTGGCTTCTGTTGTTACAAACAGGGACCCGAAAACATTTCTTGCCGGGGCCCCCAAAATCCGTAATATGGGAAAACCCTTACTGCTGAGAGCTGTATGCATTTTAAGATTGTAAGCATGGAATTCTCTCTGTGGGACAATCAACAGGGGGAACTGCACTCGTTTTGAAAACCTGAAACAAAAATAACTCTTTGTCAAATTTTAAAGAACAAGGTGGAAAACATCGACATGGAAATTGCTTTAACACTGAGAACCAGGAAACACATGGTTCAGTAAAATCAAAATAATACAATGACCATGGAGGAAAACAGTTTAAGATACAGAGAGGGTAAAAGATTGATTGAGTTTAGATTATTTTAAAATAGTTTATTGAATTCACTGTCTACGTTCAGTTATCAAAGCTTCGTGTTTCAAGGAGGCAGAATAAAAAATGAAGAAAGATATTAAAATAACCATAGGACAATACAATTCGACCTGTACAGCTACAATGAGCACGAAAACAGGGAATGGAGCAAGAAAGACGAGTGAGAAGGCTCTGTTATCATCATAACTCATCATATTTCATTTCTGTACAATGGTTCGCACTTTTGTCTGCTGTGCGCCAGCGCATACACCCTTAGACCCCATAGTACAAGGTGCGTGCGTTCTGTAAGGAGTCGTTTTTGTACTGGAAGGAGCACACATGCAAAGTAGTAAAAATGAAGTGAAATGAAAACATCTCTCCTGGTTCCGCCTGCCTTGAGGAGGTGTAAGATCTTGTTTCCTTTCCATCATTATCAATGTTTGGAGATAGGGAATTGCGCCAAAACCCATGGATGGTTCCAAGGGAACACCCATGAAACGCCCTATTGATGCAAAGTGATGCAAAGCAGCGCATAGAGCAACTTTGCGTTCCTTTGGGAAACTATCCGAAGCAAATCCTGATTTCCATTGAATAATAAATCCCAGCATAACACTTTGCGTCAGGTTTGTGTTACAAAAGTAACACAAACCCTTCACAAATCATTAGAAATCTGGGGCTGAATGTGAAAAAGCACAGGCGAGCTTCTTAAGAACCACATTGGCTGCTTCTGGTAAAGGAGGACCAGTGGTGGACAGTGGACCTATCTGGAGTGTGATAGGAAGAGGGAAACTTGGGTACCTGAAGTCTTAATACCTTGATGAATCATTTGAATACCTCTTACCATGTCCCCTGAGAGGACAGTCACTCTTTCACGCCTGAGGACAGGTTGGAAGGGATGTCTGTTGGTGACATCTGCTTTGACTGGACATCAGTGCCGACCACAGGATGCTCCTTCTGTCTGATCCTGTTCCAGGAACCAGCCCAGCCCTAAAGAAGCAGGAAGCATGCCAAAGATAGAATGTCTTACTCTTAAAGCCTTACACTCAGGTACACCCAAATACCTAGCAGAAAATCCTCTGTACTTCCTGTGGCAGCCGCGTACTACGCAGATCCAATTCCCACCAACTGCAACCTCAGAGGTTCAAGAAAAAAAGACCCACACTTTATTCGGTTCAGCTCCGAGAATCTGGAACTCCCTCTAACCGAAGATTCACACCAACCCATCTGCGATTACATTCAAGGAAAGAAGCCAAAAAGATCTTGTTGAACAGAGTCATCCCACTCTGTACCTCCAGCTTCTAGGAAGACATCCCAACGGACGAGTGACCCTGGGACTTCATGATGCACCACAAACTAGGATAGAGGCATGAATCCCTCAACATCCTATTCCCTTATGTGAAGCTACATGACTAGGCCTGGACGGTGAACTCTGCGCCGTTCGCGGAGTTTTCTGCACTCTGCGGAGTTGCGAAAAACTCCGCTCCACAGAGCGGAGATTTTTCCTTGCTCGCACTCGCCAATGTTAACTTGGCAAGTGTGAGCAAGGAAAATCCAACGCTAGACCACCTCCCAGTGAGATTTCTCACCGCGGGCGTTCGCAGATGGCAGCAACCGCTCGCGATGTGAAACCATCCGTTTTCGTTGGGGAAGCTGCCACTAGAGTAGAAAATCTACTTGAGAGGCAGAAAGAAGCAGCGCCCTCTTGTGCTGCGCATGGTGCTGTTCGCGCTGATTTTCCAGCATGGGAGAAACACCTGGTGCTAAAAATCAACTCGAACACGTGCAACCTAACAAAGTCTGCCGCTTGTGGAACTCCGCTTAGCGCAGCAGAGTTTTTGGGTCACTTCACAGAGTTCCGCATAGCAGAACTCTGCAAACTCCGCCCAGGCCTGTACATGACCCCACCCAAATTTGGAATCACAAGACAAGGTACACAATCATGGATGGGCAGCACATATCCCAACACAGTCATAGGACTGATGACTTATGCTCTACATATGTACACTGTGACGCAGGATCCGGAGTCCTGCATCACCTCACTCTCCAGCAAGCTAGCCAACAGGAGTTCACTTGGTGCTCTGCCCGAATCAAGGATCACAAGGCGAGGTACACAGTGCCGGGTGGTCTTCACATACCCGACACAGACAGGGGGCTGCTTACTTTTGCTACACCAGTGGCACAATGGATGCTGTGTATTGTACAGTTTAACTGTTTAGTTGCTACTTTTTACAATAGCTCACTACTCTCTTCTTGAATATTGTGTAAGTTGTAACTAGCTGCCTTGTAGAGCGCTCTGAAGCCCTTGGGCCATGTCCACCCTCTAGAAAACTCTGTAAGTAAAAAGAAAATAAATAAATAACAAAACCTCCATCTGATCATTTTTTCTTTAAAGGTCTGGAATTATATCCTTTTAAGTATCAGACAAGACCCATCTTTCACATCTTTCCAAAAGTATTGAAACAGTCTTTTGAAAACACCGCTTTTTGCTGAAAGTGGTAATCCCTCGTAAGAGCACTCTCTCTGAGCACACTCGCTCTACACGGGCTTCACTGCTATCTTCTTTGACCAAACACCATGTATAACAACGCTGCATCAATCTATTTAGCTAGCCATGAACCCACACTTGTATCTTACGATGCACATGTTCCCACCATAGTCCTGCAATCTTAATCCGTATATGCGATCTTATTTCTCCAACCTCTATCTCGCCTGTAACTTTTCCCCTGCCAAAACATTAAACATGCAACTTTTTCCTTCTTCCTGATGGCTTTTCATTGTGTACCTTGTTCTTACCATCTATTGTAAGGCGCTCTAACATCCTTCTTTAATGATGCTTGTGTTATAGAAACATCTAAATAAATTCTCAACATTTTAGTCTACGAGTCACGTTTTTTTGTCGCTTCACTAGCCTCTAGATGTCTTCCAGCCTCTCTCTTTTCATTTTATCTCAGAGTAATCCACTTCCTACGCACTTACCATTCTTATCTTGCCTTTCCACTTAAAATTGATTTTCATTCAGAAGATGTCTGAGAACCAGGAAACATGTTCATGCACAAAGAGTGTTGGTGGTCTTGACAAAGGCGACTGAACATGCTGCCGCTCATCATGCCGCTTTCGATGGAGGAATCGGGATCTTTTCTTCTTGAAGTACCTGCAGCACTTGAGCTTAGTTTCTTGGCCCACTCTTCTCTCAGTTATATTCTCTTCTGCTTTATTGTTGCCAGGCGCCTGTAGTCAGAAGGTCATCTCATAAAGATGTACTGAGGAAGGCTTCTCAATCAATAGTGTCTTTGAGTGTCATCATTTTGTCTATTGAAGTTTCATACAATGCTACTTGCTTTGAGAGCCTGGTGTCTAGCTGTTTAGGAAGTGTACTTTCTGTCAAGTTGGAAAACTTAATTCACTAATAGAATCAGTCTGTTATAAGTTCTATTCCGTACTTTTTATGTGCAGTAAACAATAACTACGGGCCATGATCTTCTACACTGTTCATATCGAACAACGGTCATCGAGGGCTGGAGTCAGGGCAAACCTTTGGGATCACCACGTGAGAAAAATTTACATACAATGATTACAAAAAGGAGATATTGACCAAGTAGTCAGTGGTTATCTTGATAATATAGCATATCTGTGGTCCTTGAGATCCAACCTTGGAAAGCCCTGATCCCAACAATGTTGTGACCAAGGCTGTCAAAGTCGAAACCTGTCGACTGGCTGGCTACATATCATGATGAAATAAATGGATTTTACATTTGCTAGCGGAGTGCTACCCATTCTTCAACCTGAGGAGGAGAGGAGTAACTGTCCGCAGCACAGCCAGGCTGAGCACTGATCCCACTGTCCAAAAGTAACAAAACCACTGGAATTCGCCATTTATAGTTATCTCAAGGGTCGGACATGGCCTTGGTAGGGGGAATTACCCCAAAACTTTTCACTTATTCCTCCTAGTCTTAGTCGACTCTCTCTGCATAACCTTAGGCATCTGGGCACCTTCCAGGTGTACTGCAGAGGGAAGGTGCACCTGCCCACCTCGCCTGTATTGGGCTGGGGTGGGTGCCCAATGGGTTTAGGTGCCGTACCTCAGTGTGCCCTGTTAACAGGTACACCACATACTCAGGGCGGGTATGGCACTGGCTAGCGGTGGAACATAGCACTGAGTGTGCCATCTACTGGATAGCCATCAGCCCTATATTGGGTCTACTGTAACAGGCCTGTGAGGCCTGACAGGTACATATGGCAGTACCCTGCCTAGGTAGTGAGGAACCCCCCAAATGGGGCGGGATATTCCTGGGGGTTGCCGATGCTCTGGAGTGGCCTCCACAGTCAAAGCTGTGTGGAAGTGTGGCGCCTTTCTACCCAGATTAGGAAGAGGCGCTGACACGCTGTTCCGAAACCTGGGCTGGTCTGCCAACGTAGATTGCTCACTGTCAAGCTACCCAAGGGTGAGCATGGGTTATACAGCGAGTGTAATCCCCCGCCCTTGACCGGAGTGGTAGTTCTGTCTGGCTGGCGGCATCCCTTCAGCCAACTAGACACTGCCAGTTCCAACATCAAGTAACTATAACTCTTGGTCTAAAGTAACTGTAACTATAACTCACGACCCTACCATGCAGAGTCTTGTAATTGATGATGTAATTTCAGATGTTAGAGTGAGGTTATCAATGATGTCATATAACATGTCATAGGTGATGTAATATGTGAAGTAATTAACAGTGCACCCTACGCCCCCCCCACATTTGTGATGATAAGTGCTGCAGGGGGAGCCCCATGAGCCGGCGGCCCGCCTGCTCCTGCAAAGCAGGACCCGGCAACACTATATTCATATTTATTTTAACTCCGGGTGCCCTAGCGCCCACCTGGGACATTCCACAGCATTTTTGACATTGGGGGTTGCAATGGGGCCCCAAGGCCCCGTAGTCCTTCCAGCTCTCCTACCCCCACCCTTCCCAGGTGTGGTCTGAGCCGGCATTGGTCCAAACCGGTGGGAGCAGCTTTTCTTTCTGCTCCTGCTGGGCAGGTGAAATTCTGTGTTTCCCTGACTGCAGGAGCACAGACAGGGAGAAACTTTTGAGCAGTCACCCGATGGGAGTCTTTCTGATCCGGCATGGTGGGAGCATATCCATCAATGAGGGGTCCAGTGAAAGGGTGGCAAAAATTTGATAATAACATTGCCACTCTCTGATGACACACATATTTTACAATTTAACTGAAAATAAGCTACAAACCAAAAATGTTGCAAATTATATTATTATGATATAAATCAAACACAAATTTATATAAATTACAACATAAAATAAACTATTACAAATTAAAATAAATGCATATACATTGCCCACCACATTAAAAAGAAAACCTTTTTATACTAAATAAATATAAAAATAATTACTCCTACCTAACACAACACAACAGTAACAAAATATTTTACACCGCACAAAAATAAGATTTACTATTCTAACTGCAATAAATATAAAATTACATAAAATATAACATTACAAAATACTACAATTTACTATTCCCACTAAACTTAACACAACAATCAAATTTATAAATAACAAATAAAAAAGCAATTCCCACTCCAGTTCGTGCAACAGTAGGGAAAGCGTTGAATTGCAGAGGGGTAAAATGTACCATTCACACTCCAGTCAGTGCAACAGCAGGGAAAGCGCTGGATTGCGGAGGGGTAAAATTTACTATTCCCACTCCAGTCAGTAGAACAGTAGGGAAAGTGTTGGATTGCGGAGGGGTCAAAATTATTATTTCCACTCCTGTAAATGCAACAGTAGGGAAAGTGTTGGATAGTGGAGGGATAAAAATTAATATTCCCACTCCAGTCAGTGCAACAGCAGGAAAGCGTTGGATTGCAGAGGGGTAAAATTTACTATTCCCACTCCAGTCAGTAGAACAGTAGGGAAAGTGTTGGATTACGGAGGGGTCAAAATTATTATTCCCACTCCTGTAAATGCAACAGTAGGGAAAGTGCTGGATTGTGGAGGGGTAAAAATTACTATTCCCACTCCAGTCAGTGCAACAGAAGGGAAAGCGCTGGATTGCGGAGGGGTAAAATTTACTACTCCCACTCCAGTCACTACAGCAGTAGAGAAAGTGTTGGATTGCAGAGGGGTAAATTTACTATTCCCACTCCAGTCAGTAGAACAGTAGGGAAAGTGTTGGATTGCGGAGGGGTCAAAATTATTATTCCCATTCCTGTAAATGCAACAGTAGGGGAAGTGTTGGATAGTGGAGGGGTAAAAATTACTATTCCCACTCCAGTCAGTACAACAGTAGGGAAAGTGTTGGATTCTGGAGGGGTAAAAATTACTATTCCCACTTCAGTCAGTACAACAGTAGGGAAAGTGTTGGATTGCGGAGGTATAAAATTTACTATTCCCACTCCAAAAAGTGCAACAGTAGGGAAAGAAGGGGTAAAAATTACTATTCCCACTCCAATCAGTTCAAAATTTAAAAAAACAAAATATCTTCAACAAAATAAAAATATTTTAAAACCAAAGTAAATAAAAAAATATGTTGAAAAAAATATATATATTTAATATAAAAAAATTAAAAATAAAAACATATTATAATGTTAAATACATATCACAAATACCTACAAATGTTATTATAAATAAAATACAAAAATGATTTTCATACACATAAATATATTTATTTGGAAATTATTTAACAAAAACATTAATTATTACATAAATTTAGTTTAGTTACTTCCCACCCTATAACATCACAAAACTCACAACCTGCACCCAAAAAATTATTTACACTATTAATATAAATATTCATTAACAAATTAATTTTCATTAATTAAATATTCATTATTAATTAATTATAATTAATGTACTTCCCACAATATACCCCCACAAAACACACAACACAATTAGTTATTAAATTATAAATTATTCTTAATAAAATAAAATATGAATTGCTTAAAATTGATTTACTTCCCACCCCATACCCTTACAAAACCTACAACCCACATCTAAAATGTAAAAAAAAAAAATTGCACAATTAACATAATTATCAATTAAACAAATATTAATTAAAAACCAAATTATAATTCATTAAAATTAATTAACTTCCCACCCTTTACCCCTATAATCTTCACAACCCGCACCTAAAATTGAACCATAAGAACATTAATTAAACAATTAAAATGAATTTTCAATTAAATAACTAATAGTATTTAACAACTAATTATAAATTAAGTAAAATTAACTTACTCCCCACCCTTTACCCCTATAAATCTAAAACCCACACACAAACATTTTTAATTAAACAATTAACATAATTAATTATACATTAATCAATTAATATTATCAACTAATTATTAATTCATTAAAAATAAATTACTTCCCACCCTTTACCCTTATTAACCCCACAACCCACACCCAAAAATTGTTTTTTACACAATTACCATAATGAATTATCAATTAATTAATTCATATTAATTAACAACGAATTATTAATTATTTAAAATAATTTACTTCCCACCCTTTACCCCATTTATCCCCACAACCCACACCCAAAAATTATATAATTACCGTCATTATCAATTAATTAATAATAATTAACAACTAGTTAATAAATAATTTTAAAAAAATACTTCCAACGCTTTACCCCTATAAACCCCACAACCCACACCTAAAAGAATTACACAATTACCATAATTAATTATCAATTGATTAATTAATATTAATTAACAACTAATTAATAATTAATTAAGAATAAATTACTTCCCACCCTTTACCCATATAAACCCCACAAACGCTCCTAAAAGAAATACACAACTACCATAATTAATTATCATTTAATTAATTAATTAACAAATACTTTTTAAGTATTTAAAAATAAATTACTTCCCACCTTTTACCCCTATAATCCCGACAACCCACACATAAAATTTACCCCCAAAAATTTAAAGCACAATTAACACTATTAAATGTCAATTAAATAAATATAATGAAATAAAAATAATCATTAATGTATTATAGTTAAATTACTTTCCACCCTATTCCCCTATTAACCCACAACCCGCTTCGAAACTGAAAGACGCAAAATGTAATTAAATTAAATGTAATAACTACTAAAATTTAACACATATATTAAAAAACATAAACAATACTTATACAAAAACAATTACCACATACATTTAAAATATATACTAAAATACATAACACTAATTAAAAAATGATATTTTAAACATCTATATTTTTGCAAACGCTATTAATGACCTATATTTTAAAGCTAGATATTACTTACCTTAAAATCGATATTCTTGTACACAATATTCTTGCTCACGATATTTCCGTGTCACGATATTTCCAACTCGATATTTGTGTCAGTCGATATTACTGACTCAATGTTTTGTCTGAACACCGCTTATATTGTTAGTGCTGTTTGATGAATTTGCATCAAATGAGGCAGGCAGTTAGCAAATAATAGCCATTGCAAGTATACCAGGTTTCAAGCAGATCCCATGGGGGGGGGAGAGAAAATGGGGGTGGTCAAAACATTTGTGATTTGCTAAGAACTTTGGCACCGATTGTTGAATCTGTGTAATATTTGGCAGACCTTCCTTACAATCATCCCCTGTACATCATTTTCATATCTTGTGGTATAGGCGCTTGGGCAACCCCCAATGGGGCTAGTTAGCTCTATGCAAATGCTACTGTGCAATACGCTATCCCACATGCATACAATGTTGTTTCTTTATGCAGTTTTACTTCCTCAAATTGCATCCTAGCTCAAAAAACCTCCTCTATAGTCCTAAATCCACTCTGAAAGATTGACCTTGACTTAAAACTATTAACTGTTCTCTGTCCTTCCTTTCTATCGAATGACACTGTCCTTACCCTATATTAAGGGATGCATGACGGATGAGAAATAAAGACAACAGTGAAGAAAGAGCACAACTGAGGCATCTGTGGAGAGAGTCCTATTTGTAGCTTAATTTGTGCTGGTGATTGCAGCTGGTGGGTCCTGGCACTTATTTTTGGGGAACTGATCTCATTTTCCGCCATCAGACTTTGATCCAGTTTTACGGATGAGAAAGGGAAGAAAGAATGAAGGACTGAAAGATAGGGAGACAGTGACAAAAGGAGAAGGCAGGGATGAAAAGCAACCTGCAAAAGATAGATAGACAAGAAGTGCAGGCTAATGGAAGAAAGAGGTGTGAGGTGGAATCAAGACTAGGCAGCCCTGGTATTCACGGGATAAAGAGACAGGAAGTGTAGGGCAGTATTAGAAAGAGGTGTGAGGTGGGACCCACACGAGACAGCCTTGGTATTCATGGTATAAAGAGACAGGAAGTGTAGGGCGGTGGAAGAAAGAGGCGTGAGGTGGAATCCACACAGGGCAGCCTTGGTAATCACGGGATAAAGAGACAGGAAGTGTAGGGCGGTGGAAGAAAGAGGCACGAGGTGGAATCCACACAGGGCAGCCTTGGTATTCACGGGATAAAGAGACAGGAAGTGTAGGGTGGTGTTAGAAAGAGGCGTGAGGTGGGATCCACACAAGACAGCCTTGGTATTCACGGTATAAAGAGACAGGAAGTGTAGGGCAGAGGAAGAAAGAGGTGTGAGGTGGAAACCACACAGGGCAGCCTTGGTATTCACGGGATAAAGAAACAGGAAGTGTAGGGCGGTGGAAGAAAGAGGCGTGAGGTGGAATCAACTCCAGGCAGCCTTGGTATTCACGGGATAAAGAGACAGGAAGTGTAGGGCGGTGTTAAAAAGAGGCGTGAGGTGGAATCCACACAAGGTAGCCTTGGTATTCACGGGATAAAGAGACAGGAAGTGTAGGGCGGTGGAAGAAAAAGGCGTGAGGTGAAATCCACTCAGCACAGCCTTGGTATTCACGAGATAATGAGACAGGAAGTGTAGGGCAGTCGAAAAAAGAGACGTGAGGTGGAATCCACACAGGGCAGCCTTGGTATTCATGGGATAAAGAGACAGGAAGTGTAGGACGGTGTTAGAAAGAGGTGTGAGGTGGGATCCACACAAGACAGCCTTGGTATTCACGGGATAAAGAGACAGGAAGTGTAGGGTGGTGTTAGAAAGAGGCGTGAGGTGGGATCCACACAAGACAGCCTTGGTATTCATGGTATAAAGAGACAGGAAGTGTAGGGCGGAGGAAGAAAGAGGCGTGAGGTGGAAACCACACAAGACAGCCTTGGTATTCACGGTATAAAGAGACAGGAAGTGTAGGGCAGTGGAAGAAAGAGGCGTGAGGTTGAATCCACACAGGGCAGCCTTGGTATTCATGGGATAAAGAGACAGGAAGTGTAGGACGGTGTTAGAAAGAGGCGTGAGGTGGGATCCACACAAGACAGCTTTGGTATTCACGGGATAAAGAGACAGGAAGTGTAGGGCAGTATTAGAAAGAGGTGTGAGGTGGGACCCACACGAGACAGCCTTGGTATTCATGGTATAAAGAGACAGGAAGTGTAGGGCGGTGGAAGAAAGAGGCGTGAGGTGGAATCCACACAGGGCAGCCTTGGTATTCACGGGATAAAGAGACAGGAAGTGTAGGGCGGTGTTAGAAAGGGGCATGAGGTGGGATCCACACAAGACATCCTTGGTATTCACGTGATAAAGAGACAAGAAGTGTAGGGCGGTGGAAGAAATCGGCATGAGGTGGGATCCACACAAGACAGCCTTGGTATTCACGGTATAAAGAAACAGGAAGTGTAGGGCGGAGGAAGAAAGAAGTGTGAGGTGGAAACCACACAGGGCAGCCTTGGTATTCACAGGATAAAAAAACAGGAAGTGTAGGGCGGTGGAAGAAAGAGGCGTGAGGTGGAATCAACTCCAGGCAGCCTTGGTATTCACGGGATAAAGAGACAGGAAGTGTAGGGCGGTGTTAGAAAGAGGCATGAGGTGGAATCCACACAAGGCAGCCTTGGTATTCACGGGATAAAGAGACAGGAAGTGTAGGACGGTGGAAGAAAGAGGCGTGAGGTGGAATCCACACAGGGCAGCCTTGGTATTCATGGGATAAAGAGACAGGAAGTGTAGAACGGTGTTAGAAAGAGTTGTGAGGTGGGATCCACACAAGACAGCCTTGGTACTATTCACAGTATAAAGAGACAGGAAGTGTAGGGCGGAGGAAGAAAGAGGCGTGAGGTGGAAACCACAGAGGGCAGCCTTGGTATTCACGGGATAAAGAAACAGGAAGTGTGGGGCGGTGGAAGAAAGAGGTGTGAGGTGGAATCAACTCCAGGCAGCCTTGGTATTCACGGGATAAAGAGACATGAAGTGTAGGGCGGTGTTAGAAAGAGGCATGAGGTGGGATCCACACAAGACAGCCTTGGTATTCATGAGATTAAAAGACAGGGAGTGTTGGGTGGTGGGAGAAAGAGGCGTGAGGTGGGATCCACACAAGACAGCCTTGGTATTCACGGGATAAAGAGACAGGAAGTGTAGGGCGGTGGAAGAAAGAAGCGTCAGGTGGAAACTACATAGGGCAGCCTTGGTATTCATGGGATAAAGAGACAGGAAGTGTAGGGTGGTGGAAGAAAGAGGCGTGAGGTGGATTCCGCACAAGGCAGTCTGGGTATTTGCAAGATAAAGAGACAGGAAGTGTAGGGCAGTGTTAGAAAGAGGTGTGAGGTGGAATCCACACAGGGCAGCCTTGGTATTCATGAGATTAAAAGACAGGGAGTGTCGGTTGGTGGGAAAATGAGGCGTGAGGTGGAATCAAGACTGGGAAGATGTGATATTCATAGGATAAAGAGACAGACGTGTAGGATGGTGGAAAAAGGCACAAGATGGAATCCATAGTATTCATGAGAGGAAGAGACGAGAAGTGTAGGGTGGAGTAAGAACAGTCAAGAGGTATAGTCAATATTAGTCAGCCTTGGTATTTGGCAACCCATACTGTTCTACAGAGGACCAGAGACAGAAACCGGCTGCTGGTAGGAGTTTTGTCAGTCGAGACACTAAACTGATTGCCTCCTGTTCTGTTGGTATGCGGTTGGTACTGCATGGCTTGTCAACAAGCTAAACAAGCATTGGCATAGCCAATAGGTCTCGCCTTTAGGACCTTATAAGTGTTTGTTTATCCAGCACAATATCCTTGGTGCAACAACATCAACTGTTGCATGGCTAAACACTTATAATGTCCCAAAGGCGAGACCTATTGGCTATGCCAATGCTTGTTTTAACTGAGGTATATCAAGGGGCCAGGACTAGTAGGTGAGAGTTTGCAGAAGGAGGAACAGTGAAGTGCTGGTACAGTGCACCGGTAATACCACTACTGCCCCTCAACTTACCATCAACAGAAAATAATTACATCAAATCTCAAGACAACTTTATAAAATCTCATGCAATCTGGTGGATCGATATTGAAGAACTCCATGACTATGTGTAACCGAATGAAAATAAATGAAATGAAGATAAGTGTAACCGAATCACTTCCTTGAAATATATACATTAATCAGGAACTCCTTGCCCTTTTTACTTTACTCAAATTAATTGACTTCAAAATTAGAAATGAGAAAAGTAATTACATTTAAAGTGCAATTGAAATCAATAAAATTTGTTTAAATGTTAGTATAATATTTTATGCTGCTGCACTTATAAAAGGAGAGTAATTTAGATACTCTCTTAAATAGGAGCTACAAATAAAGTCTTACAATAAAGTGATTAACGTATTAGGAGAGCAGGCCTAGATATGCATTTTCTTTCGTTGAGAATTCCTGACACTTTATATTAAGGCTGTAGCGCTGACAGCTGTAGCATGCCACAGAGAGGCTTGGCCACATACAATAAAAGATTAATACATAAAAGTATTAAAATTAGAATAATATTAAAAGATTAAATATAAGATGCAGTCGGATTAAGTACAAAAGGCTATCTCTGGGCTTCTGGTGTCACTGACAAAACCACCTGTGCTCATGCTTTATGAAGCTATTAGTATCCCTGTAGGCCAGTGCAGTGTTAGTAGTCAGATCTGCCCACACAAAACTTAGTGTAACAAAACCAAACATTTTCCTGAAGGAATCATTTATTTTTAAAACGACATATGCACCAAATTCCTTTTAATCAGATACAGACAGAATACATCTCCATTAGTTCGGTCTCAATAGTACAAAACGTTTTTTTGAATCAACTATGTCTGTGACATCAAGAAAGGTGTACTATAAACAAAAGATATTAACAAAATGTATTGGATTTTAGGATACATATGAAATGTTTTCGAAGGATCAGAGAAGGCAAGTACATAATTTAGAGACATGAGTACAGAGAACAATAAACCACATATGTGTACACATCTGATCGAGATGGAAAAGAGCCTGTAACGCTGAATAAATCCGGCGCTGCGCTGAGTATGTTGAAAAAAAAATTCAAGTAATATTGTGCGAAGCTTGTGAAAGTTGTTTAATTAAATAAATATAACATCCCGGGAAGCGTGTGCTCTGAGTATCCCCTACATGTTTTAAAAATCAAAGTAACTGCGTGATGTACGTGAAGGCGGCCCCATAGTAATTACATTTAGAACAAGCTTAACGCTACAGGTTTTATCCTGACTACACCAAACACAGAGAGAGAGCTTAAGGGCCTGATTTAGGATTTAGCAGGCGGCCCGGCATCCATCAGGGTGGCGGGGGACATTATGTAGGCCAGTCTGACAGACTACACCCTGCCAAAGGTAGAGATCCCCACCAGTCACCTCAAAGAAATCACTATCACAGCAGTTCCTCTGAAGGTACTAAGGGGCAGATTTACAAGCCCCTTGCGCCACTTTTGCGTCACTTTTCCCATGTTAAAAATGACGCAAAAGTGGCGCAAGTGGCTTGTAAATCTGCCCCTAAATGTTTGGTGGACTGTCACCCACCAAACCTTTTCTTTTTCAAAAGAAAAACTTGATGACAGGTGGACCCCATGCCCTGGGAGTTCTTTCCCTTGGTGTGCAGATCATTAATGTTGTTTTTGTGTTCGTCTACATCAGGGCATCGGGCGGTCCACCCTTAAAAAGGCGGGCAGTGCATCCCTTGCTCTGCCAGCCAGCACTCGCTCAGGCCATCTAGGAAACTTTCAGTCGAGAGGGTGAAAGGGGACACTGTTGAGGACAGGCTCCAGTCCGTTCGATTCTACATAGGGCGGGCGGACAGAGTTTGGCAGACAGGGCGCTCCATCACATTTCTGACTGAGAACCCTGTCTGCCAAACTGGAAACCTGCCCCTCAGTGCCCTTTGTGCAGTGGTTCAGCCCGCCGGGTACACAATGGCGGCTTCATACGCACGCGGCTGGAGGAGTTGAGGATGCCACTGCTTCGTGGCTCTAGGCTCATGGACGGTGTCCAGGCGGGGTGTAATCTCCTTTGTACAAGATTTCTATAACATGTTAGGTTTTAAAAGCTGAGGAATTGATTTGGCGTGAACAATAACCATTGTTGCCTCTGTTCCCTTCAGATGCAATAAAGCACGGTTCTTGGATGTACTCGCGTTGCCTTGCCTGCAGGCAGGTTTTCAAGCGCGGCAGCATTTCTGTCGTTATTTACATATCTTGGGCCCAAGAGGGGTGCAGCACATACCACAGACTAGCTTGTTGGTGTGAAAAAGGCCGCTTTATTGAAAACAGGTGCACCTTACATCAACATTCCTTGGCCTGTGCCGTACAAAACTGATCCTCACTAAATAGTATCCTCCTACCTTACCCCCTCCCCTCCCCTAAAGTTGTTCCCCCTGCAAACATTTATAAACCCCCAAAACTTGCAACTTCTTAACCTTTCTTCACCTAGCTATCTATGTACACTTCCTATGCTCTTTCCCCTTCCTGCGTGCTTCCGGAGTGACCTTCCCCAACAATAAACTGTAAACTGTAAACCTCTGTCCCAACTATTACCCCAGGAAAAACGCCCCATAAACATCATTAGCACACCAGCACCTGCTTCCAGCGACAACCAAAGTACATGATTTCCCCCCGATGCACCTGTTCCCAACAACGCTACCGAAAACCAAAAACTCCTGCCACTAGCAGCGGATCTAAACCGCCCCCCAGTAAAAAGCCTCAAAAGAGGACCCCCTAAACATGGGGAGGGTGGGCGGGAAAAACAGCTTCCCTACCAGCAAACCCTCCCAACCGGCTGTCGTGTCACTTCCACCGAAATGGTGGTCAGTGCCCTAAAATGGCCGGCTATATAGGCCCCCAGCCCAAAAACCGCCCAAACCTAGCCCAAAATAGCCCGGGGAAGCCCAACAAGCCCAACTGGGCTCTGACTGCCCCCGGCCCAAAATCCCGGGAGGGGCAGGCCTCCCGGTGGTCGGCCGCCCCTCCCAAAGCCCTATTGGGCCCAAGAGGGGTGCAGCACATACCACAGACTAGCTTGTTGGTGTGAAAAAGGCCGCTTTATTGAAAACAGGTGCACCTTACATCAACATTCCTTGGCCTGTGCCGTACAAAACTGATCCTCACTAAATAGTATCCTCCTACCTTACCCCCTCCCCTCCCCTAAAGTTGTTCCCCCTGCAAACATTTATAAACCCCCAAAACTTGCAACTTCTTAACCTTTCTTCACCTAGCTATCTATGTACACTTCCTATGCTCTTTCCCCTTCCTGCGTGCTTCCGGAGTGACCTTCCCCAACAATAAACTGTAAACTGTAAACCTCTGTCCCAACTATTACCCCAGGAAAACGCCACTCAGAAAATTCCTCCGCCAGGACTTTTCTGACCCCCCAACTAGGTCCTTGGTCGTTTCGGGTATCTACATATTCCTAGCACCTGATCCAAAACCTCCTTAATCTGCACTATGTATAATTCCAAACCATATCTGGACAAATGAACCCCATCCTCCCGAAAAAATACACTGCTGCATAACGCAGTTCTGGATGTTCCATCCTCCCAAAACCTTCCCTGTCACAAAATTTACGCATGTCCCTGTTAATCTTCCTTCTCGCCTTGTCTATTGCCCCCGGCCGCTCTGCCCCCTCCAACATCTCCTGGGAATGAAATCCGACCAGATCACGTGACAGCCCGACCATTGCCGTTGAATCTCTAACAAATCTCTCTGCATTTGCTTCAACAAAGCCAAACCTTTGCACTGCACCAGATCGTTCTCTCCCAAATGGATGAGCAACACGTCTGGGCAAATCCCCCTCTGATCGACCTGTTCAAAGCCGGCACCAACTCGTGCCACCTCATGCCCCCTTTTCCCTGCCACTGACACCTAAACAAACCAGGATCCAGCCCTAGGTTCACACTGTTCTGCTTTCCCCATTCGTACTGCTCCGCCCGCTTCACAAAAGAATGTCCTACAAGGAGGATGGACAATTCCGCCGCCACAGGCCCCGCCACTGCACCTGAAAAGACACATATATGAGAAAAGAGGAGGAACATCATGCCTCTCCCTCCCCGGGGCCCCGCAGCCTGATGTATGTTCTAAAACAATCTGATTTCCATCGCCCCAAACGCATAAGCTCTTCCCTCCCCCACCCCTGTCTTGCTGCATCCGTTGCTGCACCTATGCGAAAGGAATGTGTCCCAAACTGTCCCTGGTTCTCACCTAGTCCTAGGAGGGCGCGCCTCAATACCCAAAGTAGTTGAGGCGCCGTCACCCTGCCCCCTCCTCCCGGCGGAAAACCTCCCCCGCTCCAAAGGCCCCCTTGTGGCTAATATCCTCCCCCATGCCGCGGGGCATACCTCCTGTTCCACTACAGGCCCCATGACCACCCACTTCCCTGCACCCCGCTGGTCTGTCTTCGAGCGACCCAGTAGTACAGCCACTTCCTTTTCCCGCAGATCCACCGCCCCCACTGCACCCCCGCGCCCCCTTGTACCCAACAGCTCGGAAACCCGAAAGGCCCCAAAATACATCCACGACATTAACGTGGAAAACAATACCGTTTCTTCATGGTTGCGGCAGATCTGCGGCAAAATCCGCATCACGCTAACCAGAATACCTGCCGAAATGGGCCTCCTCAGCTGGGATCGGTTGCCTTTCTCCCTTGCCCAGCCTTCCAACAGTCGCGTTCCCAGTTCACCCGCGGATGGCGCGTAGCCCCACCACAATTTTCCCATGAACGCAATGGCCGACAGCTTTCCCGCTATCGTCACTTTGGACCTTCCTTTGTCCATCATAGCCATAATAAATTGAACTACCTGTTCTTCCCTGCCCCAGGGCCGGTCCAGCCGCGTCGCGCCACTGTCCAGAAAATCCCGCCAAGCCAGCTCGTAAGCTCTCCAAGTTGATGTGGCCACCGACCCTCTTACCAACTGCAAGACCCTTTCTCTCCTACCGACCACATCCCCTCTGGAACCGGCGTCCGGCATGCGTCCGCCTCCGTGGCTAGCCCATGGAACCTCTGCCACTGTGAACGAGACAAAGCATCCGCAATGTCATTGTCCACCCCCGGCACATGTCTGGCTTGAAACAAAATATCGTGCTCCAAACATCGCAGCACGAACACCCTCAATAACTTGAGCACCTGCGTGTCCCTAGCTGACTGCCTGTTCACAACCTGCACTACCACCATATTGTCCACCTTAAAAATCACCTTCCTGTGCGCCAAATCCCGGGCCCAGACCGTCACAGCCACCACTAGTGGAAACAGTTCCAGAAAGGCAATGCTCCTCCCCCCGTTCTTCCAGTGCGATGGCCATTCCGCGGCGCACCACCTCCCTTGCCAGTAAAGCCCGAAACCGCCTGCCCCTGCCGCGTCTGAGGCGTAGGTCCCATTCCCAGTCCTCGGAGGCGGCCATTGGGATGCCATTAAAATGCTCCAAAAACCTCTGCCACATGCGCAGGTCCTCCTTTGTGCCCGCCGACAATCTCATGTGATGGTGCGGTAGCGTCAAACCGGATAAGGACAAACCTAGTCTCCTGCAGAAAGTTCGCCCGCGCGCACCACCCTGCAAGCGAAATTTAAGTGCCCTAGGAGGACCTGTACTTCCCGTACTGTCACCTTCTTTTTGCCAGCAGGCTGTCCACCAAGAGCAGCATATGCACCTTCTTATCCTCCGGCAGCCGGGCTTCCATTGCTACTGAATCCAGCTCAATACCAAGGAATGACAACACCGTGCCTGGACCCTGTGTTTTTCTGGCGCCAGGGGCACACCCAGGTAGCCCATGAGCTCTGTAAAACTAGCCAGCTGTTGCTGACAGTCCGCCCGAACCGGGCTGTCCCACCAGGAAAAAATCATCCAGGTAGTGCGTCACCGTCTGGTTACCGGTCCGCCACGTAAAGACCCACTGCAAAAAGGTACTGAAACGCTCAAACAAGGCACAAGATATGGAGCACCCCATTGGCAACGCTTTGTCCACAAAAATGCACCCTTCAAACTGTATACCCAACAGCTGGTAGTCCTCTGGGTGCACCGGGAGCAGTCGAAATGCCGATTTGATGTCGCATTTCGCCATGAGGGCGCCTGCCCCCACCGTAGCTACCAACTGCCGCGCCACGTCCACTGAAGAGTAGGACACTGACGAAAGTTCAGCCGCTATAAAGTCGTTCACGGACGCCCCCTCCGGCCATGACAAGTGCTGTATCAGCCGGTATTGTCCGGGTTCCTTCTTTGGTACCACTCCAATAGGGGAAATGATCAGGTCCCGAATCGGTGTCTCTTGAAAGGGCCCCGCCATGCGCCCTTCCCGGACTTCCTTGCCCAATTTGTCCCGTACCACCGCTCTGTGCGCGTTGGCAGATTTCAAATTTTCAGCCCACCTGGCGGACCGTGGACCCTCGTACCCCAGCCGGAAACCCTCCCGAAAACCTAGTTGCAGCGTTCTAGCGTCGTCGGTCCGTGGATAAGACGCCAACCATGTTTCCAGCCGCTCCTGTTTAACTGGAGTATGAGCCTTTGCCCAGATGCCCCTGTCCTCCCCTACCCCCTGACCCCCTGCTTGTTGCCCCGCCTGTGTGGGCTGCTGCCCCTGTCCTCTACCTCCCGCCCCCAGCATTGAACCACTGGGTGCCGACCTGTGCACTTGGAACATTCGTGCCTAAACTTGCAATATTGTCGGGCGCATGTGCCCTTGTTGAAATCCCAGCACGCACCCCTGTGCTTCCGGCGATGTTCCCCGCATATCCCACCCCCCCGGGTGGGGCGGTTCGGAAAGGGCGGGGTGCGAGCTGTAGCCCGCTTGCCGTGTATATTGTTCCCCCGAACTTGGCCCCTCCCATGGTTTGATGGTAAAGGTCGGAGTCTATTTCCCCCACTTGGCCTCCGGATCCCAGGCCAACCGCGCCCGGAACTCCTCATCATAGTGGGACCATGCGTACCCCCCGTACGTGACCTGTGCCCGCCTGATCACGTCCATATATTTAAACAACGCGACGGCCCGGTCCGGGTACTTCTCACAGTACACGCTGGCGAAAATCAAGAATGCCGCCGACCAGTTTTCGATGTTCATGGGCACCCTCGGCCTCTTGGCCAATTCTAGCTCCTCCTCCTTGGACCCCTCCTTCGCTGTAAGCTCCCTATGCAGTAGCTTCAGCATGTCCACGTAGTCTCCTTTCCAGATTTTTTTTGGTGCCCAACGTAAGGTGGGCCCCCAGGGGCTTCGTAATCCCCATATATGGCAATTTTTCCACGGGGATGTCATGGCTCTCCTTTCCCCCTCTTTTAGAGCCCCCTTTCGCTTTTTCCCCCTCGTCAGTCCCCCTACCGGTCCTGCTGCTTGGTCTCCTGAAGAGGCGGGCGCCCTCCCCCTCGCCCCCTGAACTCACCGACTCCAGCCCCACCCCGTGTCTTTCACATACTTCCCTTGCCTCAAACGCACCTCCCCTCCTCCCCCTGCACGCATCTGTGCCAACCGAGACCCTTGCCTGCGGCCTACCGCCTGTCGGCCCGTTAGCAAAACCTTTTGCTGCCTTACCTGGCGTCAAGGTCGGCGTCCGTACCGGATCCCGCCGCCTAACCAGTCGTGCAGAAGGGGCCATCACGCTCTCCGCTTTGTTCCACCTGACCGGACCGCTCTGTAACAAACTAGGCATATCGTTAGTCACGCCCCCCGTCCTGCAGGTCCCCAGGCTCCACAATTTCCCCTTCTTCAATGCTCCCTTCATCGTAGTCCAACAGCACTGGGCCGTCCACCTCGGACTCCGGCCCCTCTACCCCTGCGCGGTCCCTGTCTGACCAGCTTGGCAATGGGCCGCCCTCCGTGGGCTCCAGCCTGCTCAAGCCCGCCTTCTCCCTGCAATTGCGGAGGAATTCCCCCACTCCCCACTCCCTCGCCGCTGCCCTGCGCGCTGTTTCTGTGAATCCCGCTCTGTGTCATATGCCTCCCGCGCCTGTCCCCCTGTGGCCGCATGGACCCCTCGGGGTTGAGCTACCGGGGGCCTCTCGTCCCGCCTCCTGTATGCCGCTGCCGGCAGGTCCCTCATGGGAGCGCGACCGCCCGCATGAGGCAGAGCCGGCCCATCCTCTCGGTGGGTTGGAGCTGCACGCAACTCTCCCGAGCACCTCGCCGTCCTTTCCTGCCAAAAAGAAGTGGAGTCCGACATGCCGGGGTTAGTCCTGCCCTCTAACCCTCCCATCCCCACACCCTCCCCCCGTGAAAACCCCCATCCCCGTCCCGCACCCGACGTACTGGATGAGTGGCCCCCCGCCGTGATGGGGCAGACCCCCAGGCCCCAGCCCCCCCACCCCGTGCACCCCCTACTCCCTCCCCTGGAAACGCCCCCCCTTCCCCATCGCTCCACTCCAACTCTTCAACCACCCGCCGAACCGATGTGCCCACCCCAGCCCCTCCAAGCCCCACCCCACCCCAGCCCCTCCACTCCCCTCGCCCCCCCCTGACTCCAACCCCCGCCCCCAACCCGCTGATTCTGACCACCGGTGGCGCAGTCCCTCCGGCGCCCTATCCAGCCAACCCCCTAACTCGAGGGAGGGCATGGACCCCCAGCGCGGCCATTCCCTGCTTGCCATCAACCCCCCCCCCGGCGTCCCCAACCCCTGCCGGAGAGCGTGCCTCATGCACTGCCCGGGCCTCCCCCTGTCTACCTGCGAGGCCCCTCACCCCCACCCCGGCACCTGGGTCCATCGCCTGAAACCCCCGTCCCCCATCTGATCCCATCCTCCGCCCCTGGCTTCCTCCAGGCCCCCTGCCTCCTCATACTCCTCCCCGCTTTCAATCAAAAGCAGGGAGGCCCACCCACTGACCATCTGCGAGGTGACAGCCCCCTGGTCTCCCCGCTCCGCGCCTACGCTCCCTACTAACACGGGGGCCCCCACCGCCCCTTTCTTCCCTTGCGCCCTGCTAATCGGAGCCTTTCCGGCCCCCCGGGCCCTCTCCTTTAAATGCAGCGTGGGCCGCGGAGCCGCGCCCCGCCCCCCGCCACGTGTGCGTTTTCTCGGCGCGGCCGCGTTAGCAGTGCGGCCGCGCCCCCCTGCCTCTAAATTTTGCTGTTTTCGCGCTCGCGGCGGCTCGCATGCCAGCACAGCCGCCGCGACCCCGCTCGCCGCCCTCCTGGGTGGCCTCACCTTAACGCCGGGCCGCAGCATGTCCGTGCGGCCCGCGTCCTCCAAAAGGCGGAGCGCCTCTACCACCCGGGGATCCTGACTGTGTGCCATCGCGCGCCAACGCCAGACCAAAAAACAGCTTCCCTACCAGCAAACCCTCCCAACCGGCTGTCGTGTCACTTCCACCGAAATGGTGGTCAGTGACCTAAAATGGCCGGCTATATAGGCCCCCAGCCCAAAACCGCCCAAACCTAGCCCAAAATAGCCCAGGGAAGCCCAACAAGCCCAACTGGGCTCTGGCTGCCCCCGGCCCAAAATCCCCGGAGGGGCAGGCCTCCCGGTGGTCGGCCGCCCCTCCCAAAGCCCTATTCTCCCTGCAACTGTCACTTGTACGGACTGTGGCATTTAGTGCTTGCGTCGAAGTTTGACAATCGGTGACCAGGCTTTAATTTCTTAGATTCCTTTCCAGTGCAAGCTTTTGTCTGCGGATTAAATCACACAGATGAAGCATTTTCCCAATAATGTATTCCCCCGTCTACGGCCATTTTACCCCGCATCGTGTACACTCCAGATTCCGATATGCATGTCTATAAAGCAAGGCTCCTCGCTTGAAACTGTTGGCCATCGAGGGAGATCACTTCGTCATCAGGGGAGCTGCAACACTTGTGGTTGAATTTAATTTGGTCATTACGTGTTACAGGTAATTTCATATGTAAATTCAAAGCATCACAGCGCGAGCAGGACACTTGAAATATTTGTCTGGAAACCCTTTCCTTCTCCCCTAAGCAAATAACTAACTTAACGGAGCCATCCCTGAACTTGCGCAACTGGTTAGGTTGTCTTGTAAAGTGCGTTACTGGCTCCAACGCAGCCTTTAGATTTGCTGATTGGTCAATAAACACTTACGTCTCTTTCAGCTATCCTGCACCCCGGAGAGGTATGGCTCCTATTTAGCTGCCTGTCTGTCCCTTCTCTGTCTTCACAATTCGAAGACTCCCGCGCTTTCGACTTCAGCCTGAGACAACTCAAGTCTGGAGTACCCGTGCAGGAACGAATGCATAAAAATAGCATGGTAACTATTTCGGTAAAATTAAAAAGTGGTGCGTGCAGCCCAACTGAAAGCGCACATGGCGTGCTGAGGATAAAAAAACAAGCACTGTCGGCAAAAGTGAAAGCGTAACTGAAAGCGCGCATGGCGTGCTGAGGATAAAAACAAGCACTGTCGGCAAAAGTGAAAGCGTTTCCTTGCGGGAGCGAGCGGCGCCAGGAGCGATAATTGCTACCATATGGCGCCGCTCGCTCCCGCAAGTGAATCGCCAGAACGTGCACGCGTTGCCATTGAAGGCAATGGAACGCGTGCACGTTTTGGCTGAAATGTCGAAGCGATTCCAAAAGGTCTTTTACCTATGCAGCGCATGCGCGCTGCGTAGGCGAGACCTAAAAAGCACATACTGCCAAAACCTGGCTATGGATTTTGGCATGTGTGATGAACAATGTTTGAGGTATACCTTTTGTTCTCCCTGATAATATTTGTTATTGATCAGGTATTAGAATAAAGTCATTCTACTGTAAATAATCTTGTCATAAATCTACAGACAGACGCTTCTCTAAACGATGCCGATTTATATCTGTATACAGAGAATTAAAAGGACATTTGCTGTTTCAATACACAGGTAGAATGGTTTCTGCAGAGATACCCGGAGAGCAGTGTCAGAAGAATGTAAATGCTTCTGTTCTAAAGGTTTTTCCACTGCATTAACACTGTAAAACAGCGTGTGTGGTCGGTATATGCCTGACATGAAAAAGTGCCCAAGTAAATAGCATTTATGCATGACTGTGCCTTTCAACCTCTCCCAGAAGCCTGTGATGTGGCTCTGTTATCATTGAGCCCAATATATTTCTGAGTCACCTGCAGGCTCCTTAAATCTCCTAGGGGTTTGGTAGAGTGGGGACCATCCAGGGGCTGGACTGGCCGTGGCGGGCACCGGGCGTTTCTCCGGTGGGCCGCCAGGTTGGGGGCTGGTTTTGGGCCCCTGGGGGCCGTTTTTGTTACCGGGGGCCAGTAATATCGGCCCCCTGTAACAAAATCGGCCGAAACCGGCACTAGCAAACTGCTCGGCCGCACCCCCTCCCTCCTGGAGGGGGGGGCTGGCCGAGCAGTTTGCCAGGGCCGGTTTCGGTTCCCAGTCCGGCCCTGGACTCCGACCATCTCAGGATGTTTACCCGGCTCTGTGACATGTGTGTCGTATGAGGAAGTATCCGAGCTTGGTTCTGTTGCTACTCCTCCTCCCCTGGGCCCCGGGTACCTGTTGTGGTCCTGCGTGCTTCTCATTGTCCCTTTGTTCCCGGCTGCTCAGCCAGTGTGTGAGGTCATCAGAATGATGGGAGTGTTTAAAGTTGAAGGAGTGTCAGCTGAAGGAATGGGCTGAGCAGCAAGGATGCTAATCCTGGAGGGGCCTATCTGTAACCTACAACCCAGCTAATAAACCTCGTCTTTTATAACTTACGAGTATCTATCCTTGATTATAACAGTACCCTCGCCTGCAGTGGTTGGCCAACGCTTCCTTAGTGTCAGTGACTCCAGTGGAAGCTGAGATAGAACAGTGAAGATTCAGTCTATGAGGCAGGGTGGGCTCAGACACAATATGTCACAAGAGTGAACATCTATAAGTTGTTCTTGGTATTTTCAGGCAAGAAGGTCATTTGGCAAGGAATGGCACCAGGTCAAGGGGGCCTGGTACTGCCACCAGGGGGCCTCTGGTCTTAGGTATGCTCAGTTACCAGCACTGGAGCTACAACTCCTCACAAGACTGGGGCCAGCAGAAGCCCCAGGTGTCTCCAGACATCCTCACCCCCCAGCAGGGGTATCTCGGGCATAGCAGGGGTGTAGGTGGGTAGGCGGGTGGTGGAGAGCTTGGGACTTACTACAGCTCCAAATTCTGCAGAGTTCTATCACCATTACCAAGGCCAATAGACCACAACCTCCCCACATTCCTCTTCGGGACTTTAATTGCCAAATTGATTTCACCAAAAATACCCGAAACATG
This sequence comes from Calotriton arnoldi, assembly GCA_963921515.1. Classification (NCBI taxonomy): domain Eukaryota; kingdom Metazoa; phylum Chordata; class Amphibia; order Caudata; family Salamandridae; genus Calotriton; species Calotriton arnoldi. Next base: position 1,277,737 of record CAWUFW010005517.1, on the reverse strand, counting down.
CCTTTGCATACGTCATTGAATCACAAGAGCTCACAGTGCACGTGACAGCGCCAAAACCTTCAAAAGGCAACATCCTGGACGTCAGTCTGACCCTGCTTGACCTCTAAGTACCAGAGACCCACATAGTGGTCTCAACAAGATGTCACCTCACTCAGCATAACAAACACAGGCACAATGGACAGCCCAAACCACAGCAGGCTCATTCATTGGCTTATGTGAGCCAGCACTCACCACTTTCCCCAGCATGACAACAGAGATGACCTCACTTCCTGAACCCGTCAACCGCACTCTCCAGGCGTGCTCCTCTCTGCTCATCTTACGCCCTACACCACTGGTGCTCTCACACATCCAAGAACACAACTGAAGACTCACCTGCACACCTGGGACAGCTGACTAAACTCCAAGAAATCCCAGGCTCTCTTGAGACTCACAAGCCATCACTCAAAATAGCAAACTCACACTTCTACTTAAAACCCATACTCAAAGCAAGAACTAAAAGTGTTCTCAAGGCCGCAAACACTGCTTCAACTGCCCCCTTGTGTGAACTGCCCAGGGCAAGCAGCCAGTGACTTTAAAATATTAGTTAATAGACAAACTCATCACAGTGAGAGTCAACATCAACACTGCAAACAGCCATCCTGAAAGACCCCATACACCACCATGTCCCACCACCGAAGTCTCTGTTTCCAATGCCTGACAGGGTAAATCCTGCCCAGCGTCTCCCCCCTTTAAAGCCACCACATTTGACAATGGCATAATTCTCTCATCCATCCTCGACGCCATCTTTTCTCAAGCTCTCATGTCCATACTAAAAGTCAAGTGTGCCCTAGGAGCCGGCTCACTGTGTCTTGTTTCCCTTCCTTCTTCTCTCCCTGGCCCCTCAGCAGTAGATAGGAGGCTGTTGCGGGGCTCAGGGTGGGACAAGGGGCCAGCCCTGTGTCGTCATTGACAGCTAAAGAGTGAGTGATGTCATTTATGCTGCCCCAGGCATTTTGATCGGCCTCCGTGGGATGAATTCCAGGACCCCAGAACCTGCCAAATTTATGTTTTTGCGTTGAGCATTATGTGGAGGTCTGGCACCTTGCTTTGTTGTTAAATGTCCATTGCTTTGTTGTTAGATTTCCCATCCACAGCTGGCCTCCAGCCTGCAGCCCTCTCCTTTAAACTTGTTTACCAGCCTGCCCATTACTCCATCACTGAGACTGGCAGCTTCAGACTCCCATCTCTAACTGTGCTGGGGTGCAAACAGTGTCCCCATCACCTCGCATCCTCTTTGCAGTCTTTCCTCGCCGCCTTTTGCCACCGCAGGGACTTCTGCACTATAAGTCTGCCTGTCTTCTAGGACACAATGTCTTTCACCTGTGGCGCAAACTATAAATAACAGCTCCAGCCATTAGGTGAACGTGCCCAGCCCAGTCTCACTGAACCCCATACTGATGGTGAAGCAGGTATTGGGTCTTTACCTACTCTGACCTTTGACCCTTCAAGTACAGAGTGAAAGGTAAAGACATGGTTATGTAGATCCCTTGGTTCTTTATGTTTCTATGGTATAAAAAGTGTAGTTTGGAAAGTCTTGTTTATGATAAACCCTGTTGCTAATATTGTTGGTATACGCCCTGAATATCGACCGCAGAATATGGAAGACAAACTATCACAAAAAAAACTATTGACAGGTAAGTCTAGATTTCCTATACTTTAATCCACATATATGTACCTATGCTGTAGATATATCGTCAAGGTATGTAGATGTGAAGTAAGAGAGAGTAAATCTATACTTCCCTATATGCATTTACCTTTCGATATTCTACCCTCGATATTCTTGTACTACAATATTCTGGGGATGGATATTCCGTAGCACAATATATTGTAAAGATAGAGGCCCCCTGCTAATAGGGTACAGTTCCTTAAGGCAGGGTTAATGAATCTAATGTAATAGACTTAAGGCAACAATGATATAAAATCACAGCAATAACCTAATGAATTGAGACACATATATAAACAAAGAGAGAACCACAATATCTGATGGTTATATATAAAATTTTAAAAATGTTTTATTAATGAACAATAAGATAATGGCAGAAATGTATAATATTAAAACAATACCCCAATTATACTAATTCAATCATACTATCATTCATACATTAAAAAGTCACAATTGATTTTGACAGTATAATAAAAACACTTAATGTCTAATAGTCTTGATCAATAAAGTACAATGTGGCAAAATGAACTATTCTGTTCTGTTCTACGCGCGTTTCGGCACAAACCAGTGCCTTCGTCAGGAAAAGGGGCCACAAGGGATCAAGGATGATTTCTTAATTCACTCCTATAGGATGGTGAAAGAGTGACGAAGACTGCTACTGTTATTGAAACATGTCCAAAATCTTTAAGCAATAGATGTCCAATTTGTAAATGGATTTAACCTAACATCACAACCCAAGGGTTTAAAAGACTGACGTCCACCTCAATTTGGGAGTTCCCGCGTGGATATCGTAGCGTGTGGAGGCAACCCTTATCCGGCATCTTTAAAACGTCCTAAAAATATAATTTTTATCTATTTGTTAACTATCGGAATTAAAATCATTTAGACGATCCAAATTGAGGTGGACGTCAGTCTTTTAAACCCTTGGGTTGTGATGTTAGGTTAAATCCATTTACAAATTGGACATCTATTGCTTAAAGATTTTGGACATGTTTCAATAACAGTAGCAGTCTTCGTCACTCTTTCACCATCCTATAGGAGTGAATTAAGAAATCATCCTTGATCCCTTGTGGCCCCTTTTCCTGACGAAGGCACTGGTTTGTGCCGAAACGCGCGTAGAACGAACAGAATAGTTCATTTTGCCACATTGTACTTTATTGATCAAGACTATTAGACATTAAGTGTTTTTATTATACTGTCAAAATCAATTGTGACTTTTTAATGTATGAATGATAGTATGATTGAATTAGTATAATTGGGGTATTGTTTTAATATTATACATTTCTGCCATTATCTTATTGTTCATTAATAAAACATTTTTTAAATTTTATATATAACCATCAGATATTGTGGTTCTCTCTTTGTTTATATATGTGTCTCAATTCATTAGGTTATTGCTGTGATTTTATATCATTGTTGCCTTAAGTCTATTACATTATATTCCGTAGCACAATCAAGATTGTTCTGTATCTCGCAGGCATGATCCCAGGCCTTCTTTCCATGCTCCTGACCTACCGAGTTTCTGATCCCAGAGGCGAGGCTCACCCTCCCAGCACTCACCCTACGTTGAGTCACCCTTTGAGAAATTAGCATCACTCCTATCTGCCAGAGTCAAAGCCTCCTCCACTGCTGGACCCATCCTGCTCTAATACCTGCTCTCAGTCCAACCCCCCCCCCCCTGCCCTAGCTTCAGTCCATAGCACTTCACTAGATGTTTGTATGAAGCCAGGACAGGTCATGGGCCTGGTCAGAGTGACTGCTGGTGTTCCCCTTCCCCTACAAGGGGTCAGAAGAAGCGGGCGCTCAGAGAAAGTCTCCAGAAGGAGCTTGTTGAGGGATGGAGGTCTAAGCACAACAGCCCACAGTACAGGACCAGCTCAGGTGACTTCCACCTCACCAGCTGATACACCAGGGCACCGGATGGAAAAGTATTCTAGAAATCGTACATGGGGGCATATTCTCAAGGACTTATCGCCGATTTATCGGCACTTTAGCGCCGCAAAAGTGGCGATAGATTTATCGCCCTATTCTCAAGCTGGTGAAAACTGACGATATCGCCAGTTTTCCAGCGATAGCTGCCGCAAAAAATATCGCCACGGATGAGAGCGACAACTAACACTAATGTATGCAGAGTAGGCGTTCCCGTGCAAAAACACCCAAAAACACCACTTCGCGATATTCTCAACGACCAGCCAGATCTGCGATGCGATCCAAAAAAAGGCGATAAGGCGCGTTAGCAGCAGGGATTTAACACCTGCCTTTTACTGATGTTAAGCAGGACGACAACCTGCAGTATGAAAGGGAGCCCAGCCCAGAGCCACATCAGAAGACCAACACATGTCATGGAGCTACTGACCATGCAGCTCGGAGACCCAAGAGGTCCACAACACCCACCGCCACCACCCCCAGGCCCCCCCCCCCCCCCGGACTACCACCGAGGCAGCGCAGAACAAGACAGCCGACCTTCCGAAAATGGCATGGCCCCTCAGCCACACAATTGCAGAATGTGGGGAGAGGTGGGAACCAAGTATGTGTGAAGGAGGCAAGACACTCATCAATAAGAATGTACACAATGCCAATTGTGGCGGAGATGTGCTGGACAGACTTCAGTATGCAGAGCACAGACATGTCCATGTGGACATATACTGCTGGTGTTTGTAGTGTTGTGGACAGTGGATGCAACCATGTCACCTCAGGCAGTGGGGAAGACCTCGGTCATGTAGCTGTGTCGTACCCCCCTGTAAGCGTAAGCGGAGTGGGCGGGTCCGGCATACTCCAGTCCAGCGTAGGAGTGTGAATAAATAGGCCGGGGCTCTGGGCGTGGCTCACTTCCCGGATGGCCAACACGTCTGCCAGGGTGGCGCCCCTCACCCTGCCACGGGTCCGCTGCCGTGACCGCCAGCCTCCTCAGCCGATTGCTAGCTTCCGCGACACTGGCCCCCAGCGCACACAGCGGCACAGCACCGCGGAGTCATGTGTGTGCTGACTACTGCCTTCGGCTTACACTGCGGTCAGCAGGTCCCCCAATTCAAATTAAATCTTGATTTATTTATGGAAAAGTCCAGTAGGCAACAGACATTGCTTCCAGTGTGGCCCGCCCGGACGACGCATCATCGCAGGCCGCACACCCGCTGAGCACTTCAGGTGCCACTAACTCAGTGCACCACAGGTCATGGACCCTTTATGATTGAATCTTGTATGTGTGACTCCAGATCTGGTGCTCCTACCTCAGTGCACCACAAGTCATTGACCCTTTATGATTGAATCTTGTGTGTGTGATCCGATGAACACTGTTCCAGTTGTTGCCAGCACCAACCACTCCCTGAGGGCTGGCTTACAGTCACCCCACACCCATCCAGCACAGGCGTCATTGGACATGTGACCCTGGTAATAAAAAGGGGCCGGGTGCACGTGCCCGTAGCCAGTTCCACTATCTATCTAAGTGTGTCTGTGTGGTAATTATGTATGCATGATGGCCCCGGGCCCTACCACATCACATTGTGCTGTGGACAGCGGACGCAACCATGTCACCTCAGGCAGTGGGTAAGACCTTGGACACGTAGCTTTGTCGTCTCCCCTGTAAGCATAAGCGGAGTGGGCTGGGCCGGCGTACGCCAGTCCAGTGTAGGGGTGTGAAGAATTTGCCCGAGGCTCTGGGCGTGTTTCAGTTCTGGCCTGGACAAGGAAGTAACTAATGCGTGTGTCTCTGTTGTAGTGTCGGCGCCACCCGGCCCGCAATCGACAATGTTGTAATGTAGCATGCACCCGGAGGGCAGGCTCGCACGAACGGAGAAATGAAGGAGCGCAAGACCGCTCGGGGTCTTGGCTCATACATGCCAAGTGTTGTGTGTATCTGTATTGCCGCAGCATGAGCCAAATGCCTAGCCTTAATCGCAGCGCGAGTTCAGCCAGGCATGAACCTACATCTGTGTCCGCCCTATCCTTACCATAGGCCTACACTCACGTGGCCGCCCACCTTCAACGGGCAACATCACAGTGTCGTTGTCAGGCTTGTGGACATGCGCAGACAGGCATGACAATGGTGTGCCGTAGGAGTGCAAGTGATGCAACCGCGCAGCACACACAGGTAAATAGGCTCGGGGGGAGGGAGGAGCAGCTGTGAGGCAACGTAACACACAGTGATGCCGCTCATTTTCCACATGCAAGACATGTCAGACATGAATCCCAAAGTCGCACACATCCCACCCCACCCCCAACAAGCCACATCACATTTCCTGAATGCAAGCAGATGACAAACTAACATTAGGGATGAAAGCTCCTTTGTCTGAACTATCAGGCGGAAGCACATCTGCACCTCCCACCTCGGAATTGCATGTGCCCGGCACCCCCTGACAGATACTATAGCAGCTGATGACGACTCCCACACTACGCACAGCCCGACGAAAGACCAACGTATACACACCCCACACACAGAAGTCCTTGCTCGAAAGTTATCTTGCATGGAATGGCCTTCACACTTACTCCCACACCATCCCAGGCGTACAACCGTTGCACACTAAAACAACTCATTGATCCGAGCTGTGGCATTTCATCCACAGAACTGGCGCAGGTCAGAACAGTGCCGCTTCAACCAGGGCCACTAACGCAATGGCAGAACATCCCGGACACATGCACAACCCCTGTCAGGTGGAACTGTACCGTGCACGTATGCTGCGTTTACTGGGGGTACTGCCATTGGCAGTGCTGCGGATCAGTTACCGGCTAAGCTTCCACCTTGCCAACGTCACCTGCGTTCAGCCTGTGTTGCATTGTCGATCGTGCATATTTGAGTGGTCCATGGATGTCTGCCTATCCAACAGGGCAGTAGCTGAACTGGAGTTTGACATGTGTGTGCGCCCCCTGTTGGCCCACGACCTGGAGTGTCACCGTGATACCCGTTTGTGGGGGGAAACATCCTTTACCACGAAACCATTACAACGCGGTATGGTTACATCGTGGTTTTGACAACGCAAGTCATTACATCGACTTGCGCTGGAGGGCGCTCTAGACTAAGGAATAGTGTGAATTACTATTCCAACACCTTCCCTACTGTACGTAGACTGGAGTTGGAATAGTAATTCACACTATTCCTAAGTCCAGCGCCCTCCAGCGCAAGTCGATGTAACGACTTGCGTTGTCAAGACCGCGATATAACATACCGCGTTGTGATGGTACGCGTTGTATCATCATACATTCGTTTGTGGGATGCCTTGATACTTGGCATACATGCTGGCAGCTGGACCTGGGAGATTGCACAACTCCTCGTGTGCAGTGACCACATTGAACCGCTCCCCTATTGGGCTGTAGTGCTAATTGGTGAAAGGGGGTGGACGCAGCACATCTGTCCGGACCTGCTGATGGATTGCCTGGCCGTCCTGTTAGATGAAGTCGACAACGACCTCATGTTGGAAATGATAGCCTACGAAACTGCAATCGCTTTCATGGACGAGTAACTACGTACCTGCAGCCACAACAGATTGGAACCCATTGCACATGTCCCAACACCTTGTTGCATCTTGGAGATCTGGTCACATGTCCCACGACAACAGTGGACATGGCTGCATTCGCATGGACTCCGAATACATGAGCGGACAACAACACGGGTTAACACACACCTGTGAAAGGTGAGGCACTCCCCCAGAGTGGGCAGCAGCGCTTGGCAACGTTCATCATCCTGACATACTGCTGCATTGGTCTGCATGTTGTGGCACTTATCTTACCCGTACTGACACGCATATGCTAATAAAGTCTACGCACCTTCACTTGTATTCAACTGTGATGAGTGTTGATTTGAATGACAATGTGTGTCTCACTGCCTATCTGGGTCTCGGCCATACATGCGCATTGATTGCATTACCCAGGGAGTACCTTTTTGTGGAATCACTGTCCCTACATTCATCCATACTTTCATACTTGATTGATCATAGCCATGACACATCTGTGTGAATTAGAATGTTTTATTCGCATTCAGTGGAGTGTTGAAGCTGGACCAGTACAGGGCCATGCAAAGCCCACTTTACATTGTTGCCCTGTGGAGGACCAGCTAGAGTCCTTTAGGGATTGACAAGTTCATCGGAAGAGGAAGACTCCAGTCCGCAGTGTGATTGCTATGTCATTGGTAACCAAACAAAATATGGCAGTCTATGTCGAGGTCCAAGGTGAGTGTCACTGAGTGTATCGGGGGACAGTGGAAGGTGTTATTCCAGGGCATGATGCAAGGGCAGAACCAAGCTGAAACAGGCCATATGGCGGAGATGAATGCTACCACTTCATTCTTACCACAAAGCCAGATTCATCATCATCTTCATCCTCTGATGTGTCAGGTGCCTCACATGTGGGTGGTGGTGTTTAGTCTGCATCACTGTGTGGCACTGACACATCAGGGGCCGGAGGTGGAATGTCTGCCGCACTGTGTGGCACTGACACTTCAGGGGGTGGAGATGTGGATGGAGTAGTTGCAGCAGCATTCATCCACGCAGGCCTTGTGGCGGCAATGCCATGACGAGGATCTGCAGGGCATGGAAGATCTCAGCTACATCTCGCTGGTGTGCTGCCGTGGCAAACATTCTTTCCGCCTGCATCCGCTCCAAGCTCTCCATCATTCTCCTTATGTGTCCCAACTCCCTGCTGACATCGCTGGAGCCACTCCGACTAGACAGTTGTTCTTGGCTCAGAGTCAAGACTCCAGCGATGTCAGCCATGGATTTTTGGAGAGCATGGAGCGGACAGTGGGTGTCCGTTAGGGACTGTAAGTCGTCCCTGATGGGACTTAGACACCCACGTATGGCATCTAGTTTGGCTGCCATGAGGTCGAACCCCACCCGCAGCTGATCAGCCATCTTCTCCTGGCACCCTAACACACGGCGTTGGAATGCCATGTGTTGGTCGTGGGTGTCCTGGGAGACAGCCGTGGTGGTGGGTGCTTCCTGCTGTGTGGTCTGTGCAGGGGTGGGGTCTCCTCGATGCAGCTGGGCTGCCCTGCTCCTGGAGGTGGGGTGCCGAAGCTGTCCATGAGCTGTTGGAGGGCGTCGGTGTCGATGTTGGGGAGGTCCTCTTCATCATCAGTGCTGAGTTGTTGGGTCTGCTCTGCAGGAGGTGTTGATTCTCCCTCTGCAATGTGAAGGGGAGATGCAGATTGACATTGTGTTCACATGTATGTTCACGCATTGTACAAGTTTACTGACAGACTGCATGACAATGTACATTGTGACTGTTTGTGAGGAGATGCCTATTTGATGCGAGCCAGTGGACATTTCGACAACATCACAGATGTGTGTTTGTACTTGTACATTCTCATCCCACATTTCCCTGCTATGCCAAATGTGATTGGCCAGTTTCTACACACAAGCGGCACCAGTTGTGTCCTCTGTTCTGAACGTGTTGCAGTTTGTACCACATTGTTGTCAATGTTGATGTGCTCTGAATGTTATGTGTGTGTGCTGCATTTTGGGAGAGTCGCCCCTGCAGCTCTGATTTTGCTGCCCCTTATCCCTTTCAGGACGTGTGCCTTTGACTTCTGTGCTTATACAGTGCTGAGATGTTGCATACTTATGTAAATTGGGCTCTTGGTGGGAGTTGGGACTCTGGGGCATGGTTTGTCCGCAGATGTGTTGTTGACGTCAGGGGTTGTTTGTGCACGTGGATGTGTCAGAGTGTGACCTGCTCCTTTACGGATGTGGTCCACACTCAGCCACCTCAGTGTCGTGGCATGCAACATGTCATGATATATTGACTGCAGCCATGCTATTCGTCATGCAGTGTCACTTGCATTGTCAGTGTGGCTCACAGACACGCCGCTTGCTGGGTTTGGCACATGTGCATGGGTTAGTTGTGAGATTGGTGATGTGTGGGAAGGGCCCCTCTGGGCACATAGTCGACGTGGGCCTACTTGCTGTTTCTAGGTGTGCTGCAGTGTGCCAAGGGGATCAGGGACATGATCTAGAGTCATTATGGGTGTGCACTGTGCTATACTTAATTGTGCATGTGTGACATTGTGCCCATCTCCCCCGTCCCCCAGTCCCTGGTCATTACTCACCCTGTTGCTGTTGTGTCAGGTCATGTTGAGCAGTGTCCGGTCCCCCAACTCCTGCCACCGTCTCCACACTGATGACTGTGGACACCATTTCCTCCATCTCATCCAGCTCCTCCTGTGGCGCTGGACTCCCACCTCCAGTCTGCATTGCTGCCTTCTGGTTGTTGCTGAGTTTCTGCTTGGTTTTGCGCTTCACATCATTCCAGCGCCTCTTGACCTCTTCCATTGTCCTCCTCAGCACTCCGATTGCATTCACCTTGTCCACGATGGACTGCCATATTGTATTTTTTGTTGCCAATGACACAGTGGAGGTGACGAACAGTTGTTGATGGTGTCCTGTCACCTCCGTTATCAGGATCCTGTTTTCCTGTGGACTGAACCGCGTCTTCCTCTTCTTCTTCTCCTTGCCCTTCCCTGACCCCGAGGTCCCAGGCTGGTCCTCCGTGGGGCTTGTGGGGTTCTGGTTGTCCTCTGTACTTGCTCTGGCTACCTCCATTGTGCTACGCAGTTGCTTTGGTTTTGTTTGTGGGTTTTTTTCTGCTTTTATGTTGATTTTTCCCGCCTGACGTGTGTGAATTGCAGGCCTGGCGCAGCTTATCGCTGATTTCTTTATCGCGGTTGGGCCCATCGCAACTTTTTTCACGTTCGGCTTTGGATTTTTATCGCCGTCCCGGTAATTTTATCGCGGTCATTTGACGCGTTATCTGGAAACTATCGCATCTTACTGCCGTGTTGAGAATACGACGTTGACACGGAGTTATTTTCCTGCGATAGACGGCGATATGAGAAATTGCGTTAACCTATTTTGGCGATGATTATCGTACGTTCTTGAGAATATGCCCCTTAGCTTCACAAATAAATTAAGAGTGATTTGTACTGGACTAAGTGTGGATGTAATGTTCTGTGCCGATTTGCCTGACAGATAGATGGAAGTGGAGTTTCTAATGTAAGTTCCACCACTATTTCGGTATTTTTTATTTTTATTTGTTTAACTGCCGCTATTCACTCTTGTGAATTATTTCCCAGAGCACATATTGACTAAATTCAAAGTTTATATGAAACGTTGATGATGTAGACTGTTTTGAACTGATAAGAATTGCGCAAATAGTTATAACCATTGATGGTTCAAACTTATTTGAACATTGTCTTCTCCAGAGAAAACGCCTTGTTTTTAAGACTTTACACCACCTATTTCACATCACCTAAACTGTGCTGCATGTCACTTTGAGCAACCAAATTTTCTTAGATTGCTAATTCACTTTCTGTATAGTGCACATCATGAGTTGATTGTGATCATTGAATTTATTTTATAATGTGTTCTGTGTAACAAAAAAATTCAGAGAAAAATATTATTTCACCCTTCAAGAAAATCCAAGAGAACCACTCGCTATCAATATCCAGGATCCTGGGGAATATCAGATTTGCTTAGTTGAGGCAGTCTCGTCACTCGCTTCTGGACTTTGAATTTTGTTTTTCGAAGCATCCACACTGATACTGTCGGACCGTCTAGCCAAGGATTAACTAGTGCTCTGGTAATTTACAAAGGTGGCTAGATGGACTTGAGTTGGTGTATTCATCTAAGCACCTTCAGTTGAACATTTGTCTTTGTAGTTCCAACATTGATACATGGGGCAAACAAGACCTTTATACCAATCAATCAATTAAAAAGGATTTATAGAGCATGACTAAACAACTGTGAGGGTATCCAGGTGCTGGGAACATAGCTGCTAAGGGGTTCAGTTGAACAGCCAGGTCTTGAGTCCTTTCCTGAATTCCAGAAGAGAGGATGAGGTCTGGAGGTGAAGAGGTGGTCGCTCCAGGCTTTCGCCATGAGGTAGGAGAAAGAGCATCCTCCATTGTTGCTTTGGCGGATGCAGGGGGTGTGTGCGAAGGAGAGAGAACCAGAGTGCAGGTGTCTGGAGGGTTGGTGGGAGTTCAGGTGGTGTTTGATGTATGCTGGTCCTTGGTTGTGTAGGCTCTTGTAGGTGTAGAGCAGCATCTTAAATTGACAACTCTTCTGAATGGGGAGCCAGTGGAGCTTCCTGAGGTGGTGAGTGATATGAGTCCATTTGGGGAGGTCGAGGATGAGTCTGGCTGCTGAATTCTGTATGGTCTGTAGTCTCTTCAGGAGGTGAGTGGTGATTCCTATGTAAAGTGTGTTGCCATAGGACTTTGGTCGGAAAGGTGAGCAGAGAGATGGGGTCAGTAGTTCTTGAGTTCGCTGGGGTTGGCGGAAGGTTTCCTGAGAAGGGGTTTGACGTATGCCTGTTTCATACTTAGAGGAAGGTAACCGTGGTTATGGATGAGTTTAAGATGGCGGTGGGCTCGCTTCTGATCATTTTGCTCCCAAGGTTAAAAATGTGGTGTGGACAGGGGTATGTGGGTGCTCCTGAGTGGACGGAGTTCATGATGGCTGTGGTGTTCTGTATGGTGAGCCGGTCCCAGGCGGTGAGCAGGTGGTCAGAGATAGCATTGGGGTTTGCATCTGTGGGAGCAAGGAGGCTGAGGGTGCCAGCGGCGGTGGGTTGGAGTTTGAAGTTTTTGTAGATGGTGCAGGTCTTGTCGTGGAAGACGTCCACCAGGGTGTCACATAGTTCCTGAGAAGGGGTGATGATGTTTTCAGTGGCTGAGGGGTTGGAGAACTCTCTGACAATGCTGAAGAGTTCCTTGCTGTGGTTAACGCTGGCTTTGATGCAGTCTGCCAGGGCACTCCTCTTTGTTGCTTTCAGTAGTTGATGGTATTGGCTGACGGATGAATTGAAGGTGGCTTGGTCCGTGGGCTTCTTGCTGGTGCGCTATTTCTTTTCTAGTCTCTTGCAGTTGCGTTTCGTGGTTCTTAGTTCTGTGGTGTACCAACTGGCCTGTTTGGTGGGTCTCTTGAGTTTGATGGGTGACTCTGTTGGTGCAATTGATGATCCAGGTGGAGAAGTTCTTGACAGCCTGTTCTATTTTGGTTACGGTGTAAGTGTGGGAGTTGTTGAAGGCATCGGTTTACTGGTTCTCTGATACTTTGTTCCAGCTGTGGTGTGAGGTGCTGGGAGGCTTGGTGGCGGTGCTGGAGGATACTGTGATGGTGAAGTGGACGATGGCATGGTCTGTCCAGGTGAGCTCAGTGACCTGGCTGTACTTGACTCTGTCGCTGGCCATGAAGATTGAGTTGAGAGTGTGTCATGCTTAGTGTGTGGGGTCGGTGAGTAGTTGGGGGAGGCCAATGTTGTTTGTGCTTTTGAGGAGGCTGGTGGCGTTGGCATCATTGAGGTTGTCAAAGGGAAAATTGAGTTCTGCGAGGAAGATGTAGTGTTTGGAGTCAATGGTGAGCGGGCGATGAATTCGGGGATGGCATTGCAGAAACTGAAGTGAGCTCCTCGAGGTCTCTAGGTGAGAGGGCATCTGATGGTGGTTTTGTCATCAATTTGGAGGTGGAAATTTAGCTGTTTCATGATCGGGGTGGTGTAGCAGTGGTACACTGGATAGTTTCTTTGTGGAAGATAGCGATTCCACCTCCGTGTTCATTGATGCGGTCCCCGTGTGTCATCTTGCAGCTGTTTGGAGTTGCTGAGGGTACTTGAGCCAGGTCTTGGTGGAGGAGATGATGTCGGAGGTGAATGAGGTGACGGTGTCCCAGATCTTGCTGTTGTGCTTGCACAGTGATTGTGCATTGAGCAGGAGGCAATGGAGTTGTTTTGAAGCAGCCATGGTTGTTCGTCGTTGTGCGTGCGGTTGCTCCAGTGATGTAGGAGAAGGGACAGTGTTGGCAGGAAAAGGCTCCTACTGTTGATCGTGGAGAAGTGCGGCAACAGTTGTTGTTATGTGGTGTGAGGTCCAGGGCTCGGAGCTCAGTGGTGGTGTATCGGTGAGTGGGGGAAGAAGCAGGGTTCCTGGCACTCGGCGCGGTCTAGGCGGGGTCGGCTGTGGATGGGAGCACCAGTGGTGCTGTCGCTATGCGTGACCACTGGGCGGTCACCCATCGGCCTCCATTAAGTAGGTCCTGAGAGGAGGGGGGGGACGCTGGGAGGCGATGAGCAGGGCTTGCGAGGGAGGGAAGGAAGTGGGAGGTAGATGCTGCCGGAAAAAGCGACGAGAAAAAGCAAAAGGAAAAAGTGGTGGAAAGCGAGCGAGCAGAGAAACAACAGAAATTAGCAAAGGCAATACAAAACTAAATAAGTTGAACAAGGTTAAACAAAGATGAGTTAAACAAGGTTGATCACAATAGCACAATAACAAAGTGAACAATTCAATAACCAGGGAGACAGTGAAGCAGCTAGGGGGAGCTTCACAAGGGACCTGCTCAATGGGGTCGTGCTGCGGCCTCCATTAAGTAGGTCCTGGGAGGAGGGATTGGCGCTGGGAGCTGGTGGGTGGGGCCTATGAGGGCAGGAAGCGGAAGGGAGATGCAGCAGGGAAAACGTGGCAGGAAAAAGCTGCGGCAAAAAGTGCTACGCAAGCGTGCGGGCTGAAAAACAACAGAAATTAACAAAAGCAGTACAAAACTGAACGAGTTGAACAAGATTACATAAAGATGAGTTCAACAAGGTTGACCACAATAACACAATAACAAAGTGAACAACTTAGTATGCAGATAGGCCGCGAAGCAGCAAGGGGAGCTGTCACAAAGGACCTGCTCCTAACACAAGGATTTTGTTTCATTTGACAGACTTTGGCCTCACTTAACACTTGGCATCTTTTAACCTTGTTAAACTCCTGGCTATAAATGCCACCAATTAGATTGTTCTACTTCATGTAATCTGCCTGGTCCTTTTTGAAATGGCTGGATTTCTGTAATTCATATTTGACTTTTCTGTTGTTCCATCTTCTCCAGGAAAGGCATCATTATTGATGGAAATGAAGGAGTGATAAAGTAGACCGTGTGTTACATTTATATTTTGAATACTGATTTCATGTATCGAATATTGAAGGCAGATTTAACTAATGCTCCGCACTTCTAAGATGGAAGCCGAAATGGTGAGTGTCCGGTGTATATTTCCCAAACCAAGATGGTGTCCACATAGTGAAAATCACATTCCAAACTAGAACAAATGTGAGCTAGAATGTGGCGGCCATCTTTGAACTCTAGTTTATCAAGGCGCTCACTGAGGAGAACCTTGCTTCCCAACTGCCATTTTTGTCTTTTCTTGTCTCACTCATTTTAAAGAGTGAACTGTGCTACAGTCATCGCTGGAAAATCCTCTTTGTGGTTTCAGCTGAATATCTGGATGTTGTTGGAGTGCCGCCATCTGTGTTTGCATGGACTCGGGCATTTCTTCAAAGGCTGTATTGAATCCTGACTGATTCTTTTGAACTAAAGTTCTGTTTTCATTTGCAGAGAGTCATTTTCAATTCTTACTACAGAGCTTGAAACACATATTTGATTTGGTTTTTTGAACGTTTTGTAATCTGCATTAAACATAATTCAAGGTAGTTGAGGGATTATGTTCTGCATGCCTATACATCATCACACCTCAGAAGAGTTAGACTTTAAACTAACATTTCATACCTGTGCAGCTGCTGAACCATTTCTATTCACAAGCACTCATAGCAGAAGAGTGCTACCCACCGCTAAAAGGTATATCAAGCATAGTACCTTAGAGAGTATGAGGAAGTTCAGTTCAGAAGACTATACGCTAAATATTGTTTGTTTATTCACTTCAGGACTCAAGCAGATGAGACAAATCCATCCGAGGTCCAAGAGAGGGTACTGATGGAGCAGGGTAAACGAAAAAAATTTAACCTCCTAATATTTATGTTGAATAATTAACACACAGGTTCGTCTCAGTAAATAACCAACCATGTATGTTACATGAAAAGGGTTATGGGTAACATGCTATATCCGTGCAAACTAATTTACTTACAATTGTTAACGTGGATAACATAAGCCTAATAATTTGCGCATTAATTAGAATAATAAATGCATGATTTGTGCTTGGAAATAAACTGTGTAGTGGCAAAGAAAAGCGGTTGGTAAGTAAGAAATGGCTTTATATGTCGCTTTTGCTAGGTAATACTTAATTGGAGTACGTAGAATGACGGGAGGGAAACGAAAAGGTTTATATTCTTTATTCTTAACTATGTTCTGTTTATCTTTATAATAGTTCGCTTAGGCCTGTTGTGCCGCGATGTAAAAATGGCTGCCATGAAAAACAAGCTAGAGTACGCAAGCGCGTAGTGGGTACCGAAAGCGAGAAAGGCTGTGAACAAGAGGGATCATGTGACCGTCCCAAAGCCTAGGATGGAAGCGTGGTCAAGGCTGCAATGACCTTATTATACATACGTGTGCCAAAGAAGGACATAGCGAAAAGCGTGAGAAGTTGCAGTGAATATGTGAATGAACAATGAACTGTTCAACTTAAAAGTATCAGAAAAGGATACAGATTGAAACCAATGTGCGGATGGGTAATGTCATGAACCCGTGAGAAACGACAGAAGTATGAACTTTCCACAAAGAACTGGTTGGAGCAAGGATATTCATAATGAGATGTATACTGACCCCAAATGGACCAATTAGAGAGAATCTCGCCCCCAAAGATGTAACATTTTCACTTAGTAAGCTAGTATTAGGGTATAAGAAGACCTACTCTTAGAGGGGGGGTGATCGGGAGAAGCTAGAGGGGACGAGCTGCTGCTGCTATTTTATATTTTTGATTGAGCACGAGACGCTGCTGTTAGAGAACCTTTTTGCTTTTAATAGATTTTCCATTTAATACTATTAGACCTTTTTATTCTTAAAATACTAAAGGGGAAAAGAACAGGATTGTGGCGGGAAACATCCTATAGGTGGTCCGTCGAGAAGGCCTGTTTTTTTCAGGCCAGATAGACAGTTTTTCGGGAGTTCTATGCTGTGATCTGAATTCATTGCTGTGACGAACTTTGTTTTTCCATCTAATAGGTATGCATTGCAATTTCAATTTATTCTTATAATGATGCTAAATGTAATAATCTGAATAATAAATTTGAAACTTATTCATGCTTCTAAAAATTATATAAACTTTATTATCTTTAAAAACAATGAGTCAGTGGTTTTTAGCTCAATGATAAGTGTAAAATGTTAAAAGGTTTATAGTGATTGAGCTGGTCTTAATCACCATCAACTGATTCCTACTAGTTGGTCCATCGACCAATGAGCGGAATACCTTAAAGCTTGAGAAGTATTATGTCGTTTTAAAAGGTATCCCGTCTCCTTCCAGCAAATCATTAACTGTTTTCTCGTAGATAGAAATGGATGAAATCCAGGTAATATATGAGAGAGTGAATGTTTATGCGGTGTTATGGGCCCCACCGTCATATGGATATAGCTGTGGAAAGAGGGATATTTGTACCTGGACGTCCAAAGCATATAGGAGAAGTCATTTTATTGATAGCGCTGGATCAGTACCATGCAGTGATATGTCTCTTTCTCAATACCCCTTTCCTTCTGTATTCTCGCGAGTTGTTTCTTATCCTTCTCAAGCACAAGGTGCATGAGACAGATCTGAATCGAAGTCCACACAGCCCCACAGTGGAACCATGAGTCTGGCAGTCACTCACAAGTAACCTTCTTGATCATGTCTTGGAGGTGCCAATAACGATCCATTATTGTCAGTAAGTCAGGAATGATCTATTCTACGGCCAGGCCTAAATCCCCACCAACATTAGCAATTATTTTCATTAAACTGTTAAGGTTCTTTTTTTGCTGGCGCTAGCATCTTGCCAACAGAGGTAGTCATGGTTGTTTACTTGCCTCTTGTAGTCTGATGGGTGATGCCATGTTTTTTTCTGGGAGCAGCGAGCAAAGTCTTCCCAGTGCTGCGGATGCTGCATTGCTTGGATTTAGTGGTGGGCAGTTCAGTGATCTCACAATGGATTTTAACTAGTTAGTGTTAAATTTTGTACAGTGGACACCAGAAGGTCTATTGAGTACCTTTCTTGATTACCCAGGAATCCTCCCAGTAGCCAAGATGCCACCCTGGACATAACGATACTCATAAAAGGTGTCAAATGTCTTGTGAGGAGGGTAAGAGAAAGGAGTAAAAAAAACTCCTTGGCAATCCTGTAGCTCTTGATTGAAGATGAAGATTAATTCTGAAGTTAATAGTGAGGCAGCACAATCGCCCGACATCAACAAGCATTTACACAAGTAGATTCAGTCAAAGCTTCAACTACTAGAAGCCAAAATAGAAGGAAGTGGGCGAGGAACGCAACCAAAAATAAGGGAATCGACAGCGCTGTGAGGCACCCATCGCTTGGAAATGCCTCCGTAAATATGATTCAAACAGGAAAAGGCTCTGCTTCATCTTGGATCGGGAGCTTTGCGTAGCATTCTGTGCAGAGACCGGCATCTTAGAAAAGAGAGTTTAAAAGACTTGTCTGTGAGTCTTTCATGAAGCCCATGGTGTCAATTTGGCACATGACACCTTTGACAAGTTTTGCCCAACGCGGAATTCCACAGTCCCATCACTGCCGGTTATTACCTAACGTTCCAGCTCAAGGGACATCCCTCTAGATGGTCAGACGCCCCGATGGGATCTACGTATCGAGGAGGCTTAACCACATGTTGAGTGTGATGTCCTCCAACAAGCTGCTGACAGTGCAACGAGCACCGCAGCTTCTCCTGAATATGTGTAGTCTCTGGTAAGCTCTCGGCACAGATGTAACAGTTTGCATGGTTTGTTGGTCACCTACGTTGTTGCTCAGGTTCTTTGGTCTGAATACACTCGTATTGCACTAATCACAAACAAGTAATCATTGTCGTTCCGAGTTCTAGACCATACCTCTAGTTTGCCTGCATTGGCTCCGGTTTGTCTTCCTTCACTTCTAAATGTTTCGGAACACTTTGGACTGAGTTTTAATGTTAGTGAGTAGAAGTGCTCTATCAGTCACTCACAATCACCCACAGTGGGTTGGGGTCTTCGTTGACGGTCTCCACCGTTCATCTTCCCATGACTGGAAGTTTCCCATTGTGAGGACTCAGTGTGACAATAACTTGAAGTGCCAGGTCAGGTCCAGGGTCTTCTGCAGGAATGTGGAGTTAAGAACAGAAGATAACGGACTATATGAAGTATTGACTGGATGTGGGCGAATATCAAAGTCTTGCTGTTTTCCACTGCATGTGGCCCAGGTGCAGGCGTAATCCTTGTAGCAGGTAACTGATATTTCCCTGCTTGTTTTTGATTCTCAAACTATGTGTGGCCTCATGGATGAGATTGTTGAGCTCGGCTATTCAATTAACGCAGAAATAGTTCCTGGTCAAGTCGTTCACAGGTAATTTCACTGCCTCCAGTCAGCTGTGGACCTGTAGGAAGTGTTTTGGCTCAAACTGTGCATTCACTAGTCCTGTGCTGATGCCTGGGATCACACAACTACTTGTGGAGCAGCTGCTGGTTCACAATCTGCAGGTTTGCAGCAGTACTTCCAGTGCATTCTGGTAGATGCAGTTAAAACACGCCATTTGACTCGCAGCATGAAGGTTTTTGCAGTCAAGTGCATGCAAAGTCAGCGCTGGCATTTCCTTGCATTTATTTTGTCGTTATGTTTGACTCTTCACAGGAGAGCAATCTTTGAGGCTTTGAGGAGCAAAGGATGCTTTGGTGAAATACCAAACCAAGCTCAGATGAACCCCACTTGCTTGGACAATCAACAGCCCCCTTCAGCTGGGATTAGACTTTTAATATCTTACACAGTCATGGTTCTCATACGTCACATGCTTTTACAAGTAGTCCCAAAGCATTCTGGTACTTGCAGTTCAAACATGTTAGGCTACTCACTGTTCGAAACTTTTTGCCAATAAAGTACATGCCCAGCGAGTTACAAATTCCCTTACACATGTGTTATTGTATGTGCCACCCCTCAAAGAGGAGCATTCATATTCTGGAGTGCATAAACCGCTGCAAGCCAAGCACAGGTGCACCTAACACTGGACATGTTTGCACCGGTCCTCCAAATGCATTCTGGGACATGCACTTCAGACAAGTAATTTATTCACTTTTGAACGTTTTTACAGGCAAGTACTTGTGCAGAGAGTGCCGTAAATCGCCCTATTTGAGTTCCATATTGTATGCCCCGCCCCTCAGAGGAGAGCATCCCTTTTCTGGGATACATCACATGTTTCTCCTAAGTATCTGCAGTGAGCTACTGTAAAGTATGCTGGATAGCAAAGAATCAGATCGAATGTATATCCGAGTTTTCAAATGACTTTTATTTTCAGAGGAAAAGCAGATATCACAGGAGTGCGCCCCTCCTCAGCGAAGATCAGAGTGCATCTGACAGAGATGCATTCCGAACTCATTAAGGAGAAACTGTCACACGAGCCATTACATTTCATCATAAACATGTTATGGTTAGCGCGGGCCGCACTGGGCTGGAACCATGTATTACAAGACCTTTGTTACATACAGTAATGGACATAGAAGAGTCACTAAGGGCAGTGACTGAGTAAGCATCATTAGAGCTACTAAACCAGGCTCAGCGGTGTCCTGTCAGCACAGACACCGAACCACAGCTCCGTCCTGCTGGGAGGAGGGTGTAAACATGTTTCACATGAGTGGTTCGCAGAGTGAACGTGCTGGCATCATACATCCAGTGCATTCTTGGATTTGCAGTTCAATTAAGTCATTGGGTTTGGTGTTTGGGGTCATGGCTCACCTAACCTCTGCCCCGAAGGACTGAATATGTGTGCTTTTCCTCGCCAGCGCTTAGAGGCACGTGCTATCACATCTGTACGCACTGCCTATGTTCGGATCATGTACTCCGTGTATTTACTCCACTCTGCTGACATCCCCTCCCACTCTGAATCTAACACCCTTCAAAGAAGAAATTGCCTGTCATGTCCCTGTTCCACGAATGACTATAATTTTCTCATCAAGGCGCTTTAGCTCCCTCGTTTGATATCAGAATCCTTCTGTTTTGTGCTCCAGTGTCGCATTGTCTCTGCGGCTTCATGCGCCGCGTGGGTTCCTGAACTTCTTTTGTGGGAGCATGAAACCTCTGGAATCTGTGCGCCTTTGTTTTACGCAGAGCTCTCTTTGTCCCTGGTAACCACCTCGGGCACCTAGCTATTTCACGCGTCTCTTTTCAGGGGAGTAAATTAGTTCTTCTTTCGCTATTATAAGGGATTAGATGCAGGGTCAACGTTTAATCAACAGTGTGGGTCTCGGATCTGCATCTTCTCGGGAGGAGGAGTAAGGGGGCCTCTCTGCTCCCTTTTCCAGGCTTCCTTCCAGCGTGGGTTCATTTCAGAGCTTGAGACGGGAGCTCGTGGGAATGTGTGGGTTGGACTCCACCTTGGCACACGCAGGAGCCACCAAGGACCACCCCTCCATTGCCCGTCTGACGTGGGCCACCGGCCCCTTCGGGGAATGATTGAAACTTGTGTCAGAGGGCTTGCAAATGTGTCCTCTTGAAATTCATTAAAACACAGAATGAATTAATTCATTATGTTGGGACAGAAAAGTCCTCTACGTGGTAAGAGATGAGCTCCCCGCCCTGAGTGCCCAACTGTACCGTTGTCTGGATCCCTAATGCTGATTTTTGCTGTCATAGGCCAACACGGGTCATGTGTGTGCTCCATGACATAGGCCTGTCTCACGGATCGAGAGGGGCTCCCAAAGCGGACTCTCATAGTGGTGGAAGGCTACCGCCTTTACCTGGAGTTAAACAGCACGAGCGCAGTGGTGGTAGCATGCCGTGTACTGTATTGTAATTGCATTTATATAGCGCTTACTACCCCTGACGAGGCGTCAAAGCGCTTTTTCGCAAGTAGCACGCTACTCCGGGACCCATAAAGGATTAGTGTTGAATTAGTATAGTGAAATATGAAAGTAATTTAAGTGGTGGATAGGTTAGTCAGTTATTTGGATTCGGAAGGATAGCAGAAGGATAGAAGAGGAAAAAAGGTTTGTATTTATATAGCGCTTGTTACCCCTGATGGGTAACAAGCCTGACTCTGGAAACCCATATAGGATTAGTGGTGAATTAGTATGGTGAAATATGAAAGTAATTTGAGTGGTGGATATTAGTCAGTTATTTGGAGTGAGGAGGATAGCGGAGGGATAGAAGGGGAAGAAAGGTTTGCATTCATATAGCACCTGTTACCCCTGATGGTTGTTGAAGCGCTTTTCTGGCGAGTAGCACACTACTCCGGAACCCATAAAGGATTAGTGTTGAAAATTAGTATAGTGAAATATGAAGCAATTTGAGTGGTGGATATGTTATTTAGTTATTTGGATAGAGAAGGATAGGCGGCGAGATAGAAGATGATAAGAGGTTTGTATTTATATAGCGCTTGCTACCCCTGATGGGGTTTTGAAGCGCTTTTTTGGTGAGTAGCACGCTACTCTGGAAGCCATAAGGATTAGTGTTGAATTAGTATAGTGAAATATGAAAGTAATTTGAGTGGTGGATATGTTAGTCAGTTATTTGGATTGAGAAGGGTTGGAGAGGGGTAGAAAAGGGAAAAAGGTTTGCATTTATATAGCACTTGTAACCCTGATGGGGTGTTGAAGCGCTTTATTGGCGAGTAGCACGCTACTCTGGGACCCATAAAGGATTAGTGGTGAATTAGTATAGTGTAATATGAAATTTGAGAAGTGAACATGTTAGTCTGTTATTTTGATTGAAAAGGATAGTGAAGGGATAGAAGAGTGAAGGATTTAGATTTTTTTTTTTTTTTGGAGGTCATAGCAGTAGGAGGAGACTTTTGGATGAGTAAAAAGGGGTTGTGGAGGGGAAGAGTTTAGAAAGGTTTGTTTTGGGGGATCGGTATAGTAAAAGAAATGTCAGATGATGCAAGGAGGGGTAGAGTAGGGGAGAGTCTAGAAAGGTTTTTTTTGGGGATCCTAGTAGTGGTATGGGGGTTTGGGATAAATGAGAGAGTGGATGTAGAGGATATATTGATAGATGTATAGGGTGAGAAATAGGGTAGTGCATTGGAAAGAGTAGTAGAAAGAAGTTTGAGATGAGTCAGAAAGTTGGGCTAGAAGATATATTGAGAGAAGCATTGGAAATGCTAAATAAGAAGAAAGTGATAAATATATAGATCCATAAGTACATTGAAAGTATATAGATGCATAAAGGAGGTAAGTATATGTAGATTAAAGATATTGATAGAGGTACAGGATGAGAAATCGGGTAGTGCATTGGATATGCTTTTTCAGGAGAAAAGTAACAAACACACAGATCCAAGTACATGGAAGGTACATAGATGCACAATGGAAGTAAGTACATGTAGACCAAAGATGCACCAGATAAACTCCGGTTTTCAAGTGTTATTGTACTTTATTAGTTTTTTTTTTTTTAAACAACATAATTATTCTACATGTTTATACAAAGCAATACACAAAGATAGGTACATATCTATAGTGAAAATAAATGCTCATATACAGATGGATATGCAGTAAATTTCTGTTCGCGTATGGTGCTTATGTGGGGAAGAGCCAATTCTTGAGTAGTTTTCTGAAGATAAGGTGGCTGTCTGTGGATCTTATGTTGGGGGGGTAACGAGTTCCATAGTTTGGCTGCTTGAACAGAGAAGGATGTGCCACCCATGGTTTTTTTCTTGTATCTTGGGATTTTGAGGCGAGGTGCCCCTTTAGAGCGGAGGTTCCTTTGTTGAATGTGTTTGGTGATTTTATTCCTGATGAAGAGCGGTCCCATTCCATGTATTGCTTTGTGGGTGATACAAAGCAGCTTGAACGTGGATCTTCTGGCAACCGGTAACCAATGCAGGGCTTTCAAGGCAGGTGAGATGTGGTCTCGCGGTTTGATTTGCAAGAGTAGTCTGGCAGCCGAGTTCTGAATCCGTTGTAGTCTTTTCATGGTCGTTAAAGGTGATCCGTGGTAGAGGCTATTGGCATAATCGAGTTTGGACAGAACAAGGGAGATGGTAGCTTGGACCTTGTGTGGAAATTCCAAATGAGGGAAAATTTGTTGCAGCGTTTTTATAGTGACAAAGCTTGATCTTGCTAGTTTGTCCACTTGGGCATTCATCGATAACTTGGAGTCCATGGTCATTCCGAGGTTTCTTACTTCCTTCGATACTTTAGGCGGTGATCCCAGTTCATCAGGCCAGGCGGGAAGCGGGTCATAATGTTTCCAATCGCCACACGTGAGTATTTCCGTTTTGGAAGCATTCAATTTGAGATGGCTCCAAGTCATCCACTGATCCACAACTCTGAGACAACTGAAAATTGGGGATTTTCCAATGTCTTTGGGGCATTCCAGTTGAAGGAGTATTTGCGTGTCATCTGCATAGTTATAGCACGTGAGGTGAAATTGATTGATCAGTACCGGTAATGACTTCATGTAGATGTTGAAATCAGTAATAGTGAACAGGTCCTTTTTACCCTAGGTCAGTAAAAAAAAAAAAATGTAAAATCCGTATTTGTAAAGCGCGAACTACTCACCCTTATGGGTCTCAAGGCGCTGGGGTCCGTTGTGGAAATTAAGTGAGCTATTGCCCAGAGTCACATGGTGCTAAGCTGCCGCCGGAGCCGGGGATCGAACTGTGAGCCTTGTGCTCCGAAGTCAGCTGCCCTGGCCGCTGCACCACACCTCTTCCATCAGTGGAGTGAGGCCTACAGGCTCACTCACCTTTTTAAAAGTTCTGCTGCTGTGTTCTTAACTCACTCTTGGCCTACATCAGATTGGTCTGAAACTACAGCAGGAATCATAGTGTAGCAAAAGAGGAAGGTCTTGAGTGCATCATGAAATGGAAGAGGTTTTCCCTCTGCAGAGATTTTCAAGCAGACAGTCCTGGGTCTGGTAAGAGAGAGAGAATGCCATTCAGTGCGGTCTTTGTTTATCCGAGGCACCCCAATACTGCACAGGGGAGCGTGAAGGAACATACTTATGCAGCAGCAAAGAGCTTGTATGTTTCCATGCCACGGAAGACCCATGCGGTGCTCCAAGGCAGTCAGTGCAGATGGCTACCTTCTTCTGACACCTGGTTGTGTTTGCAAGGGCTTCTAAGCACTCTTGCTGCGAGCTCCTGCATCCTTCGGAGCACCTCCAAGGAATAAGCTGGGAGGCTGTGGTACAAAGTATTACAGGGATTGAGCTTCAATAGGGCAGACAAGGCCATCACCATGGTGCGAGCAGGGCTGTAGCTTTGGGGGGGCGGGGTTTGGGGTGTTACAATCCCTAATAAATGTATTTTCTGGTAAATAGTTGGGTGCAGGTAGTTTGAGGCGGGTCTCGTGAAGTGTCAGTCGGATTTCACCACGACTTTTCACCTACACACAGACAAAAATGTACACATACTTGCCCTCTCTCGGTTTTGAAAGTCCCCAAAAATGTTGATCCTTTTACAAAATACTGTGATTTCTCTCACTTTTTACCCCTACTAATCTGCATTCCTCTCCTTTATCACTGCCCCTTAGGCCCCTGTCATGCGTCCTGCTTGTCATATAATGTATTTTAACATTTTATTGTTGGAAAATCTAAAGCTCACACCCCGCCAGTCTTACTGACCAAGCTCCGCCCCTGGGTGCGAACACCCCCCCCCCCAGTCTTACTGACCAAGCTCCGCCCCTGGGTGCGAATCCATGAGAGAGGAAAGGTAGCACCTTCTTCAGAAGACACAGAGACCGCCACCTTCACCTGTGCAGAGACAGAGATGTCTTGGACTATTAGCATCCCGAGGGATCGAACCTCGTCAGTGGTGTGTGCCATCCCTCATCAAGAAAGGGGAAGCTGTCATGTCAGAGGTGAGTCGTTTCCGTCTAAGGAGGTTGTAGGTGGCATGACATTAGGACACTAGGAGCCTGCAGGATGAAGTCCCACCAGGCCACAACTAGAATCCTGGACACCATGTCCTGCCCCAGGACAGACAATTTACACATTTCTGTGGTAAGTGCCACTATTTTTTCACTTGTACTTTTGCGCACAGGGGCGTAGCTTCCTTGGGTGGAGCAGGTGCAGTGGCACCGGGCCCCAGAGCACTGTGGGTCAATTGAACCCTGATAGTTGCTGTATTTTACTACCCAAGCAGCAGTCGAAGGAGCCATTTTCCTTGCTTGCACCATACTTGTTAAATTACTCATTACAACACGCATGTGTGTGGGCAGTTGGCACAATGCTTGCCCATCACATCAAGCGACCAGCCCTGGTTGCAAATGGGTGTCCCACAGACTGGCTTCGATTGTCTCATCTTCTTTTCACATGTGACCAGCTAAAATGAATTTCTTTGTGTGTGATGTGTTGGTGTGGGAACTTGGAACACACTATATCCTAAACAAAGATATATATTTTTAAACTCCTTCAAGCTTGAAGTCTCACTCAGCGCAGTAACAATGGCAGCTCTGTATGTTCTGGTACTTTCTTCGAAGCCTGTTACAGAATTTTACAAAGAAAACAAGCTCTGCTCTTTCAATCGCACTGTGCTCTGTACCTGAAGCATCTTTTATTCGCAATGAGAAGGACAGAGGCGCTGTTGAAGCATCCTTCGCCTCACAGGCTTTGCAGAAACAAGAGCTATGAAACTCGTTTTATAATTGTCCCTGCCAGTGCTTTATTTGTAAAAAGATAAGTGCCTGGGCTCTCGTCAGGAGGCCACTGCAGCTTGCACCACCCATTGCCCCTGCCATGCTGCCAATGATAGTAACAACACAACTACTAACCATCACACCATGCTAGTGTGACAATTCAGACTATTTCAGCCCCCAAAAGCTAAAAGAATGGCTTGGTTGGCAGGTAATAGTTATCTTTAATGTATATTGCATTAATAATTAACTGTTGTTGTGGTCATCTCTAAATTAGCCAGACAGCGCCACCTTGTGGCAGACTGTCACAAGCTCTGGTGTTGGCAATAAAGTGCTGGTGCCGAGCACCAGCAACCACCGGCTCAAATTATGGTCTGGTTCCTGCTTTATGTTATTTTAGCATATCATGAGTCTGGTTTCTTACTGGTAATCTCCATCACTCTGAGACGACCTCCATCCCTCAGAGGTGGGAACCCCACAGTATTAGTGGGGGCCATACTCTAGGTCACGTGACCAGGCCAGATGCCGAACATGGCCTGCGGACGACGCTTGTGGCAGACTCCAACCTCTGGATGCACCTCTCACTTATCAGGTTTATATAATGCTGACCCACATGCACCAGCCACCCAAGCTGCCCTCCCTTGAACCAGGAATGCAGGGAATAATGCATTAAAAATAGGTGGAATGAATTGGCATTGACAGTGATGCCACTCCACTCTTAATGAAGGCTAGCAGTAGAAAAAGGCAGAGAGATGTTCGTCTTCCTGGTTCAGTGAAATAATGCATCCACTCCATGAATGTGTGTTTGACGACATGGTCATGAGTTCAGACCGTAGGTGGGCTACACAGCCCTTCATTCTTCTGGGGTCGATAAAATGAGCACCATTGAATTGGTTAAGAACAAACATTTCTTATGTCAATGCCAAGTGATGAATGTGCATTTTACAGATTTATGTTATGTAAGACCGTTTAAAGATAATATTACCTAATGTTAGTCCATCAGCCTCTTTCTCACTTACTAAGGAGTTAGTAAACTTATAATACATGGGATTCTGTAACCTCTATATATTTGCCTGTCTTTAATTTCTTTATAATACACGACTAGTGATGCACTCAGGCGTCAGTGACGTAGCAAGGGGGGGTGGGCGTGGTCCGCTCTAGGCGGCACGAGTTTTGGGGGCGGAGGCTTCCACCCGCTCTTAACTGCTGTCTCGCGGCGGCAATCGCCAGCACCCCCCGCTCTTCAATGCAGCTGCTGCAGGGTGGCAAACGCAGGGACCGCCACGGGCAGCCAAAGGGCTAGCTACGCCACTGTCATGCGAGGATTATAAAGAAAAGAAGACAGAACTCTCCTACTATCAGGCCGCAGAGCATAAATGAAGCAGCTGTTTGCTCTTGTTTCTTCTGCTCTATTATTCTAGCTTACAATGACAAGCAGAATGAACATGCTTATTTTTGGCAGTCCTTAGAGAAAAGCTAGAATGTTTCTGCATGTTCTACACATTCCAAGCTACTGCCACTTTTTTCTCTTTTTTTAGAAACCTGACTTGTATTGAACGGTGTCTAATATCTGTTTGCAACAAATATCGAACATGTTTTGATGTAGTTTTATTGGTATTCTTCATGTTTGCAAACATGCTTGATCTTTCATATGAAAAAGCTATGCACCAAGGGGCATATTTATTAGGGGTGGGCGGAATTTGCGTAGTCGCGTTACGCAAAGTTCCACCCACCTAAGGGATCCCGGTAAGTCGCTCCCGCGCGTGCGAACACGCATTTTGAAAGCGCGAACAAGGAAACAATTCCGCTACACCGCGGATCGTGGAATTTTCGGCAATTCCGCGTTCTCCGCGGAACGCGGAATTGCCTAAATTCCGCAAATTCCGCGAGCGGAGCGGAATTTACCGCCCAGGCCTAATATTTATACAACTTTCACGCAGCGCAGCAAGCCACCATGCTGCGCTGCTTGAAAGGGCAGGAATACACTGTATTTAACATGATATGGTGCATTCCTGCCCTTTTCTTGCATTGGTGCCCTTTTGGCTGCCTAGCGCCTACATAGGCACCCATGTGCCACGGTGCAAGGGTGCCTGCGTTGTAAGGAGGATTGTTTTTGTGCAGGAAGGGGCACCTTCCTGCACAAAAACAATTCTCAGAGGCATTTTCTTCTTTCTAAGTGTGCTTCAGAAAGAAGAAACGAGGAGAAATAAAGATATTTCTCCTCAATTCGCCTTCTCTGGGGAGGCGTAGCATTTTGACACATTCCCAGGTAATTCTGAGAATGTGCCAAAATCCATGGGTGTTGCTTGGGAACAACCATGCTCCACCCATGGAACATCTTTCTGGGGCAGAGTAATGAAACGCAGCAATTTGCCATGCGTTGCGTTACTCTAAATTTATCAAGCCACGCAGGGCCATGCAAGGTGGCCTTGCATGACTTGATAAAGCTTACATTAGTGTTGCATCGCCCTTGCGCTTCCCTTGCGAGGCGAAAGGCGATGCAACACATTGATAAGTATGCCCCCCAAGGTTTTAAGTGGTTTGTTGGAAAGGTGATGCTGTGACCATGTGTTATATGGGATAAAGTACCCCCTGGCATACATGATAAGGATATTGCAAGCCACCTTGGAGTTCCATAACCTTATAAAGGAAATCAGTCTTTGGCCTTGCTCTTCTATATGATATGGGACTCTTTGGTGACTTGCAATATCCTTATAATGTACGGTGGGGTACTTTATTCCTTATATAAATAAAAAAGTAAAAGTTTCAAACTAAGAGGGCGGGTAAGCATGATTTGAAAGTTAAAAAGGGATGATTTCCAATGAGTAAAACAATTGTTAGATGTGATAAGGTTTTCGTGCTAACAACATGGCACAACTGAGTTTTGCTGCTTCACAGCCTTTAGCCATTTGTATCCCTCTATTTACCACTTTTAGATTATCTTTCAGTGAGCTGCTTGAAGGAAGTGACCCAAAATGGGCCACCCGGGTCACTCGCGACCCCCTCTCGGCCTTCCCAGAAATGAAGAGTCGGGATAACAGTGGAGAATATAATCTAACACTTTATTAGCAAGTACACTGCAGTGGAGTCCGGTCTGACCAGCCTCACGGGATAGCTGTCGAGGGACTGACTTCAGGACCCTTGGTGACACAAAATAAGCCTTCCAACACATCCCAAGTCCCGCCCCTGGTGGAAAAATACAGCTTGGGCAAAGGCTGAACAAAGAAGGCACAGAAGGATGAGCTACCACCTGCAGAATGGGTACACGTTATCAGGCTCCCAAGGTCATCTTGCTCGGTCTCAGCTCTTTCTAGTGTGGGAGCATAGATACGATCAGGGATAGGCATGCGAAAGCAGAATAAACTATTCATTTAGTACATCTGTGGTTCAACCTTGAGTGTGATAAGGGGGAACAACGGAACAGCAGCTTTCTGCTGAGGCAAGCAGAGAGGGGCACAGAGACCGGGTTTCGATCACAACATATCATGGCGGTTGCATGGTAGAAAATGGCGTCTCAGATGCTAACTTTAGCCTGCACAATGTTGGAAGGAACTGGTCGCACACATTTGCAATAGCGATCAATATAAAGTAGCTACATGAATGCTAACATAACACAGTATACGACATAGAGGTTGGGGCAATGACACATTCAATTCTAACAGACCCTCCTTTTAGCATTCATGGCTAACTTTATTATTGCTATCAGGTAAGGGTATTTACAATTCTAAGAGAGGGGAAGCAAATTGGTGGCTACATAGGCAGCAGAGAACCATTCAGTTGATCATGATAAGCACTCATATCAATACTCAAAAATGCCCACATCTATGTTCATCAAGTCGTACACAGCCTGTACCATCATAGTGGAGGGCTTAGTATTCTGTTCCTGGGCTCTCGGCTGGGGTGTTAACTTTTGTATACAATAAGTACAGCAAGCAGGAAGGCAATTAATACACAGGCAACAAGTGAAGACAACTCCTGCTATGGCTACTAGGAATAAGAGTATTTTCCAGCCCCATGACGCTATCAGGCCTCAAAACCAGCTGGACAGGGACCAAGTGCCATTCTCCTGATGGATGTCAGATGCTAGTCTGTGTAGCTTTTGTATTGCTGCATAGACATTCGGAGCATGGTCCGGTATGTACATACAGCAGCTACTACCGATGACGCGACAAGCCCCACCCTGATCAGCAAGGATGACGTCTAACACCATCCTGTTTTGAAGGGCAACAAGCCTAGTAGCCTGAAGCTCAGCTGTGATGTTGGTCAGTATTCCTGCTGTGGTATTGATAACCCCTTCCATAACCCTTGTAAGTCTGCGTATACTACGGCTGTTGTGCATGGGACCCCAGAATGGCAAAGTACCCTTCATGGCATCTGTGAATTGCTGCAGGGTAGTGTCCGTCTGATCTATATCCTTTGTGTCAAGAACCCTTCTGACTCTGGACAAATACAAGCCCCTGCGTTGCAACCTGTGGTCTCTGTGATAGTTGGATGGCGCGATATATACGGGGGGCAAAAGGAAGGACACATAGCATACACCAGACCACCCCCTAGGAAGCCGTACATAAGCCTGGGATCCACAAACAAAATACACATTGTGGGGTGGAAGCAGTGGTGGACTACTAGTGGTGTTCAAATCATAAGTATAGTTGCAAGTACTCTCTCCCACCTGAACCTTTCCAAAACCTTGGACACAGAAACTAGCTGTTGTATTAACTACTGGTACTGGCATTGCCTTATCCTGAGTAATATTATGCAATTGAAAGGACCTGAAATAATCAGTGACTTTAAAGTCCTGGAAGTCCATCATTTCATTCTGGAGCCATGTTACATTCTTTTTAGCCTCATAGACATTCATACAGGCATCTGGGTGTAGAGTACCAGTAGTCCCATCTCTCTCCGGGGTAAATCCTTGGTGAGTCACTATATATCCCAATACAGCCTCATAGTCGAGGTACGTCATGTTCATTGCATCAGCGTGATAATGGATATACACCATGGTGAACAACTGGAACCAGGCTTCACAACTGGCCAAATAAGTAAAGGGCAGTGACAGTAACAGATCATTCTTACGCATCACAGAAGGGAGTAAACCACAAACCCAACAATTTGTGACATTGGTGGTATGGTGAGCCTGATGGAGCATCTGCAGGAAGACATTGTCGACATAGGTCTGCCAATGCCTTTCCTTATGAGTGGCCAAAGTGACAAATACATGTTCAGGGGGAACAGGAGTCTTACCAATCAAGGAATGCACAGGATGCCTTTCTTCGAGGAACCATATAATCCCTAGTACTGCTACCAAAGCAACAAAAACTATTGCTAGAAATACTATCTTAGTTTTGGTGGGCCAGCTCGACCAAGTCGGGCTATTTTGCTCAAAACAGGGTGTTGCTAAAGGCTGTTCTTCTTCCACAACAAAGCGGCCAAAGGGATACATTCTCATATCTCAAACTACCAGAGGAAGGTCCGTACTAGGGAGCCAGGTATCACAAAAAAATGGAAAAAATGAAAAATAAAACCACACTGTTCAGTGTCCATATATTCTTAATGTTCGTCAACGATGGTGCTTCTGAGCACTTCACGGTGGGGCTGTACGGTCACAACCCTTTCTGTCTCTTCGCTCAGGATAGGGCACCCTCCCTCCTGGGAAGATACCCCCCACTTATCCTGTCCAGTGTCTCAGACAATGCACCAATCTCCCTTTCCCTGATCTATCGTTGGTACCACAGACAAGGTACGTGGACCCTATTCTTCATCCATGAAGTCCATCCCTACTAATCTGACTTTTCCTTTGGTGCACTGTCCCTCCTTCGAGGAAGCAAATTGTACCTAGTCACTCCAGGCACTGTCTTGTCATGGAAAAGGATCTTGAATTCAGGGGGGGCATGAGACTGAGACTCGAGTTCCTGTGAACCAGGTGGTGGAGAAACCTGGGCAGCCCTTATTTCGGGGGGGGGACCGCCTCATTCAAAGCAGCGTCGTTCTCCTCCTCCGTCTGTGCCCAGGTCAGTCGGGCATCAGAAAAAGGAACGAAACGTGGCACCTTCTCCGTCTCGTGGTCCCCTATGCCATCCAAGACCCACTTGTCGTAGGGGAGAGGCAGCGGAACTCGCCGGCAATGCGATGAGTGAATCCAGTGCTTCCGGCCGTCCACCTTCACTGCAGTCCGTGTGGCGAGCAGGACTTGTAGAGACCCTTTCCACCTCGGCTCCAAGCACCCCTTCCTCTGATAGTTACGGACCAAAACAAAGTCGCCAGGCTGGATGCTGTGCCCTGGCCCCTCAGGCGTCGTTGGCAGTGCCTCATGAATCTGTTGCTGAATAGAACTCAAATTTTTAGTCAACTCGCATAGGTAATCTACAAGTAATGGGTATTCAATTTCAGAAAAGTGGCGGGGCCTGGGGACACCCCAAACATTTGCAGGGCGGCCAAAAACAACCTCATACGGGGATAATCCTGTTCTAGAATGAGCTGTCACCCTTGTGGACAATAGAGCGAGGGGTAACACGTCTGGCCATTGCAATCCTGTGCTTTCCTTGATCTTTGCCATCTTCAACTTGAGAGTACCATTGTACTTCTCAACTAAACCTGCTGACTGGGGGTGGTTTGCTGCATGAAACTTCTGCTTAATGTGCAGACCGTCGCACACCAGCTGAATGACTTTTGCATTGAAGTGACTCCCGTTGTCACTCCAAATCAAACGGGGCAAGCCGAAGCGCGGGAAAAACTCCTTCAAAAGGGCCTTTGCCGTTGCTATGGCTGTGTTCTCTTTAGTGGGGTAAGCCTCAATCCACTTACTGAACGCACAAACAACCACCAGCACATACTTCAAGTTGTTAACTCGTTCCATTTCGATGCAGTCCATCTGGAGAACCTCGAAAGGGAAGGAAGGGGGTGCAAAATTACCAGGAGGTGTAGGGGTACCCTTCCCAAGATTATGCGTCAGACAAACCATGCAGTGCTTCACTAGATGGGCAGCTACTTTAGGGATATTGTCGTTCCGCCATAGAGGATCCAGTAATCTACATATCCCTTTTGCACTGATGTGAGCTGGGCCATGTACCATTGTAACCACAGGGAATACATATGCATCTGGTAACATCCATCTTTGCTTTTCCGACTTGTCAGTCCAACAACCCTCCTCAACTGTTGCCTCACTCTGTATCTCTTTCACGTTCTCCAGTGTGTCCTCAAACATCCCATTTTCAGGCACCCATCTAGCTGGTCCCACCACAAACATTCTCTTCATTTTAGACCTGGCTGTCTCTTTAGCTGTCTGATCTGCAAACTCATTTCCCCTCCCCACATCATCAGTAATCGCCTTATGGGCGCTACACTTCACTATTGCTAATCTCGTGGGGAGTGTCAGGGCTGATAAAAGCCTGTGTATCAGAGGGCCGTGCTGTATCTTTGTACCGTGGGAGGTCAGGAATCCCCTCTCTGCCCAGAGCCGCCCAAAACTATAGGCTACTCCGAACGCATATTGGCTGTCAGTATAGATATTGACAGCCAATGCCTCACTTAGCTCACATGCTCGCAAAAGAGCAACTAACTCTGCAGCTTGTGCTGATTGGTAGGGAACGTGTGATGTCTCAACTACAGTGCGCAGTGTAGTAATAGCATACGCTGCGGTGGTGGTGCCATCTGACAGTTTGAAACAAGAGCCATCGACATATAGTTCCCCCTGCGGGTCAGATAAGGGAAAGTCAGTCAAGTCTACCCGTCCCTTCGTCTCCTCTTCCGTTCTAAATAAACAATCATGGACATCTGTGTCCTCATTTTCTGAAGGCAGGGGTAGTAACGTGGCTGGGTTCAGAGTGGCACATCGTTTAATGGTGATGTGTGGCGCAAACAGGGTCAATTCATAGCCAGTCAGACGAGCACTGGTAAGGTGCTGCGTCTTTGTCTTATTCAGAAATGTGTCCACAGCATGGGGTACCATTACTGTGAGATCAGTATCGAGGACGAGCCCTGCCGATTGTCGGATAGAGACGGCCATGGCTGCGGCCGCTCTTAAACAGCTCGGGAGGGCTCTGGCGACAGTGTCAAGAAGGGCAGAGAAATAAGCACACGGCCTCTGCTTACCTCCAAAGGCTTGTTTTAACACAGAAAGCGCACATCCAGCCTTCTCGTATACGTACAACACGAAAGGCTTCTGGTAATCTGGCGTACCAAGCACAGGTGCAGAGCAAAGCGTGACTTTTAGTTGCTCAAAAGCTTTCTGATGCGTCCAGGGTAAGGGTTCATGCACATCCTTAGTTGTTAGGTGCAATAAAGGCTTTGTTAGTAAAGATTAACCAGGTATCCAATGACGACAATACGAGGTGATGCCTATGAAAGCACACACATCCCTCTGAGTCACAGGGACGGGCATCTTAACAATGGCATCAACTCGCTCAGGTGTTAGCCTCCTACCCTCCTTCGACAGTAAGTGACCTAAATAGGTGACCTCCTGTCGACAATATTGGAACTTGGAAAGGGACACTTTATGTCCGTACTGTACCAAATGTAACAGTAATTTGACTGTGGCATCCTTGCAACCCTCTTCTGTATCGGAGGCCACCAAGAGGTTGTACACATGTTGCAATAATACATTACCTGAAGGGAGAGAGAGTGAATCCAACTGACTTTTCAAGGCTTGACTATATATACTAGGACTTTCAGTATACCCCTGAGGAGCTCGACAGAATTGGAAACTCCGGCCCGCTAGAGTTTAAACCAAAAAGGTGCTGGCTATTTGGGTGAATGGGGATGCTAAAGAAAGCATTTTTCAAGTCAATCACAGAAAAGAATTTGGCTGTGGAAGGAATCATTGTTAAGAGAGCAGTAATGTCAGGTACCACCGGGAACTGAGGGACCACTATTTTGTTAACCTCCCACAAATCAATCACAAAGCAATAGACATCAGGATGAGCATCAGCAGAATTCGAGAGTGTCTTTTTGTGGATGGGGAGAATAGGGCTATTACACACATTGGCAACTGTCTCCTCAACCACCCCCGATTTGATCAAATTCTGTATAATCTGCAACAAAGCCCGTTCCCCTGCCTGCGGTATTTTGTACTGGGGAATATGAGGTAGCACGGCATTATCTTTAATCGTAATAGAGACCGGTGGTATCTGCAACAGCCCTACGTCCGTTTCTCCTGTTGCCCACAACGTGGGCGGCACATCTTTAAATTTGGCTGGAAGCGGTGCGTGTTTTGAAAAACACTGTTTGGTACTGGCTACATCTGGTCCTATTGTCATATAGACACCATCTGGAGAACATGAAATTGGAGCATGCAACTTTTTCAACAAATCTAATCCCATTAGATTTTCTCCGCAATTCGTTGTCAATAGAAATGGCGAGTCCACAGTGAAAGAGCCAATTGGTAAAGTAAGGGGTTCATAAATGGGGCTCACAACCGGTACGCATGAAAAACCTACCGAAACATTGTTATGGCCAGACAGAGCTGCCCCGGGGACCAGTGAACGAAAAACAGAGCTATTCATTGCACCTTTATCCACCAAAAATTTCTTGGCCGAACCATGCAAATCCACTGTGACGTAAGGACCACGCTGATCTACCGGTATTTGAACTGGTCCCTCTCCCTGTCCTTGGCTGTCCTAGTTATAGGACATCCCTGCCACCTCGTCCAGATCATAATCATCGTGATAATACTGCCTTCCTCGGGGGACATCAAAATAGTTCTGATCAGAACGACCCCCGAGGAGGCACTAGCCTGGACCTCATCACGACCACTCTCGCCACGACCCCGGCCACCATAACCCCGACCTCTGGGGGCCGCGACCTTCTGCAACAACTCCGGACACTCACTCCGCCAGTGTCCCTCCTTTTTACAATACGCACACTGGTTCGACCCCACAGGAGCGCTGATTCTGCCATTGCCACGCGACCGCTGGGCCGGACCAGTGCCACCTCCCCTGCCGGACCCCCTTGCTGCCTGCTGCATTAGTACCTTAGTCTTCAACTCCTTATTCTTCTTCTCCACCCTTTCCTTCTCCTCGTTTTCCCTATGCTCATAGTACTGAGCCATACTCAATATCACTGAAGGGGTGGAGGTAGTCCAGGTGCTCTCAGAAGCCTGCAACCGAGCCGCAATCTCGGGAAGCAGGTTTGTAACAAATCTATTAACGAACAACCGGACACCTCCTTCTACCGACAGATCTTGTCCACTGAAGTCCAGAAAAACCCCTTCAAACCGAGTGAAAAAATCGGACACACTCTCATCCTTCTTCTGACGACATGTCGCTAACCTATCCCAATCTACTCGTCTGGGTTGAAGGAGAGAATGCATGTAAGTAATGATACGACTCGGCAAAGCTAGTATCTCAGCCTTAGGCTTTTCACCAGGCTTTCGCTCGTTATCCCATACCCTAATCTCATTCCAAGTGCCACCCAACTCCACAACATGGTCCTGCGTATGCACCTGCCTCCATATGTCCACTGGTACCAACAACCCGAAAAACATCTCAATGTCTGCCAGCGTCATCACCGTCGATGAAGCGGCCTCCATTAATTCTTTGTAATATGCAGTTGGATTTTTTCTAGGGTCCGGCAGCTGACTCTTAAGGGCTAACACCTCACTCCTTTCCATGGAGTGTAAACCCATTGTTCCTGAAAGCGGGCCTCCACCCATGGCTGAACAACAATATCCTGCGCATTACGCCGTTCTGGGATCTCGGGATGGAAAATAGGATGCACCTCCCTCATCGGGAATTGGGACACAGTCGTCGGTGTTTTCTGATGCAGCCTTCCTCGATAACCAATCATCGTGGCAACATTACTAAAAACATCATTAGGGGCCATGTCAGTAGCGTTTACACGGTCTCGAATGTCATAAATTATTTGGGGTGCTACACCACCAAAACACTGTTCCCACAACCCTATCAATGTAGCCGACATATGCTTGAGGGCATGCTGCTGTACAAATGGCTCAAAATCTTTCAACACACTCCACACGTCCTCTACACTGTAGATCGGATTCCGTGCCCACTGTGCAGCCTGATCAGCTACCATCTTTTTCTCCTCATTTCCCACATCAGATCGAATCAGTACCCGCCCCATTCGCTCCCGTGCCGCTGCCCAATTCCCCTCATCCAACCCATGCACTGGTGTCCCAACACCCAACGATGCCGGGGATGAAATGTCCGGAAAAGACACGATGGATGAAGGGACGGACACTAATGTTAGTAATGACTGCGACGAAGGTGTGAGAGAAGGGGGAGAAACATGAGCGGGGACAGCAGACACAGCGGGAGGACCTGCAGCTACTGCACTCGCAGCTTGCGAAGCCAAGGAGGAAACAGGCGGGGCCGTAGCAGAAGCAGCCGTATCAGAGGTAGAAGGGCCAGATGCAGAAACAGGGGTAGCAGAAGACTGAGATGTCGGAACAACAGGGTATACCCTCTGCGGGGCATAGGGAGGTGGGGGCCAAGCTTCTAATAGTTCATCCACAAATGCGTCACCTTCCTCTCGGGCAACATAGAATGTATCACATTGTAAGCGAAACTTCCTATCAGTACACTCTATACCTTTTTCTATTTTCTCTCTATCATAGGCTACTGCTTTCTGAGTTATCGTTTGAGTTTTCCCCTTCCTGGCCTCCTTCTCCCGGCATGCGCCTCTGCCTCGCTTCCTTCTGCCATACCTGAAGGGAATCAAACATCGACTGCCTACTTCTTCTGGCAAACAATTTATCCTGCAGATATTCAATTTCCGTTCATCAAAGGTACCTGTCGGTGGCCACTGAAGCTCAGCATTGTCCCTCGTATATTTGTGCCATAGTGTACTAAACATAACAAGGCCAATGCCGTGCTTGGTATACATGTCAAAATTCGGGGTGCCTTCCGGAGGCGCCGGTTGTCTCTCTTCCAGCCGAGCTTCGGCAGAACCATAACGGCACCCCAAACACCATAGTTTGCTCAGATAAGGCATCTTAATATGACACATTCACTGTTCCCACGAACAAATAACCCACCAAACCAAGGCAATCCAAGAGGCAGCCCGCAGACTGTGCCAAGACCAAGACAGTCCGTAGACTGTACCAAGACAAGACAGTCCGAAGACTGTACCAAGACAAGACAGTCCGGAGACTGTGCCAAAACAAGACAGTCCGAAGACTGTACCAAGACAAGACAGTCCGGAGACTGTACCAAGACAAGAAGATAGGCTCTAGCCCCAGGCCTTTTCAAGAATGAACCAAATTCAGCAGGTGGCCTGGCAGAGCGTTCGCAAACACTCTGTATCTCAAGGGTCCACAGACCCACCAAGTTCAAACAAGCTAGGAATGGTCCTCAGACCATATTCGAATTTATTCAAAAATGGCGCCATATTTACCAAGAGGCAAGACAAACTCACCTGGTGCACACCGGTCAAGCAAAGTTATTCTCCACCACCGACTCTTCGGACCAAACGGTCAGATCCAAGGGTTTCGCCTTTTCAGGACCCCAGCCGGGATGACCACTGGGCGAGGCACCACCCGATCAGGCAGGCAGAGCAGCTGCGAGATCTAAGCTCTATCGTGTGGGGATCCCCGATCCGCCCATCCGATCCGACGCGGCCACGACCTCCACACCCGATTGCCGGCGAGATGGGTCAGCCCGATGGAGTCCCTGTTCGGGCGCCAACTGAAGGAAGTGACCCAAAATGGGCCACCCGGGTCACTCGCGACCACCTCTCGGCCTTCCCAGAAATGAAGAGTCGGGATAACAGCGGAGAATATAATCTAATACTTTATTAGCAAGTACACTGCAGTGGAGTCCGGTCTGACAAGCCTCACGGGATAGCTGTCGAGGGACTGACTTCAGGACCCTTGGTGACACAAAATAAGCCTTCCAACACATCCCAAGTCCCGCCCCTGGTGGAAAAATTCAGCTTGGGCAAAGGCTGAACAAAGAAGGCACAGAAGGATGAGCTACCACCTGCAGAATGGGTACACGTTATCAGGCTCCCAAGGTCATCTTGCTCGGTCTCAGCTCTTTCTAGTGTGGGAGCATAGCTACGACCAGGGATAGGCATGCGAAAGCAGAATAAACTATTCATTTAGTACATCTGTGGTTCATCCTTGAGTGTGATAAGGGGGAACAACGGAACAGCAGCTTTCTGCTGAGGAAAGCAGAGAGGGGCACAGAGACCGGGTTTCGATCACAACATATCATGGCGGTTACATGGTAGAAAATGGCATCTCAGATGCTAACTTTAGCCTGCACAATGTTAGAAGGAA
This sequence comes from Calotriton arnoldi, assembly GCA_963921515.1. NCBI lineage: Eukaryota > Metazoa > Chordata > Amphibia > Caudata > Salamandridae > Calotriton > Calotriton arnoldi. The sequence goes on along the minus strand of CAWUFW010005517.1, from coordinate 1,238,324 downwards.
CTGGTTGCACACATTTGCAATAGCGATCAATATAATGTAGCTACATGAATGCTAACATAACACAGTATACAACATAGAGGATGGGGCAATGACACATTCAATTCTAACATGCTGCCTGCCAATCCATTGAGCTGGAATTTAATGGTTTCCTTTAATCTGTCACTTCCCCTCCTCTTTGGTTCACTGTACAATATGAAATGTCATGGATGGGCTTCTGGTCTCTTAACAGGAATTATTGTCCCTGCACCCACCCTCAGTTTGTCCCTCGCTGTGTCTTGGTGGAGGACAATCCTATTAGTGTTGGACCTATTTAACCCACATCGTGTGTTCGTGGGTTCTGGAGTAGCGTGCCACTCGCTAAAAAGAGCTTCAATGCCTCATCAGGGGAAGTAAGAGCTTTTAAATAAAATTTACAATTACAACTATTAGAAAGGGCTTAGACAGTGAGGATGGACTATCCTTCAGGAAAGTACAATAGTATTTTTTCTATTGCTATTGTGTGCAATGATCTACCTGTCTCCTCCCTAAAGTAAAGCCTCATAAGGGTGACTGGAATTAGGCAATTGTGCGACTGTGGCATTTTTCGCATAAGTATAGATTTGCTGCATTTGCCACACGATCTATCATCTCCTACATAATCTGCAAATTTTAAGAAAAATAAAATGCTTCTAGCTTAAGTGGTCCAAAAGTTACTAAAAACGCAGTGACACATGGTGCCACACATTGGAGGACTCTGTGCAAAGGTTTACTGGTCACGTTTCTGTTGCTTATTGCTAGTGTTGGGTGTTAAACTGGTACTAATGAGGTGTAATGCATAGACAGTGTTAACAAAAATAAAAATGTCAAAATAATGAAGTAATACTATCACAAAATGCGCCACTTTACGCCTCATAATATGCCTTTTCTTGCTGCATAATTTGCTCGAGCCCACCAAATAATTTGGCCCTCCCCTACCACATAATTCCAGTAGCCCTTCTCATTATGTAAAGATTGTATCGAATAAGAACAACCAGGAGAAATATGACTGTGTGGGTTACAGTAACGGCCCGTGTAGTCCCCCTTACACCATCGGAGCAGCTCATTCTGCACCCCAACAGCAGGTAACCCCTCGAGAAAAGATGAGGAAGAGAGGAAAGGGGCTATGGACAAAAACAGAACTAGTCCGGTAGCTGCCCGTGAAAAGGATGATCCACCACAAAATCACCCGCCTACCAAAAAAGGCACCATCCCAACAGGAGGCAAAAACAAAATCCAAACGAGGCCAAAAACGGAAATGATGAAACAAAAACTTTCCAGAAATGAACCTGCTATGGAGCCACGTCATCTTTGACAACACAGGTCTGAGACAAGGATGAAACAGCAAAGACCCGCCACTAGTCAACGAGGCAACATCTGATCAAACTATTATCGAAAAACAATTACTTAAATCACCAAATGCAGACATTGAGACCCAAGGGGTCTCCATCCAGGATTCCGCTCTAGCCCCTGAGCCAGACCCCAAGTCTCACCTAGCAAAAAATGCCAAAGTGGACACTTCAGAAATCATCACACATCGGGCTCAAACAGCGACCAGCACAGGACTTTAGAAACCCCCAGTCAGGGCCTTGGCGCCCCGAGAGTGCCTTGGCGCCCCCGACAGGGCCTTGGCGCCCCCTCTGTCGTAAATAGGAGCAACGGAAACGAAAAAGAGAAACTATGAATCTACTCTTGAAACAAAGATGCCAGAAAGCACTCTTCCCCTAAAAAGGACAATCCACAACATCACGGCAGGACATGGCCTCTCTCAAACTTCCCAGAACCAAGGGGGGTTGCACCTTGTCCAGCAGGAATAAAGAACTGACAAGGATCCTGCAAGCATGGGAGGAATCTAGGAACTACCTATGTTCGACGCAGCCCACAGGCTGCCCCATCCAAGCTGATCTCCCCAACACAAGCCCACACAAGGTCCATCTACCCCTAACAGACTTCAGGCCCATGGAGTTCCAACTTACTCAACGTCAACCGACTAGAGCACATCAACGACCCTTCCAAACAGGTCGCCAAGCATCACCCTGTTCCACCCGAAATATCGCTCAGTGGGAAACAAGGACATTCTAAACCGGGGGAACATCATCAGACCGCTAAAGCATATTCCCACACTAGAAGGGATCGCATCCGAGGAAATTGAGTCTGTTCAATTCTTCAGCCCCGCACCAGGGAACCTCAGTGACTCAACCAAGGTCACCCGGAGATCCGCAGAAACAGCTCAGAACGTTTTAAAAGAAAGCAAGCAATTCATGGACTGTGGGATTGTAGTGGAATCATTTTTGGAACCCGGGTACCCGCATCCCCTAAGATGGCTCAGAGATACCAATACAGAGAATTCAAACCTTTCATCCATGCCATACTCAGTCCTTAGGAATGGTAAAGGGGCATCGCTACAAAAAAGCAAACAAAGCCACAGGCTTGAATCTACGCACCTATCCAACAACCAAACGCAGTGAAGAGGCCCCAAGGAATGAATGGGCTGGATCGCTGGGATAACTAACCAACAGCTTCCACCAAAATGATCCAACGCTACAGAAAGAGGCACGGATCAAAGAACATCCAATTTTAGACTTTCGTCATGGAACATTCATGGCCTGAAGGACAAGTTAGAAGACCGGAACTAGGAAGGCACCTCCAATCCTTCGCTGCTATAGCCCTGCAAGGAGCTTGGGCCTCGGAGCCAGTCTCAAATCCAGGTTTTTCCTACAATTGGATCCGGGCCACCAAAGACGCAAAACACAGCCGAAGCAGAGGTGGTGTAGGAATATATTTGACAACAGCAACCAAAGTCAAGAGCAAAGACCTAACAACCGATTCAAGAAATCTTCAAATCTTGTACCTGGCGTTGGAAAACGCTGAGAAGGAACAGGCTATGAGTCCAATAAACATCTATGCAACTCCTACACGCAAGGATCGCGGGGAGACATCAAACAAACTGATAGAAAACACCCTTCAAATAGGGGAGTCTCAACCTAGCTCATCGCTAATAGTGACGGGAGATTTCAACATGAAACTGCTTGGTCAACCCATAAGGAACGAAATCATAGAGGCTCAGGAACGTCAGTGGGAGATCCCCGAACAAGCACAAATAAATCTAGGAAGGAAGGACTCAATGGAACACAAATTGCTTGACAAACTGGAACCTCTTGGCTTGCGTGTCCTAAACGGGAGCTTTAAAGGGCTCCAGCCCTCTCGTTTCACTCTACAAACGTAAATTCACTAATAGACTACACGCTCTTATCCCATCCCTCCCCCTGCTACACTCAGTCCTCTCCTTTAGACTGGGGCCAAGACCGGAAGCGATCACATCCCCCAGGAGCTGGATCTCATCTGCAACCCCTTTTAGCAGCCTTATAATAACAACAGATTGAGAAAAAACAATAAGGTTTTAAACCCATGTCTTGCAGTTTGTTAGTGGTATTTCCTTGACACGTCATAGCTGTTTGTGCTATATTAGAAGGATTGCAATTTATGAACTGCAAGTTATAAAATGATCTCTATGGCTCAAGCAGTAACTGACTCATGTGCGTGTTACATGACGTGCTTTGCAGGAGCTGCATTAACCCTCTATTCTACTTTATGAGTCAGACTGTGAGTGGACAAAACACAGGTCTCTCCAGCAAGAGCTTTAACCACCAGAGTTATCTTACCATTATGATTATTCACTGAGATTTACAGGGCACACAAAGCTCTCTGCAGCAGGTGCCTTAACCCCATAAGATATTTTAAAGTGCGGTTTTTGCAACCAATCAAGTCAGAATAGAATGACTGTCACTTTTGCCCTTCTCGCCAATTTCTTAAAAAGTAAATGTATAAGTTGACTGCCAGACTCAGACTTTTATGACTCCCTCCCTCCCTCGTGAACCCGGCCCATTTTTATTGCCACACCTTCACCCTCAGTGTATGAGTTCCCAGAGTAAAGTTTTCCATTTCCGGCACTGCAAGGTGGGGAAGAAGAATCATAAAGTCCCCGCCGGCGCGTGGCGCTGGAAGGCTTCTGAAGAAAGATGTAAGTGCATCCGTCCAGCAGAGGTCAAAAGGCACCCCTGGGACAGAGGTATATTCTCCAACATCCTTAGCTTTGCAGTTTCTTTATCGCCTACTCTCTGCACCCCCCCGCACGAGCAGGGCGATCTTTGCATCTTTTCTGCAACTATAAACTGTGCGATGACCTCATTTGCCCCCTGAAATGGGAGTGGGGCTGAAATATCTGGAGCAGAGACAGGGGGGTTTCAATGTGCCTGACCCTGAGCTCGAGGCACGAGGGAAGACATCTTGTAGAGCCAGGAATCACAAAATGGGAAATGTGCAAACACTGGCATTCGTGGTGCAAGCACTGACATCCCTGGTGCAAGAACTGACATCCCTGGCGCTAGCATTGACATCCCTGGCGCAAGCACTGACATCCCTGGCGCAAGCACTGACATCTCTGGTGCAAGCACCGACATCCCTGGCGCAAGCACTGACATCTCTGGTGCAAGCACTGACATCCCTGGTGCAAGAACTGACATCCCTGGCGCTAGCATTGACATCCCTGGCGCAAGCACTGACATCCCTGGCGCAGCACTGACATCTCTGGTGCAAGCACCAACATCCCTGGCGCAAGCACTGACATCCCTGGCGCAAGCACTGAAATCCCTGGTGCAAGAACTGACATCCCTGGCGCTAGCATTGAGATCCCTGGCGCAAGAACTGACATCCCTGGTGCAAGAACTGACATCCCTGGCGCAAGCACTGACATCTCTGGCGCAAGCACCAACATCACTGGCGCAAGTACTTACATCCCTGGCGCAAGCATCGATATCCCTGATGCGAGCACTGACATCCCTGGCGCAAGCACCAACATCCCTGGCGCAAGCACTGACATCCCTGGCGCAAGCACTGACATCCCTGACGCAAGCACTGACATCCCTGACGCAAGCTCCGACATCCCTGGCGCAAGCACTGACATCCCTAGCGCAAGCACCGACATCGCTAGCGCAAGCACCAACATCCCTGGCGTGAGCACTGACATCCCTGGCACGAGCACTAACATCCCTAGTGCAAGCACCGACATCCCTGACGCTAGCACCGACATCCATGGCGCAAGAACTGACATCTCTGGTGCAAGCACCGACATCCCTGACGCTAGCACCGGCATCCCTGGCAAAAGCACTGACATCCCTGGCTCAAGCACCAACATCCCTCGCGCAAGCACTAACATCCCTGGCGCAAGCACTGACAGCCCTGGTGGAAGCACCGACATCCCTTGAGCAAGCACTGACATCCCTGGCGGTACCACTGACATCCCTGGTTCAAGCACCGACATCCCTGGTGCAAGCCCTGACATCTATGACGCAAGCACTGACAGCCCTGGTGGAAGCACTGACATCCCTGGCGCAAGCACTGACATCCCTAGAGCAAGCACTGACATCCCTGGCAGTACCACCGAAATCCCTGGTGCTAGCATTGACATCCCTGGTGCAAGCAATGACATCCCTGGCGCTAGCAATGACATCCCTGGCGTTACCACTGACATCCCCGGCGCTAGCACTGACATCTCTGTTGCAAGAACTTACATCCCTGGTGCAAGCACCGACATCCCTGGCGTAAGCACCAACATCCCTGGCGCTAGCACCAACATTCCTGGTGCTAGCACTGACATACCTGGTGCAAGCACTGACATCCCTGGCGCTAGCACTGACATCCCTGGTGCAAACACTGGCATCCCTGGAGCAAGCACTGACATCCCTGGCGCTAGCACTGGCATCTCTGGTGCAAGCACTGACATCCCTGGCGCTAGCACTGACATCCCTGGTGCAAGCAACAACATCCTTGGCGCTAGCACTGACATCCCTGGCACTAGCACTGACATCCCCGGCGCTAGCACTGACATCCCTGGTGCTAGCACTGACATCCCTGGTGCAAGCACCGACATCCCTGGCACTAGACCCGACATCCCTGGTGCAAGCACTGACATCCCTGGCGCTAGCACCGACATCCCTAGTGCAAGCACCGACATCCCTTGCGCTAGCACTGAGATCCCTGGCCAGTCGCGGTCCGTGTAGGAGTGCCGGCCGGGCGGTGACGTGGGGCGGGGGAGGGGCAGGGTGGGGGGTAGTAAAGTACGGATTACGGACCAATACAGGTAAGTAAACATTTAAATCAATGAAACGAATTTCGTTGCGCGCACTGCATCGCATTTGGCGATGCAGCGCTCACAACGAAATTCGTTTTATTGATTTAAATGTTTACTTACCTGTATTAGGCCGTAATCCGTACTTTACTACCCCCCACCCTGCCCCTCCCCCGCCCCACGTCACCGCCCAGCCGGCACTCCTACACGGACCGCGACTGTCCCTGGCACAAGCACTAACATCCCGGACGCAAGAACTGACATCCCTGGCACATGCACTAACACCCCCATGACTTCCCTGGTGCAAGCACTGACATCCCTGTGCAAGAACTGACATCCCAGGTGCAAGCACCGACATCCCTGGTGCAAGCACCGACATCCCTGGCACAAGCACTGACATCCGTGGTGCAAGCACTGAAATCCCTGGTGCAAGCACTGACATTGCTGGCGCTAGCACTGACATCCCTGGGGCAAGCACTGACATCACTGGCTACAGCACTACTATCCCTGGCGCAAGCACTAACATCCCTGGCGCAAGCGCTGACATCCCTGGAGCAAGAACTGACATCCCTGGCGCAAGAACTGACATCCCTGGTGCAAGAACTGACATCCCTGGCGCAAACACTGTCATCCCTAGTGCAAGCACCGACATCCCTGATGCAAGAACTGACATCCCTGATGCAAGAACTGACATCCCTGTGACATCCCTTGTGCAAGTACAGACATCCGTGGCTCAAGCACTGACATCCATGTGACATCCCTGGAACAAGCATTGACATCCCTGGCGCTAGCATCAACATCCCTGGCGCTAGCGCTGACATTCCTGGTGCTAGCACCGACATCCCTGACGCTAGCAGTGACATCCCTGGAGCAAGCACTGACATCCCTGGCGCAAGCAGAGACATCCCTTGTGCAAGCACTTAGATCCCTGGCACAAGCACTAACATCACTGGTGCAAGCACTGACATCCCTGGCACAAGCACTGACATCCCATGGGTACCTACTGACATCCCTAGTGCAAGCACTGACATCCCTTGTGCTAGTACTGAGTTACCTGGCACAAGCACTAACATCCCGGGCGCACGAACTGACATCCCTGGCACATGCACTAATATCCCTGTGACATCCCTGGTGCAAGCACTAACATCCCTGTGCAAGCACCAACATCTCTGCTGCAAGCACTGACATCCCTGACACATGCACTGACATCCCTGAGACTTGTCTGCCTCAAGAACTGACAGCCCTGGAGCAAGCACTGACATCCCTGGAGCAACACTAACAACCCTATGACATCCCTGGTGCAAGCACTGACATCCCTGTGACATCCCTGGCTCAAGCACTGACATCACTGGCACATGCACTGACATCCCTTGTTCAAGCACCGACATAGCCGGACCCCAATAGCACAGGCACCCCATATTCTGTAACCCAAGCCTCGTCCTCTCCATCCTATTCACGAAATCACAGGAAGTGGAAAGAGACCTCCCGACCTTTCTAAAATCAAAACTAATTCCTAGTTTTCTCTTTCCTCATTATATAATGTATAGTTGATTCTTTTTAAGTGGTATTATTGCAGCTTCTGGGTTGCCGGAGTCTTAGCCCCAGGGCTGTAGCCATGAATATTACTTGGAGAGTCCACCCTCCTCCTCCTCCTCTGATGGCTATCCGTCCTCCTCCGCGTCCTGACTCAACCAGAGATGCCCTCCCCTTCCTTTCTCCCCCCTCTCCCCACTTCACAGCTCCCTCCGACCCTCCATCTCTCCCTATCTCCCTCTCCCCTCTTCATAGCTCCCTCCATCTCTCCCTCTCTCCCTCTCCCCTCTTCATAGCTCCCTCCATCTCTCCCTCTCTCCCTCTCCCCTCTTCACAGCTCCCTCCATCTCTCCCTCTCTCCTCTCTTCACAGCTCCCTCTGTCCCTCCATCTCTACCTCTCTCCCTCTTCACAGCTCCCTCCGCCCCTCCATCTCTCCCTCTTTCCCTCTCTCCCCTCTTCACAGCTCCCTCCGTCCCTCCATCTCTCCCTCTCCCCTCTTCACAGCTCTCTCCGACCCTCCATCTCTCCCTCTCTCCTCTTCACAGCTCCATCCGTCCCTCCCTCTCTCCTCTTCACAGCTCCATCCGTCCCTCCTTCTCTCCTCTTCATAGCTCCCTCCATCTCTCCCTCTCTCCCTCCCCCTCTTCAAAGCTCCGCCCGTCCCTCCATCCCTCCCTCCCTCTCTCTCTCCCCTCTTCACAGCTCCCTCCGTCCCTCCATCTCACCCTCTCTCTTCATAGCTCCCTCCGTCATTCCCTCTTTCCCTCTCCCCCCTCTTCACTGCTCCGTCCGCCACTCCATCTCTCCCTCTCTCCTCTTCATAGCTCCCTCCATCTCTCCCTCTTTCCCTCTCTCCCCTCTTCACAGCTCCCTCCGTCCCTCCATCTCTCCCTCTCCCCTCTTCACAGCTCCCTCCATCTCTCCCTGTCTCCTCTTCACAGCTCCCTCTGTCCCTCCATCTCTCCCTTTCCCCTCTTCACAGCTCCCTCCGTCCCTCCATCTCTCCCTCTCCCCTCTTCATAGCTCCCTCCACCTCTCCCTCTCTCCCCTCTTCACAGCTCCCTCCGTCCCTCCATCTCTCCCTCTCCCCTCTTTACAGCTCCCTCCATCTCTCCATCTCTCTCTCTCCTCTTCACAGCTCCCTCCGTCCCTCCCTCTCGCCTCTTCACAGCTCCCTCCATCTCTTCATCTCTTCCTCTCTCCCCTCTTCACAGCTCCCTCCCCCTCCATCTCTCCCTCTCTCCTCTTCATAGATCCCTCCACCTCTCCCTCTCTCCCCCTCTTCACAGCTCCCTCCGTCCCTCCATCTCTCCCTCTCCCCTCTTCACAGCTCCCTCCATCTCTCCCTCTCTCCTCTTCACAGCTCCCTCCGCCCCTCAATCTCTCCCTCTCCCCTCTTCACAGCTCCCTCCATCTCTCCATCTCTCCCTCTCTCCTCTTCACAGCTCCCTCCGCCCCTCCATCCCTCCCTCTCCCCTCTTCACAGCTCCCTCCATCTCTCCCTCTTTCCCTCTCTCCCCTCTTCACAGCTCCCTCTGTCCCTCCATCTCTCCCTCTCCCCTCTTCACAGCTCCCTCCGTCCCTCCATTTCTCCCTCTCTCCTCTTCAAAGCGCCCTCCATCCCTCCATCTCCCCTTTCTCCCTCCCCCTCTTCAAAGCTCCCTCCATCCCTCCATCTCCCCTCTCCCCTCTTCATAGCTCCCTCCATCTCTCCCTCTTTCCATCCCTCCCCTCTTCACAGCTCCCTCCATCTCTCCCTCTCCCCTCTTCACAGCTCCCTCCGACCCTCCATCTCTCCCTCTCTCTTCATAGCTCCCTCCACCTCTCCCTCTCTCCCTCACCCCTCTTCATAGTTCCCTCCATCTCTCCCTCTTTCCCTCTCTCCCCTCTTCACAGCTCCCTCCGTCCCTCCATCTCTCCCTCTCCCCTCTTCATAGCTCCCTCCATCTCTCCCTCTCTCCCTCTCTCCCCTCTTCACAGATCCCTCCATCCCTCCATCTCTCCCTCTCCCCTTTTCACAGCTCCCTCCGTCCCTCCATCTCTGCCTCTCCCCTCTTCATATCTCCCTCCACCTCTCCCTCTCTCCCTCTCTCCCCTCTTCACAGCTCCCTCCGCCCTTCCATCTCTCCCCTCTTCACAGCTCCTCCATCTCTCCATCCCTCCCCCTCTCCCGCTTCACAGCTCCCTCCGTCCTTCCCTCTCTCCCCTCTTCACAGCTCCCTCCGCCCCTCCATCTCTCCCTCTCTCCCCTCTTCACAGCTCCCTCCGCCCTTCCATCTCTCCCTCTCTCCTCAGCTCCCTCCGTCCCTCCACCTCTCCCTCCCGCTCCCCTCTTCACAGCTCCCTCTGACCCTCCATCTCTCCCCTCTTCACAGCTCCCTCCGTCCCACCATCTCTCATTCTCCCCTCTTCACAGCTCCTCCATCTCTCCATCTCTCCCTCTCTCTCCCTCCCTCTTCACAGCTCCCTCCGTCCCTCCATCTCTCCCTCTCCCTCTTCACAGCTCCCTCCGTCCCTCCCTCTCTCCTCCTCATAGCTCCCTCCATCTCTCCCTCTCTCCCTCCCCCCTCTTCAAAGCTCCCTCAATCCCTCCATGTCTCCCACTGTCCCTCTCCCCTCTTCACAGCTCCCTCCGTCCATCCCTCTCTCCTCTCTTCTCAGCTCCCTCCGTCCCTCCATCCCTCCCTATCCCCTCTTCACAGCTCCCTTCATCTCTCCCTCTCCCCCTCTCCTCAGCTCCCTCCATCCCTCCCTCTCTCGCCCTCCCCTCTTCACAGCTCCCTCCGTCCCTCCATCTCTCCCTCTCTCCTCTTCACAGCTCCCTCCGTCCCTCCATCTCTCCCTCTCTCCTCAGCTCCCTCCATCTCTCCCTCTCTCCCTCTCCACAGCTCCCTCCGTCCCTCCATCTCTCCCTCTCTCCTCTTCATAGCTCCCTCCATCTCTCCCTCTCCCTCTTCACAGCTCCCTCCGGCCCTCCATCTCTCCCTCTCCCTCTTCACAGCTCCCTCCCTCCGTCCTTCCCTCTCTCCTCTTCATAGCTCCCTCCATCTCTCCCTCTCTCCCTCTCCCCTCTTCATAGCTCTCTCCGTCCCTCCATCTCTCCCTTTTTCCCTCTTCACAGCTCCCTCCCTCCGTCCTTCCCTCTCTCCTCTTCATAGCTCCCTCCATCCCTCCCTCTCTCTCTCCCCTCTTCACAGCTCCCTCCATCCCTCCCCTTCTCCTCTTCACAGCTCCCTCCATCTCTCCCTCTCTCCCCTCTTCATAGCTCCCTCCGTCCCTCCATCTCTCCCTTTCTCCCTCTTCACAGCTCCCTCCGTCCCTCCATCCCTCCCCCCTCTTCACAGCTCCCTCCATCTCTCCCTCTCCCTCTCTCCTCAGCTCCCTCCATCGCTCCCTCTCTCGCCCTCCCCTCTTCACAGGTCCCTCCGTTTCTCCATCTCTCCCTCTCTCCTCTTCACAGCTCTCTCCGCCCCTCCATCTCTCCCCTCTCTGCTTAGCTCCCTCCGTCCCTCCATCTATCCCTCTCCCCTCTTCACAGCTCCCTCCATCCCTCCATCTCTCTCTCTCCCTCTTCACAGCTCCCTCCGTCCCTCCCTCTCTCCTCTTCATAGCTCCCTCCAACTCTCCCTCTCTCCCTCTCCCTCTCCCTGTAGGAAGGTGGAATCGGACTGCATGGTTGCCCCCACTTTTTTCCTGGTGTTTTGCTGGTTTTTGACTTAGTTTGGCTGGGATCCTGCTATTCAGGACCCCAGCCTATCTGCTATCCCCTTAAATTGATTGCATGTACTTTAGATACACTTCAGATTGGATTCTGGGGTACCCTTATAAGTCCCTAGTATATGGTACTATGTACCCAGGGCATAGGTACACCAGAGGCCTCCCAGGGGCTGCAGCATGTATTATGCCACCCCTGAGAGGCCATCCAAAATGATACAACAGGTCTGCTACAGCAGCCTGTGTAAGGTGGTATATGCACCCTTACTGAGATATAGGTTCCCTATATCTCTCCATATCACTGCACATGTAAACCTATCAGTCATCCCTATGGCAGGCCTTAACAATCCTGAAGGCAGGGTGCTGGGTTTCATGTGAGAGGGTGCCCATGCATGAGCAGAGCCCCTCTGCAGCTTTCGGAATCTTTATTCCGGGGTTGTTTGTGATGCAGCCAGACCATATACTCTTAAGTGCATTATAACCCCGCGGCAAATGCTAACTTGAGAATGGCTGCATGGAAAACTGTTGTGTTTGGTGTCAAACACCTTGGAATCATACCTCCACCCCAGTACTGGGGTGGGAGGTATGATTCCTCCCTTCTAGAGGGAGCAACATGGCATCACCGGTACACCCAGTACCTGCTTAACAGAACCCTGGCATCACAAAATGGATGCTGCAGCCACCGACACGAGTCTGCCCTCCTGCTGCTGGACGAAACTCCGGCAGGGGAGGCCTGGACAATAGGTTTCCTGTCACAGGGTGGTGTGACCACCTCCCAGACAGGCTTTAGTGTATTGGGGCTGGGTGGGTGCACTCTCAGAGTGCTTTGAAGTCTGCACTGGGGGCACATTTGGTGTCCCTGTGCATAGTCCAGCTCAAACCGGTTGCAGGGGCACACAGCCCCTGCTCTGGCGCGAACCTGGGCAAAGGAAATGGGTGTAGCCACCCCTCTTTCCTGACCCTCCCATAGGTGGGTCCCCAGAGTTTGTCCCACCCCTTCCTTGGGTATAAAGTAGGAAACCCTGACTACAGGATTTTAGATTACACCTGGACTAAACTCTGATACCAGAAACCAAGTACTTCGACGATCTACACTACGCTGGATGACTGAAGCATCTCCCTTGGAGTAAAGGAGTTACTCCCCTGCAAGGCAGGCACCTTTAACGCAACTGACCAGTTGGCATCTCCGAGCTCCGACGGACTCCGAAGAATATTGCCACACACGAGGTGGGTTTTCCGAGGTCTCTGAGGTCGATCTGTGCCCACAGCAAGTCTGAGGCCCGTATCCCTCGTGGAGACCGTGCAACCCGAACCCCTGGACACCGCGACCATTTGCAGAAGCATCAGCTTTCCGGCAACCCCTGAGGCTGAGCTTTGGAATAATTGTAGCTCTCACCCCGAGCAGTAATTGCACCGAAGATTGCAGGCCTACACTCAACGAGTGTTCTGTGGGCTGCCATTTTGTGATTCCTCTTGAGGTCCCTTCGCGATCCCTGGTCCGTTGACCTGTGGGTCCCCAAGAAGGCAACTCTAACTGTTACTGGGCTTCCCTGGTTGCTCCAGACGTGCCCTGACTCTCCATTGCTTGAGGAGTCCCCAGGACCTTGCTGGTCCGCACAGAAGCATCTTTTCTCTTCCTGCGTGGGTTGCTGTTGCCAAGGCTTGTTGTGGTCAATCCGATCACCGACACCCCAGCACTCGCCATCCTTTGTGGGCCAGCTCGAATCCGGCTTCTGGTCATCATCGACGTCTCCGGAACCCCGTGGCTGCAGAGTCAAGCTTCACCTCTTCACACCTGAAACACCCGACATCGGTGGGCATTCGATTGCTCCGCTCCTGGTCACTGGCTAGTGACCCAGACTCTGTCCCCTCTGCTTTCAGGTTCTTCACATCTTCGCTCCAGGCTTGGATCACACCGGACACTTTTCTCCTTCACGGCAGCAGCACTTTGCAGCAGATTGCCATTGAAAACGACGACGATTCCCGACACCTTTTCGCACCTATGCACCCGGCTTCCCTGGGTGAGGTAACGCGAGTACTCTGGTGCTCCCGTGGGTGTTGGCCCTAGAAACCCTTAAGTCTAAAGGGGTTTGCTCAAAGTCCTCTCCTAAGTGTCCTTTAACTTTAAAATTCCAACCGCGACTTTCCGCATTGAATCCTACGGCGCTCGCGGCTGTGTTCTCACACTGCACACGTCCCCGTGGGTCTCCTGTGTCACTACCTTGGGTGGTTCCTTGGGGTCCCAGCGATTCTACGTGCTCTAGGCACTGTGTCTAGTCAAGTCGTGGTTCTTATACCACTTTCTTAGTATATGGTTTGGTCTCCCCTGGAGCCCACTGTGTATTGTGCTATTTACTGTCGTTTTAATACTGTGATACTGTGTATCTTGAACTCTAATCTCATAAAGGGATTAGTAGTTAGTGTTTAGAAATAAATACATATATTTTATATATATCTTGTGTGGTTCTCCTTTCATTTAGTTATTGAAGAGGTTATAATCTGGTAAACCAAGCTGCTTTACACTCTTTCAAGACTTAGCCTGAAGGCTGCTTTCCATAGCTACCACTAGGATAGCTTTCAATAAAGGTTGTCTTTAAACCTATCATCAATAAGGGTCGTTTGGACTGGTGCAAGGAGCCCACTATAACTAGTGGACAGCATATGCCAGGCCAACTTCTCACATTGGTGTGCAGCGGTTGGATTCAAGCTTGCTATTGCTTTACCAGATAATCTCTTTGAAGTGACTAACTGAAAACCACTATAGGTACATAGGTACATATAAATCAAGTTTAGAATACAGTAAGTTCTACTGAACTTAGAGTTGTGTGTCAAGGGCTTAGCACACCCTTTCTACAACTCAAGAGAGTTTCAGTTCTCACTAGAGTAGGTAGGTGCATACACCACACCACACTAGAATGTCTGCAAGGCCTGAAGTAAGTGACTCCTTGCCCACTAGGTATGACAATCTCACATTCCAGGAATTGAGAAATATGTGTACCTCAAGGAGACTGAAAACAGGGAGACATGCAAGCACTCAACGCCTCATAGAGGCTTTGCTGTTAGATGACCTCAGAAAGACACCAGGGTCTGATGAGGCAGGCAAGTTGGGTGGGACAGCTGAATAGGAAAGGCCAGGTAGTGAAAACTACTATGACCCAGACTCTGATGCTGGCCAGGGGGATCAAAATGATTCCAACCTGGAAAATCCAATTCTTCCTGAAGGTGAGGAAGGAGACCCCAGTGGGGTACTCTTTACCCCACCTGGAAGGGTTAAAAGGCTACCAAGAAGATCAAGATCTCATTCTCAGGAATCTAATCATTCTGGTAAGTCTATAGGGAGCTCTGTTTCTCATAGGACTTCTTCTCATAAAAGGGAGTCCTCTTATGAGAAGAAGTGCCAACTGCTTGAGTTTGAGAGAGCTAAGCTCAGAATCAAGAGAGAGCAATTGGCCTTAGACAGGGAATCCCTGGAGCTTCAGAAAGCTTCTCAAAAGTTGGGGCTAGAGCCCCATGGTGGCAGCAACAGTGTCACTAGGAGTAGAGAAGAGACTCATCCCCATAGGAACCTGAACAAGATTGTCCCTCCCTACCAGAGTGGGGATGACATCCACAAATGGATAACTGCACTGGAGAGGGCCTATAAAGTACAGAGGGTCCCTCAGGAGCAGTGGGCAGCAATCTTGTGGCTCTCCTTTGCAGACAAAGGTAGAGACAAGCTCCTCACTGTAAGAGAAGAGGATGCTGATAATTATAAAGTCCTGAAGAGTGCTCTGATTGATGGGTTTGACCTAACCACTGACCAATACAGGTTAAAGTTCAGAGACACCCAAAGGGCACAGACCCAGGACTGGGTTGACTTTGTAGATTGTGCTACTAAGGCTCTGGAAGGTTGGATACATGGCAGCAAGGTGCATGACTTTTTAGGATTGTACAATTTGATTATGAGGGAGCAGATCCTTAATAATTGTCAAAACCAGCTTTTACACCAGTACCTGGTGGACTCTGATCTGACCTCTCCCCAAGAATTGGGAA
Source organism: Calotriton arnoldi (assembly GCA_963921515.1). Classification (NCBI taxonomy): domain Eukaryota; kingdom Metazoa; phylum Chordata; class Amphibia; order Caudata; family Salamandridae; genus Calotriton; species Calotriton arnoldi. The sequence continues at coordinate 1,222,901 of CAWUFW010005517.1, read as the reverse complement.
AGAAGGCAGACAAATGGGTCAGAACCAGAGTAAAGCCAAAGAATCAGGGTGGTGACCAGAAGAAAGATTCTACCAAGTCCCAAGAGAAAGGTGGGGATAAATCCAAGGATAAATCCACTACAGGGCCACAAAAGTCCTCTCCTGGGGGTGGGTCCCAAACTCCTTCCTCCCCTGAAAAGAAACCCTATTGCCATAACTGTAAGAAGCCTGGCCACTGGAAAAATGACCCCAGTTGCTCCCAGGCTGGCAATAAGGAAAATGTTCCTCCCAGCAATACTACAACTCCTCCTGGTACTACAAGTAGTAATCCCCCAGGTGGTAGTAATGCACCCAAAAAGTTAGGTGCATTTTCGTGGGGAACTGAGGTGGACCCCAGTTTATCAAGGTCCTCCTCACAGGCCTCCTTAGTCTGTGATGGTGGCATGGGATTTGCCACTTTTACTATGAGTCCCAATACTTTGGGCAATTACAGACAGGAGCCCCTAATTAATGGTCAGAAGGCGTTGGCATTCAGGGACACAGGGGCTAGTGTCACCATGGTGACAGGGAAACTAGTCCCCCTCAACAGCTTTTACTTGAGTTCAAGTACCAGGTGACCAACATTGATGGTATCAGAACAGATCATCCCATGGCCATAGTCAATCTCAGCTGGGGAGGGGTCACTGGCCCAAAGAGAGTGGCAGTGTCCCCAAACTTGCCTGTAGATTGACTGTTGGGCAATGATCTAGAAGTTTCAGCCTGGGCTGAAGTTGAATACCAGGCCCATTTAAAAATGTTGGGCCTCTCTGAGAAGGTTGGTGGGGCTGTTAGGGCCTCAGCCCCATCCCAGGGAAATTTTGGAGAAGTGGAGCCTGAAAGAATGGCCCACTCTACTCCACAAGAGAGCAGAAGGGTTGAAGAACAGTCTTCTTCCCCCCAGACAACAGGTAAGGGTCAGCTTCCTCAGGGAACTGATCCTACCCCTAGTGAAGGAACTGCCCCAGAGGTGGTCAGGCCTGGCCTGGCAACACCCCTGATGGCAGGGGACCCTTCCAAGGTGGTACCCAGTCTGGAGCAGGTACCCTGCCCCTCTCTGCCCTCCCTCTGTCAGCCCAGGGCTGCAGAGGTCAGGGAGGTCAGTGGACCCCTAAGGGCTCCCTGTCCTGAGGAACCCCCTCATCCACAGATTAGGGGCACCCAGTCTAGTAGCCCTAGCCAGGTGAAAATTCCTCAGCACACTGAGGGAACCCTCTTACCATTGGGTAGGGACCTCCCCCAGATGGATTATGTTGGGCAAAGGCAAACCTGGGACCAAGTGGTTCCAAACCTACCATGTCCCTCCAGTGTTCCAACCAAAGGGACCCAACCCCCAGCTGTAGGCAGCCAGAGGTTGACCCTTAGGGCCAGATACGACTCAGTCAAGGAAAGAAAGGCCTTCATGGTGACCAGTGATCTGAGGAAGCTGAGACCAACTTTATTAGGGCCTCACTTCTCTACTCAGACACCCCACCAGCCTTTTACTTTGCCAAAACACACCACAGGTAGTAATTCCAAATGATGGAGATCATCCAATACCCTTGGGGTTAGTTATTGCTTAGTGGACCATAAGACAGGGGGTAACCATGCTAGTGCAGGTTCTTCCGTATATGGCCACTTAGTCAATAAAGGCTCAACTGGACAAGGTTAGCCTTATCTCCTTTCATTTGGGGGGGGGGTTATGTAGGAAGGTGGAATCTGACTGCATGGTTGCCCCCACTTTTTTCCTGGTGTTTTGCTGGTTTTTGACTTAGTTTGGCTGGGATCCTGCTATTCAGGACCCCAGCCTATCTACTATCCCCTTAAATTGATTGCATGTACTTTAGGTACCCTCCAGATTGGATTCTGGGGTACCCTTATAAGTCCCTAGTATATGGTATACTATGTACCCAGGGCATAGGTAAACCAGAGGCCTCCCAGGGGCTGCAGCATGTATTATGCCACCCCTGAGAGGCCATCCAAAATGACACAACAGGTCTGCTACAGCAGCCTGTGTAAGGTGGTATATGCACCCCTTACTGAGATATAGGTTCCCTATATCTCTCCATATCACTGCACATGTAAACCTATCAGTCACCCCTATGGCAGGCCTTAACAATCCTGAAGGCAGGGTGCTGGGTTTCATGTGAGAGGGTGCCCATGCATGAGCAGAGCCCCTCTGCAGCTTTCGGAATCTTTATTCCGGGGTTGTTTGTGATGCAGCCAGACCATATACTCTTAAGTGCATTATAACCCCGCTGTAAATGCTAACTTGAGAATGGCTGCATGGAAAACTGTTGTGTTTGGTGTCAAACACCTTGGAATCATACCTCCACCCCACTATGGGGTGGGAGGTATGATTCCTCCCTTCTAGAGGGAGCAACATGGCATCACCGGTACACCCGGTATCAGCTTAACAGAACCCTGGCATCACAAAATGGATGCTGCAGCCACAGACACGAGTCTGCCCTCCTGCTGCTGGACGAAACTCTGGCTGGGGAGGCCTGGACAATAGGTTTCCTGTCACAGGGAGGTATGACCACCTCCCAGACAGGCTTTAGTGTATTGGGGCTGGGTGGGTGCACTCTCAGAGTGCTTTGAAGTCTGCACTGGGGGCACATTTAGTGTCCCTGTGCATAGTCCAGCTCAAACCGGTTGCAGGGGCACACTGCCCCTGCTCTGGCGCGAAACTGGACAAAGGAAATGGGTGTAGCCACCCCTCTTTCCTGACCCTCCCATAGGTGGGTCCCCAGAGTTTGTCCCACCCCTTCCTTGGGTATAAAGTAGGAAACCCTGACTACAGGATTTTAGATTACACCTGGACTAAACTCTGATACCAGAAACCAAGTACTTCGACGATCTACACTACGCTGGATGACTGAAGAATCTCCCTTGGAGTAAAGGAGTTACTCCCCTGCAAGGCAGGCACCTTTAACGCAACTGACCAGTTGGCATCTCCGAGCTCCGACAGACTCCGAAGAATATTGTCACACAGGAGGTGGGTTTTCCGAGGTCCCTGAGGTCGATCTGTGCCCACAGCAAGTCTGAGGCCCGTATCCCTCGTGGAGACCGTGCAACCCGAACCCCTGGACACCGCAACTATTTGCAGAAGCATCAGCTTTCCGGTGACCCCTGAGGCTGAGCTTTGGGTTACTTGTAGCCCTGACCCCCAGCAGTAAATGCACTGAAGATTGCAGGCCTACACTCAACGAGTGTTCCGTGGGCCACCATTTTGTGATTCCTCTCGAGGTCCCTTTGCAATCCCTGGTCCGTGGACCTGTGGGTCCCCAAGAAGGCAATTCTAACTGTTACTGGGCTTTCCTGGTTGCTCCAGACGTGCCCTGACTCTCCATCGCTTGGGGAGTCCCCAGGACCTGGCTGGTCCGCACAGAAGCATCTTTTCTCTTCCTGCGTGGGTTGCTGTTGCCAAGGCTTGTTGTGGTCAATCCGATCACCGATACCCCAGCACTCGACATCCTTTGTGGGCCAGCTCGAATCCGGCTCCTGGTCATCATCGACGTCTCCGGAACCCCGTGGCTGCAGAGTCAAGCTTCACCTCTTCGCACCTGAAACACCCGACATCGGTGGGCATTCGATTGCTCCGCTCCTGGTCACTGGCTAGTGACCCAGACTCTGTCCCCTCTGCTTTCAGGTTCTTCACATCTTCGATCCAGGCTTGGATCACACCGGACACTTTTCTCCTTCACGGCAGCAGCACTTTGCAGCAGATTGCCATTGAAAACGACGACGATTCCCGACACCTTTTCGAACCTATGCACCCGGCTTCCCTGGGTGAGGTAACGCGAGTACTCTGGTGCTCCCGTGGGTGTTGGCCCTAGAAACCCTTAAGTCTAAAGGGGTTTGCTCAAAGTCCTCTCCTAAGTGTCCTTTAACTTTAAAATTCCAACCGCGACTTTCCGCATTGAATCCTACGGCGCTCGCGGCTGTGTTCTCACACTGCACACGTCCCCCGTGGGTCTCCTGTGTCACTACCTTGGGTGGTTCCTTGGGGTCCCAGCGATTCTACGTGCTCTAGGCACTGTGTCTAGTCAAGTCATGGTTCTTATACCACTTTCTTAGTATATGGTTTGGTCTATTTACTGTCGTTTTAATACTGTGATACTGTGTATCTTGAACTCTAATCTCATAAAGGTATTAGTAGTTAGTGTTTAGAAATAAATACATATATTTTATATATATCTTGTGTGGTTCTCCTTTCATTTAGTTATTCAAGAGGTTATAATCTGGTAAACCAAGCTGCTTTACACTCCTTCAAGACTTAGCCTGAAGGCTGCTCTCCATAGCTACCACTAGGATAGCTTTCAATAAAGGTTGTCTTTAAACCTATCATCAATAAGGGTCGTTTGGACTGGTGTAAGGTGCCTACTATAACTAGTGGACAGCATATGCCCGGCCAACTTCTCACACTCCCTCCCTCCTTCCCTCCCTCCCTCTCTCTCTCCCCTCTTCACATCTCCCTCCGTACCTCAATCTCTCCCTCTCCCCTCTTCACAGCTCCCTCCATCCCTCCATCTCTCCCTCTCCCCTCTTCACAGCTCCCTCCATCTCTCCCTCTTCACAGCTCCCTCCGTCCCTCCATCTCTCCCTCTTCACAGCTCCCTCCGTCCCTCCCTCCCTCTCCCTCTCCCCTCTTCACACCTCCCTCCGTCCCGCCACCTCTCTCCCTCTCTCACCTCTTCACAGCTCCCTTCGTCCCTCCATGTCTACCTCTCTCCCTTCTTCACAGCTCCCTCCGTCCCTCCATCTCTCCCTCTCTCCCTTCTTCACAGCTCCCTCTGTCCCTCCATCTCTCCCTCTCGCCCCTCTTCTCAGCTCCCTCTGTCCCTCCATCCCTCCATACCTCCCCCTCTCCCCTCTTCATAGCTCCCTTCCTCCATCTCTCCCTCTCTCCCCTCTTCACAGCTCCCTCCATCTCTCCCTCTCTCCCTCTCCCCGCTTCACAGCTCCCTCCATCTCTCCCTCTCCCCCTCTTCACAGCTCCCTCCCTCCCTCCATCTCTCCCTCTCTCCTCAGCTCCCTCCGCCCCTCCATCTCTCCCTCTCTCCTCAGCTCCCTCTGTCCCTCCATCTCTCCCTCTCCCCTCTTCACAGCTCCCTCCATCTCTCCCTCTTCACAGCTCCCTCCGTCCCTCCATCTCTCCCTCTTCACAGCTCCCTCCGTCCCTCCCTCCCTATTTCCCCTCTTCACAGCTCCCTCTGTTCCTCCATCTCTCCCTCTCCCCTCTTCACAGCTCCCTCCGTCCCTCCATCTCTCTCTCTCCCCTCTTCACAGCTCCCTCCATCTCTTCCTCTTCACAGCTCCCTCTGTCCCTCCATCTCTACCTCTTCACAGCTCCCTCCGTCCCTCCCTCCCTCTCTCTCTCCCCTCTTCACAGCTCCCTCCGTTCCTCCATCTCTCCCTCGCCCCTCTTCACAGCTCCCTCCGTCCCTCCACCTCTCTCCCTCTCTTACCTCTTCACAGCTCCCTTCGTCCCTCCATGTCTACCTCTCTCCCTCTCTCCCTTCTTCACAGCTCCCTCCGTCCCTCCATCTCTCTGTCTCCCCCCTCTTCACAGCTCCCTCCGCCCCTCCATCTCTCCCTCTCTCCTCAGCTCCCTCCCTCCCTCCATCTCTCCCTCTCTCCTCAGCTCCCTCCGCCCCTCCATCTCTCCCTCTCTCCTCTTCACAGCTCCTTCCGTCCCTCCATCTCCCTCTCTCCTCTCTTCACAGCTCCCTCCGTCCCTCGATCTCTCCCTCTCTCCTCTTCATAGCTCCCTCCATCTCCCCATCTCTCCTTCTCCCCTCTTCACAGCTCCCTCCGTCCCTCCATCTCTCCCTCTCTCCTCTTCATAGCTCCCTCCATCTCTCCCTCTCCCCTCTTCACAGCACCCTCTGCCCCTCCATCTCTCTCTCTCCCCTCTTCTCAGCTCCCTCTATCCCTCCATCCCTCCCCCTCTCCCCTCCTCATAGCTCCCTCCCTCCATCTTTCCATCTCTCCCTCTCCCCTCTTCACAGATCCCTCCGCCCCTCCATCTCTCCTCAGCTGCCTCCGTCCCTCTATCTCTCCCTCTCTCCTCTTCACAGCTCCCTCCGTCCCTCCATCTCTCCTTCTCTCCTCTTCATAGCTCCCTCCATCTCTCCATCTCCCCCTCTCCCCTCTTCACCGCTCCCTCCATCCCTCCACCTCTCTCCCTCTCTCCCCTCTTCATAGCTCCCTCTGTCCCTCCATCCCTCTCCCTCTCCCCTCTTCATAGCTCCCTCCCTCCATCTCCCCCTCTCTCCACTCTTCACAGCTCCCTCCATCTCTCCCTCTCTCCCTCTCCCCTCTTCACACCTCCCTCCATCTCTCCCTCTCCCCCCCTCTTCACAGCTCCCTCCGCCCCTCCATCTCTCCCTCTCTCCTCAGCTCCCTTCCTCCCTCCATCTCTCCATCTCTCCCTCTCTCCTCAGCTCCCTCGTCCCTCCACCTCTCCTTAATCCGCTGTGACACAGTCCTGAAGGCCCTGCAGCACGTGACGCTAAGAGCAGGTACCACTCAAGGCCCGCGCAGTCAAGGAAGATGGCATTTCCGTGATTGTCGGCTCCCCCAGGGATCCCTTGATGCCTGGGGAGCTAACGCGGGGCGTCGGAGCGCTTCACCTGCCCCAAGAAGGAGTCCCCCCCCCTACACATCCTGTTTTTATACAGTACGTGTTCTAAAGTGGGACCAGGGCCGGTGCGTAAGGGAACTGTGATCCCAGGAGGGTGTGTCCGAAATATATGTATTTATTCACCTAGCTGCTGTAGCATTTCCGTTAGAGGCGCTGTACATGAGCCACCCTGGGTCACAGGGTGTGAAAGTGTTCTGGAAATGACCTGAAACAGGATTAAGATCAGTCCGGTGGTCGAAGTGGGGAAAAAAGTAGGGGAACTGTGGGCGGAGAATCAGAGGGCGGGAATAACCCGAGAATTGGATCAGTGGGCGGAGTCAGAGGTGTGGCTAGAATGCGCAAAACATACCAATTTTTAGTATTTGATTGGCATTTCACTGACCAGTTACAGCATATTATGTTATTTAATTCTGTCAATGGATACACATAATTATTTAAGGTTTAATATGAGTTATTGACATTAAAATGCATTTAGAAAGTGGGATATGTTTCCAATCACAGAATGTCCCAAATACTCTTAAAAGTGGAAGAACAAGCCATTTGTCTCCGAGCCGTGCAGTTTCTGTCATCAGCACTTCTCCCTTTTTCCGCAAGAGCAGTTCAAACATGAATGGCAAAATATCCGAGTTAGCAAATGTTTTCCACATAATATGGATCTGCCATATTTGCCACATAATACAACATCTGCTGCATATTCTGATAATTTTAACTAATACATTGTTTGTAGCTCAAATGGATCAAAAGTTACAAAAAATGTGACGTGTTGCTGGGAAGTGGAGGGCCCTTTGCAAAGGTTGACTGGTCACCTTTCTCTCTGCTGTATTTGTGTGTTAAACTGGTACTAATAAGGCAAACTTTTTCCAGAAACTGTTAGCATGGGTAAAAATGTCAAAATAATAAATTATCAGAAAATATACTGCATTAATTTGCAGCCTTTTTTTTTTGCTCCATAATTTAGACAACACTGCAGCATAATTTTGTCCTCCATTGCTGCATAATTCCAGTGGCCCCAAAGCAGGCAGCACATGTTAAAAGTGCTTGTGCATGAAGAAGAGAGAATGTGAAGTTTCCGAACTTAGGGGCCTATTAGGATGGCGGGCGGATCGCCACCGCCGGGCTGGCGGTGGCCACCGCCGGCCCAGCGGTGGAGATCCGCCCGCCATCAAACTCAATTCGTCCCACCGCCAGATTAGGATGGTGGTGGGAACAGGAATGCGTCCGCAGCGGACGCAAAGACCGTCCACCGCCAGCAACGTCCCGATTGCCTGGCAGACGGCCCAGGGAGCCCAAAATGGTGGCGGTGCCTAGCAGGCACTGTCCACCAGATTAGGATGCAGGCATACACCGGCCTTTTCATGGCGGCGATGCCGCCATGGAAAGGCATATGGTGTTTAGCATCGGGGCCCGCTGCGGGCCCCCGGGGTGTGGGGGTGGGGGCTGCACTTGGGGGGTACCTATGGTACCCCCCTACATTGCCATGCCCAAGGTGGCAGGCACCGCGCGGTGCCTGCCACGTTGGGCATGGCAATGCACGACGTGCCTCTTTGACATTGCGGCGGGTGCTGCCTACAGCACCGTCCGCCGCAATGTTGAAGATGCCAATGCGACCGCCAGGGTGGCAGTCGCATCCTAATTAGTGGTGCGGGACCGCCGCACCGCTGGCGGACGGTCCCAGCACTAATAGTTTGGTGCGCGTGCAAATCCTGCATTGCCGACCCCTGGTGAGTTGCAGCTACTACTGCTGAAACAAGACCAATGGAGGTATCAATGGGTGAGGTGGACTGGCCTCAAGGGCAGGGCCTGCTTTAGCACTGGTGGCGCCCTGTGCAACAGTGTTTGTTGGTGCTCCCCAAATGACCACCTCCGCCATGGATTCCCTCACTAACACCCTTTAACAGTGATACTCAAGTCTCCTTAACCACATTCTCTCTCAGATGCATTTAATTTAATTTACAGCGCCACTCATACCAGTGTAGGGTGTCAGAGCACTTTACATCACACACATTACACAGGGACAATCAATTATACATGTGTAAATCACTGTATAGGAAATGTTACATATTACATAACTCCGATTTCTCTCTAGGAAGAACATTAATCAACGGAGTTATAACATTTTTATTGTTGCCGAAAATTGCTGGAGGCCAGAAAGGAGGCAGCAAGCACTTTTAAAACCATAATATACTTGCCACCCAAAGTCAGCGCCCGGTGCGGGCACATCAGTCCCACCGCCCTAGAGCCGGCACTTTTCAAGGGTCCTGTGACCTCAGTGACAGTGTCACTGTTGCTCTAGTGCCGTGGTACTCATAGTACGGCCCGCGGGCTGCCAGCGGCCCGGCAGGCCTTCATTGGCGGCCCGCGGACTTTGCCTTGCCGTTTCTACATTTCCAGTGAGGCCGGCAGTAAACACAAAAGATGACCGCAGGAGCATACTTAGTGAATATGTATTAAATGCTCCTGCGGCCATCTTCTGTGTTTACTGCTGGCCTCTGTGAGGTCACACACGGCACCGTCAGAAAGCTTCCCAAAGGCCCTTTAAAAGTCAGCTGTAAGCGCTTTCACAGCTGACTTTTAAAGGGCCTTTTAGGAAGCTTCCTGTTTCGTGTTGCCGACGACGTCCTCTTCTCCCGCAGCCTGAACATCAGACGTAAGCACGTTCAGAATTTGGACAATTGCACCTGGAGAGACAGAGACAGAGAGACACAGATAGAGACAGAGACAGAGAGACACAGACAGAGACACAGATAGAGACAGAGAGACAGAGACACAGATGGAGACAGATAGAGACAGATAGATAGATAGATAGAGAGACAGAGAGACAGAGACACAGATAGAGACAGATAGATAGAGACAGAGACACAGACACAGAGAGACAGAGACACAGATAGAGACAGAGAGATAGAGACAGATAGATAGAGACAGATAGATAGAGACAAATAGAGACAGACAGAGACAGATAGATAGAGACAGATAGATAGAGACAGATAGAGACAGACAGATAGAGACAGACACATAGAGACAGATAGATAGAGACAGATAGATAGATAGAGACAGATAGATAGATAGAGACAGATAGAGAGAGACAGATAGAGACAGATAGAAACAGATAGAGACAGATAGAGACAGATAGATAGAGAGACAGAGACAGAGAGAGACAGAGACACAGATTGAGACAGATAGATAGAGACAGAGAGACAGAGGCACAGAGAGACAAAGACACAGACAGACAGAGACACAGATAGAGACAGAGACACAGATAGAGACAGATAGATAGAGACAGATAGATAGAGACAGATAGATAGAAACAGACAGATAGATAGAGACAGATAGAGAGACAGATAGATAGAGACAGATAGAGACAGATAGATAGATAGAGAGACAGAGAGAGACGGACAGAGACAGAGACACAGATAGAGACAGAGAGACAGAGAAAGAGATAGAGCTAAATAGAGACAGAGAGACAGAGACACATATAGAAACAGATAGATAGAGACAGATAGATAGAGACAGATGGATAGAGACAGATAGATAGAGATAGATAGAGACAGATAGATAGATAGAGACAGACAGATAGATAGAGACAGACAGATAAAGACAGACAGATAGAGACAGATAGATAGAGACAGACAGATAGAGACAGATAGATAGAGACAGATAGATAGATAGATAGAGAAAGACAGAGACAGAGATAGATAGAGATAGATAGATAGATAGCGATAGATATAGAGATAGATATATGGATAGTGATAGATAGAGATAGATAGAGATAGATAGATAGAGATAGAGATAGAGATAAATAGATAGATAGAGATAGATAGATGGATAGAGATAGATAGAGATAGATAGAGATAGATAGAGATAGATAGATAGAGATAGAGATAGAGAGATAGAGATAAATAGATAGATAGAGATAGATAGATAGATAGACAGATAGATAGATGGATAGAGATAGATAGATATAGATAGATAGAGATAGAGATAAATAGATAGAGATAGATAGAGAAAAATAGATAGATAGAGAGCAATAGATAGAGTTAGATAGATAGATAGGTAGATAGATAGATAGATAGATAGATAGGTAGATAGATAGATAGATAGATAGATAGATAGATAGATAGATAGATAGATAGATAGATAGATGTGTGTATGCCGGGCCTGGTGGCTCAGTGGACTAATGCGTCCGCAGCAGGGGCCTGTGTTTGACCTCATGGTCACAGGTTTTTTTGTTTTTTTTACTCTAGCCCTGCCCCCCACTGACCCCTCCCCACCGGTGCGGCCCTCGGCCACAAACCACACTGTAAATTTGGCCCCGAGAGAAAGTTTATGAGTACCCATGCTCTAGTGTGTGCTGCTTCATAAGCCTGCCCGCATGACTGGAGGTGAACTTCAGTATGGATTGTGGTGGACAGGCCTTCAAGGTTAACCCACTCTTGCCACCGCGAGGGTCCACCTGCTGGTGCTAAGACACCAGGGCTTGTAAGGTCTTGTGGGGCCTTCTAAGGTCTAGCATGGGAATGTGCTCCCTCAGGAGAGTGGTCTAGGGGACTGGTCATGAAGGCTGAACCTGGTTCCCCAGTTCCAAAGTCGGCAGCTCTGACCATAGTGCCACATCCTCTCCCCCACTGAACACCATACTGCCCCACTGAGAGAAACTTGCGCTGCCTTCAGCTACAATACAATTGTTCCCCTCTATAAACACCTGGATGCAACTCAATTTAAATTATGCACTAGACAAGAGCAATATGCTGCCTAAAAAAAAGTAACAACATCCTGAAAAAAGTAATCTCTCATAGGGAATGCAAGATGAAGTTAAGCATATAAAATGAAAGCAGAAACCTTAACGCTTTTACACTCACTATTCAGAAATGAGTGAGTGCTTTTGCCTGAAGAGTTGAGGACATGACTACAGGGCCCGGAAGGGACCCGTTTCAATGTCCATTGCTCATATTCTTACAAAATGTAAGCAGTATGGTAAAAACATCACATCCCTGAACACAGAGCTGTGGTACACATTTTGTTTTCCAATCCACCCATCAATCAGGCATTGCAGTACCTCCAGGATTGGTGCATTTCCTAATCCGGGGAAAACAATGCTGTTCAAAGGAAAGATAAAACAAAAGTAGCGCTTCACTGGCAAACTCTATATAGTGATGCTCATGTGTTTGGGTGTGAATAAAATCAATCTGGCCACTTTGCGAACACTCTGTCTTGTTTTATTTATTTATTTATTTTTCATATTTAAACCTTTTATTCCTGAGGCTGCACTTTGGATAGAAAAATGTCAGAAAAAGACCACATTTCAAGCAAAAGTATTTTTCTTTTTTGGATCCATTTCACAGGGAAACAAATAAACAAAAGGAGGAAAGAGAGGGTGAGAACCGTGTCTTAAAGTCACAGTTTTCAGCAAGTGAGGTGGAATAGACAGAAAGAGAGGGAAGAAGAGGAAGAAAGAGAGAGGGGGGACAGCTGCCAGTGGTAGAGCAGAAGTGGGCACTGTCCTTGTCTTCTCTGGCATGAAGGAAAAGACAGAGTCCTTTTCCTTCTCTGCCCGCCCACCCGCACCCGAACGGCCAGGAACGCCGAGCCTTATCTGTAGGCCTTGGCTATTTCTGCCGTCCTACGACGTATGTTTAAAATAAAAAAGTAGGGGAACAGAATCTATTGAATTACAGAAGTTGGGGCACGCCGTGCCCTTCCGATCCCGCCCACTTTGACCACTGGTTAAGATGAGGTGCCGGTCTGGGGTCCCTTTGTGCGGGAGTTTGTGTGCTGAGGACATCCAGCTAACAGCACAATCCCTTATTAGCATTTGGGCACCTCTGTTTTCATGGGCTGGGAGTGAACGGGAGCCAGGTAACTGTGTGATACATGACGTGTAGGTGCCCTGACACCAGTGCTTAATTTGTAAACAAATAAGTGCCGGAGCTCTCGTCAGGAGGCCACTGCAGCTTGCACCACACATTGCCCCTGCGATGCTGACAATGATAGTAACAACACACCTACTAACCATCACACTCCTATACGTGTGACAATTCAGACTATTCCAAGTCCCCAAAGCTGTAAGAATGCCTTGGGCGGCAGGTAATAGCCATTTTTAATGTATATTAAATTAATAGCTAACTGTTGTTGTTGTCATCTCTAAATTAGCCAGACAGCGCCACCTAGTGGCAGACTTTCACAAGCGCTGGTGTCGACAATTAAGTGCCGGTGCCCAGTGCAAGAAACCACCAGCTCAAATTAAGTACTGCCTGACACAAGCCGTCTACAGCTGACATACAGACCATGTTTGTGATAATCCTTGTTAATGAGGCTTTTTGACGCCATCTTCAAGGCGTATAAAGAATAAATGTCATTTAGCCACGCCCTATAACCATCAGTGTAGTGTAGTGGAAATATGATATAATTAAACGCAGGTCTCTGGTTCCAAGGGGGACATCTTTAGCACTAGACCAAACCTTTGTGTTTCTGACAGCAGAATCCCAGCCGACTCCATCACCAGACATGCCATGTCTATGGGGCATCCTCTAGCCGACATGGCACTGGAAGGTCCATCCTAAATCGGACAGTGTGGACCTTATGATTCTGGAATGTGGAATGCCTGAGGATGTGTTAACTTCAATGCAAGGACAGAGCAGGCACACAGCTGACCAGTGAGAAACTGCTCCACGTTACTCCCATGATGCTTTACTTTATAGTCGAATAAACCCGTCTTTCGATGTACCCCAATGGTCCCCCTAGATTTCCACAGAGACAACAAGGATAGCATTTTGTGCCCAAGGAACCCGCAGCTATGTGCCCGGGTGTCTTCTCTAAAACAGGCAAACAGCGAGAGAGTTTTCGAATATCAGTTTGAGATTGGAGATTTTATCCTACATGTTGGTCAGTGTTCTGCTGTTTGTCACGTGTGTTCTGGAGAGTCTAGCGTTCACTGTCACAAGATGCAGAATGTATCTCCACCTCGTTTCTCCTGATCTGCTCCTGGAGAACCAAACAAGATGGAGACCATGGAAGAAAGTGTTCACCCTCAGTGGCTACTGTTTGTGTGCTGCATGAATTCTTTACACATTGCCTCTAAGTCAGGCCTGACTGCTCTGTGCCAAGCTACCAAAGGGGTTAAGCGAAGGTTAGTTTGAGGTTTGCTTGTGACTTCACCCTGACGGAAACTGTGGCTGATGCTTGAGTTGGGTTTCATCCCCCGTCCCCCTCAACCAGGAACCTAATTTCCAACATTAATTAAACATTGAAGGCGGAGCAGGCTAAGGATTTGCAGACGCCATTTTTGCTTTATTTTCCTAGCTGGCAGTGTTTCAATAGAGTGAAGAAAGGACCTCACAATGCACTGAAAATGATCCTACGATGTTAAAAACATAGCCTGAGGAAGGATAAACCAAGAACGTGTAATCTTCCAGAGGAGTAAATTACGCAAAATGCTGCACACACCAAATCTTTCGTCCTGATTCCAGCCTAGGTGCTAATCGGGTTGCAGGTGTGAACTCCTGTTTTCATCCAAACTGGAAAATCAACTCAGGTGCAATGTACACCCAAACTTAGGGAGGGATTTACAAAAAAGCCACGCAACGCAGCACAGACCACGCGTGGCTGCACTGCGCGACAGGAAGGGAGCAGGAGAGCACCATATCTTCAGAGATATGGCTCTCTCCTCCCCTTTCCCTTGTGCAGGCACTGATTTCAGCGGCCGTGCGCCATGCACACAGCTTAGCGCCATAGCGCAAGGGTGTGTGCATGAGTCTAGCATAGATTTTGTACAGGAAGGGTACCCTTCCAGTACAAAATACTATGCCTAGACATGATGGAAAGTTTTTCCCACTTTGTATGCATGCTGCACAGTGCCGCACGCATGCCAAAAGTCGGAAAAGCATGGAGAAATGAAAGCATTTCTCCTGTTAGTGCCTCCTTTGAAGGGGCTTTAACTTTTGGCACAAAACCATGTCTGCAAATCTTTGTAAATATGGTTTTGCGTCAAAAGGCATGGGTGGTTGCATGGGAACGCCCATGTTCCACCCATGTAACGCCCCCCTCGGTGCTAAGTAACGCAAAGCAGTGCTTCACGCTACTTTGAGGGTGCCTTCCAGCCCAAAACAAGTTTTGCGCTAGAAAGTAAATAGCAAAAAAAAGAAATTTGCGCTGGTTAGCGTCACTTTTGTGACGCTAACCCAGCGCAAAATGTTTGCAAATCTCTCCCTCAGAATTTCCACCCATGATTTGCGCAAACAAAAAAACCAGCGCAAATTATGTCAAACTCATAAGTGGGCGCATAATGTGAACTTGCTACCTAGCGCACCCAGGTAGGGCCGAATTTTGCTCCATCCCCGAAAAAAGCGCTATGTATGTCTCCAACGGTTAACTTCCTATATGCTAAGAGCAGGGCACAAGTCCTAAAAAAAGAAGTGGGGGGACTAACCTAGTTAATCAGTATGCAAGTGGCATCGCAGCGCGTGACATCACGGCGCGTGACATCACAGCGCGTGACATCACAGGAACTGGCATCACAAGAAGTGATATCAGATCTTAAGCCCTCACATATATGTTTAGCAGGTGTATCACGAGTACGTTTGAGCACATTTCGAGTATACTTGCAAACCCTCCTGATTTAGGCAGAAGATTCACACTTTTGTACGCTACATATAAAAAGCAATGTTACCTTTTGTCAGCGTTAAGCTTTCTATAGCCATAGTGCTTTAAAAGAAATAGTGATATTTAAATTATTACAACGCCTCCTCAAGGGTAATAAGCGTATATAAATGCAATTTATTTTGTGCAAATACTGGGAAAGATAAACACATCTGACGTTCTTACAGTGCATGCATATCTCCTAAACAGAGCCTGAACAAAGTGAAAAGCTGCCTCTCCTAAGTATGTGTGAAGTGCTAACAAGTGGAGAAGTGTGGCTCAATGGTTAGAGCGGCAGACCCTGATGCAGAGATCTGGCCCGGGACCAGGGTTCAATTCCCGTCTCGGCGGGTCTTGGGCTCAATTTCCTCGGACCTGATAATTCTCGCCTCGGTGCCTATTCTAATCATGGGTCCCACTCTGCAACTCTGGGCAATAGCTTGCTTAATCTCCACAATGGCCCCAACAGCGCTGGGATACCTGGCTTCACACTGGGGGTGCCCAGGAGTGGGCATTTCACAGGGAAAAGCCAGGAAGGGTTCCACAGCGGTATGCGTACAGCGCCAGGACACCCCTTTGGGGGTATAAGTGCGCTTTACAAGTACAAATTTCATTTCATTTCAACAAGGTGTGAGCCTTTGTTTCCCCTCTGCTGCATTTGCATCAGGTGTGAGGCTCCTGACTGCTGCCAGCCAGGAAACTCCCCCCCCCCCCGAGACTCAGCCTTTGTTATGGCCAAGTATCCCAGCAGGAGTCAGAAATAAGGGAGCCCCGTCCCCGCCTGCACGTTGTTGTGATCGAAAGCAGACAACAACGTGCAGGCGCTGCTGAATGTGTACCGGTGTTTGGAAATTACACCGGGACGAATTCAGCATCTTTTTTAGTGGGGCCCAACTTCTTGGCAGGGTGGACGGCATCCACCCTGTGAAAGAAGTGGGGGGACGCCGTCCACCCGCGTGGACCCCCGACTCGTGCCCTGGCTAAGAGGGCCTGGCGGTACCATGTTCCCATTGCGAGCCCAAAACGTCACTGGTGCATGTAGGTCGCAAGAGCCTCCTTGGGGCGCCAGTGGAGAGGCGCACGAGCGACGGGTGCCGTTCGCGCACCCTAGAAATGCCGAGCCGCCGCACAGATTGGCAGTAAGCCGAACAAAGAGGCCTCTCTGTACGTCATTTCCCTTGTTAGCTCTTTTTAATTTCTATCGAGTCAGAGCTGCTGCCAGGGCCTTCTTTCCGAGCAGGTGGGCAGAGCAGATGGCTGACACGTACAAGATGGAGCCGGGCCGCCCTGCGCACTAATGTTGCGCACATCTGCGCCCGAACCCCAGCACATCTGGCTTCCAAAGCACACTGCACAGTAAACACTGCCTCGCTAATTAAGGACGCTTTATTTCTGGAAAGCAACAGGGAGGAAACTCGGACTGTAAAAAATTAGCTATTTACAATATCCAAATCTGATTCACAAAAAGCATTTTCAGGATTTCTGACTGTAAATTCCACTCCTCATGACAGTAAAAAATCCCATACGTGCAGTGCTTTAAATGGGAAAAAATAAGTGCAGGTACTCATTAAAATGAGCTAGAGGTGTAGTGAGGGGGCGGGGCTAGGGGCGGGGCTAAGGGCAAGACATGATGATACTTAACAACTTCTATATTAGTTGCAGCACATACCAAAATACATGAGAAATGTGTTTATATAAACAAAGCAGGTTAACTCATTACACAAAATGAAAGAGAAATGCAATAATATGTTAACATTTCCTTTTTTGCAATAGTTGCACCTTCTTAATGTCATATTGTTAATTGTTATATATTTTTGAGCACGCGAGTAGGAAGAAACTGAAAATACCCCCACATCGCACCAAGCAACATGAAGCAACTCATCATGACCCTCCCCAGAAGATATCTCTTGTCTCTTCCATCAATCTATCCATTCATCCTTTCATCCTACCATTTACCTGCTGATGTCCACCATTTAACCTTTACATTCTATCGTCTATTCAGTCTTTCTTCAATCATTCAATTTTTCACCATTCCGTCTATCCACCCTTCATATCCAAACCTATCCATCCATCCATCTCCAAACCTATCCATTCATCCTTTCACTCATCCATCTCTTTATCCACCCTTTCCCTCATCCATCAATCCTTTCGGTCATCCATCCATCAACCCTTTCACTCTTTTATTCCAGCCACCCTTTCACTCAATCCCTCCTTTCCTTCATCCATCATCCACCCTTTCATCCATCCTCCCTACCTTTTATTCATCCATCCAATCTTTCACTTATCCACCCATCATCCGCCCTTTTATCCAATCATCCACCCTCTTTCACCCATGCATGCTTTCACTCATCCATCCATCTATTCATCCATCCATCCATCTATACATCCACCCTTGCTCACTCATCCATCCACTTACTCATTGTGAGAAGTTGGCATGGTATATGCTGTCCACTAGTTCTAGTGGGCACATTGCACCAGTCCAAACAACCCCTTTGGATGATAGGTTAAAGACAACCTTTAGTGAAAGCTATCCTAGTGGTAGCTATGGAGAGCAGCCTTCAGGCTAAGTCTTGAAGGAATGTAAAGCAGCTTGTTTTACCAGTCTATAATCTCTTGAGTGACCAAATGAAAAGAGGACAACACCAGGTATATCTATAAAATATATGTATTTAGTCTTAAACACACCCCTCTAGTCTCTTTATGAGGCTAGAGTTCGAAGTACATAGTTTACAAGCCAAATATCAACAGTAATAGCACAAATACACGTTTGAGCCCTAGGGGCGTACCAAACCATATATAAAAAAAGTGGTATAAGAACCACGACTGAGCTAGACACTAGGCCTAGAGCCTGTAGAAGTGCTTGGACCACAAGAAACCACCCAAGGAAGTGACACAGGGGACCCACGGGGGACGCGTGCAGTGTGGGAACACAGCCGCGAATCACCGTTAACTTCTATGGGGAAAGTCGCGGTTGGATTTTTAAAAGGAAAGGACACTTAGAGGAGGACTTGGAGCAAATCCCTTAGAACTAGGCAGTTCTAGAGTCAATACCCACGGGAGCACCGGAGTACTCGAGTTACCTCACCCAGGGAAGCCGGGTGCATAGGTGTCTTTTGGCGTCGGGTTTCGTCGTCGTTTTCAATGGCGATCTGCTGCAGCGGGCTGCTGGCGACCAAGTCGGAAGTGTCCGGGTGGATCCAATGGTGGATCGAAGATCTGAAGGACCTGAAAGCAGAGGGGACAGAGTCTGGGTCACTCGCCAGTGACCAGGAAGGCGATGAGCAGATGCCCACCGATGTCGGGTGCTTCAGGTAGGTTGATGGTCGTCTTGACTCTTCAGCCACGAGGTCCAGGAGGCGTCGACGATGACCAGGAGCTGGATTCGAGCTGTCCCACGGCTGTCGATTGCTGCGGTGTCGGCGACCGGATTGGACCCAAGCCTTGGCAACAGGAAGTCACGTGGAAACAAAGAAAGGACGTTGATGCAGACCAGCAAGGTCTGGGGGACTCACCCAGCAAAGGTAAGTCAGGGCACGTCTGGAGCAACCAGGAAAGCCCAAGCAGAAGAAGAGTTGCCTTCGGGAGGGCCCACTAGCCAACGGACTAGCGACTGCGAAGGAGCCTCGAGTGGACGCACTTGGAGCTGACTCACAGGACACTCGTGGAGTGGAGGCCAGTGATCTTCGCTGCAGTAGGTGCTGGAGGCAAGGGCTACTCGGAGCCCAAAGCACAACTTCGTGGGAGACCAGGAAGAGGATGCACTTGCAAAAGTTCTCGGTGTCCAGGGGTCACGGTTCCACGTTACCCACGACAGCTACGTGCCTCAGCTTCGCTGGGGTCTCAGGGCAGCCTCGTGGAAGTCTGGAAATCCACCTCTGGTGTTGCAAAGACTTCAGCGTCCGGCGGGAGCTTCATCAATGCAGACTGGACAATTGCTTCTTAGGTGCCTGCCAAGCAGGGGAGTCACTCCTTGACCCCAAGGGAGAATCTTCAGTCCTCTAATCTTTAAGTAGAGCGTCGAAGGTCCAGGATTCGGCTTCAGAGTTTCGTCCAGGGATATCTAAAGTCCTAAGGACAGGGGTCCCATACTTATACTAAGTTAGGGGGTTGGACATACTCTGGGGACCCACCTTTGGGAGGGTCAGGGACGAGGGGTGGTTACACCCATTCCCTTTGTCCAATTTCGCGCCAGAGCAGGGGCAGGTAGCCCCTGCAACCGGTTTGAACTGGGCTATGCACAGGGACACCAAATGTGCCCCCAGTGCAGGACTTCAAAGCACCAGAGAGTGCTCCCGCCCAGCCCCAATACACACTATCCTGTCTGGGAAGGTGGTTACACCTCCCTCCGACAGGAAACCTATTGTCCAGGCCTCCCCTGCTGGAGTTTCGGTCAGCAGCAGGAGGCCAGACCCGTGTCTGTGGCAGCGGCATCCATTTTGTGATGCCAGGGCTCTGTAAATAATACTGGGTATGCCGGTGTGTACATGTCTCTCCCTCTAGAAGGGTGGAATACTACCCCCGCCGCCAGAACTGACGGGGGGGGGGGGGTAGTATTCCAAGATGTTTGACACCAAACACGACATGTTTCCGTGCAGCCATCCCAAAGTTAGCATTTAACGCGAGGTTATAATGCACTTAAGAGTATATGGTCAGGCTGCACCACAAACAGCACCAGAGGATTGACTCCGAACACTGCAGAGGGGCTCTGCTCATGCAGGGGCACCCTCTCACATAAAAACAAAGCACTCTGCCTTTAGGATTGTTAAGGCCTGCTGTTGGAGTGACTTATAGGTTTATATGTGTGTGCAATGGTAGTGATATAGGTAGCCTATATCACAGTAAGGGGTGCATGCACCACCTTACCCAGGCTGCAGTAGCAGTCCTGTGGTGTCATTTTGGAGGGCCTTCCAGGGGTGGCACAATACATGCTTCAGCCCCTGGTAGGCCCCTGGGATGCCTATGCCCTTGGTACATAGTATACCATATACTAGGGACTTATAAGGGCACCCCAGAATCCAATCTAGGATGTACCTAAAGTACATGGAATCAATTTAGAGAGGAAGCAGCTAGGCTGGGGTCCTGGATAGCAGGGCCCCAGCCAGACTAAAGTCAAAAACAGTGATACACCAGCAAAAAGTGGGGGTAACCATAAGAGCCAGATCCTACTCTCCTACACAACCCCCCCCCCCCAAACGCAGGGACATTAAACTAACCTTGACCAGTTGAGTCTTCATGTTCTAAGTGGAAATATCTGGAGAGTCCATCTGCATTGGCATGGTTACTCCCAGGCCTATGTTCCACTGTATAGTCCATCCCCTGTAGGGAAATGGACCACCTCAAAAGTTTGGGGTTTTCACCCTTCATCTGTTTTAGCCATAAGAGGGGCTTGTGGTCTGTTTGAACAAGGAAGTGAGTGCCAAACAAGTATGGCCTCAGCTTCTTCAGAGCCCAAACCACAGCAAAGGCCTCCCTCTCTATGGCTGACCAACGTTTCTCTCTGGGGGTCAGCCTTCTGCTAATAAAAGCTACTGGCTGATCCTGACCTTCATCATTCAACTGTGACAGTACAGCCCCTACCCCCAACTCAGATGCATCTGTTTGCACAATGAACTTTTTGGAGTAATCAGGACTTTGCAGAATGGGAGCAGTGCACATGGCCTGCTTTAGGTCATCAAATGCCTTTTGACAGCTAACTGTCCACTGAACCTTTTGGGCATTTTCTTAGAGGTTAAGTCATTCAGGGGTGTCACTATTGATCCATACCCCTTGACAAATCTTCTGTAGTACCCAGTCAGGCCTAAAAAGGCTCTAACCTGAGTCTGGGTAGTTGGAGCAGTCCAGTCCATGATGGTCTGGATCTTGCTCTGCAATGGTTGAACCTGGCCTCCACCCACAAGGTGGCCCAGGTACACAACCTGACTCTGCCCTATCTGGCACTTTGTGGCCTTGATAGTTAGGCCTGCTTTCTGCAGGGCCTGCAAAAATTTCTGAGGTGGACCAGGTGATCCTCCCAGGTGGAGCTAAAGACAGCAATATCATCTAGATATGCTGCACTATAGGCTTCCAGACCTGTAAGGACTGTGTTCACCAACCTCTGAAAAGTGGCAGGTGCATTTTTCAAACCAAAGGGCATCACCACAAATTGGTAAAGCCCACCAGGGGTAGAAAATGCAGTTTTTGGCTTTGCATCATCAGCTAGTCTGATCTGCCAGTAGCCAGCTGTTAGGTCAAATGTGCTTAGATACTTGGCTGAGGCCAAAGTGTCTATTAGCTCATCTGCCCTGGGGATTGGATGGGCATCAGTCCTAGTGACTGCATTGAGGCCTCTGTAGTCCACACAAAACCTCATCTCTCTCTTACCATCTTTGGTGTGAGGTTTTGGCACCAGGACCACTGGACTAGCCCAAGGGCTATCTGAAGGCTCAATGACACCCAGCTCCAACATTTTCTGGACTTCTGTCCTGATACAGTCCCTGACCTGGTCAGGTTGCCTGTAAATCTTACTTTTAACAGGCAGACTGTCCCCAGTGTCCACTTCATGAGTGCACCAGGTGGTCTGACTTGGAGTCAGAGAGAACATGTGTCTGAACTGATTGAGCACCTGTCTACAATCAGTCTGCTGCTGGGCAGTGAGGCTGCATGCCAAGGCTACACCATCCACTGACCCATCATCAGGGTTCTGTGAGAGCAGGTCTGGGAGAGGGTCACTCTCCTCCTCCTGTCCCTCATCAGTTGCCATGAGCAAGCCCATGTCAGCCCTGTCCACATATGGCTTCAGCCTGTTGACATGGAGCACCCTATGGGGGCTCCTGGGAGTTCCTAGGTCTACCAGATAGGTAACCTCTCCCTTCTGTTCAACAATTGTATGGGGGCCACTCCACTTGTCTTGGAGGGCTTCTGGGGCCACTGGCTCCAGCACCCACACCTTCTGCCCTGGCTGATAAACAGTCAGCACAGCCTTTTGGTCATGCCAGGCTTTCTGTAATTCCTGGCTGGCCTCAAGGTTTTTGGTTGCCTTTTTCATGTACTCAGCCATCCTGGAGCGGAGACCAAGTACATAGTCCACTATGTCCTGTTTAGGGGTTTGAGAGGTAACTCCCAACCTTCCTTCACCAGACACAATGGACCCCTGACAGGATGGCCAAACAAAAGTTCAAAAGGGATGTAGCCAACCCCTTTTGAGGCACCTCCCTGTATGCAAATAAAAGGCAGGGCAAGAGTATGTCCCATTTTCGCCTAAGCTTTTCTGGGAGCCCTTTAATCATGCCCTTCAAGGTTTTGTTGAATCTCTCAACTAAACCATTGCATTGTGGGTGATAGGGTGTGGTGAACTTATAAGTTACTCCACACTCCTTCCACATTGCAGTCAAGTAACTGGACATGAAGTTTGTTCCTCTGTCAGATACTATCTCCTTAGGAAAGCCCACTCTTGAGAAAACTCCCAGGAGGGTCCTTGCCACCACATGTGCTGTAGTGGTCCTAAGGGGAATGGCTTCTGGGTACCTGGTGGCATGGTCCACCACCACCAGGATAAACCTGTGCCCAGATGCTGTTTGGGGATCCATGGGACCAACTATGTCAATCCCCACCCTCTCAAAGGGGAACCCCCACCACAGGTAGTGGTATCAGGGGGGCCTTTGTGGTGCCACCTGCCTTCCCACTGGCTTGGCAGGTTACACAGGAGCGACAAAACTCCTTGGTGTCTTCAGACATGTGGGGCCAGTGAAAGTGAGGGACAATTCTGTCCCAAGTCTTGTTCTGGCCCAGGTGACCTGCTAAGGGAATATCATGGGCTAATGTCAATAGGAAGCCCCTGAACTTCAGAGGTATAACCAACCTCCTGGCTGCTCCAGGCTTGGGGTCTCTACTCTCTGAGTACAGGAGTCCATCATCCCAATATATTTTATGGGTGCCACTAGCATTCCCAGCAGCCTCAGCAGCAGCTTGCTGTCTGAGGGGTTCAAGAGAGGGGCAGTTCAGCTGCTCCTGGCTCAGATCTGCCCTGGAAGGGCCCCCTGTCCCCAAGAACTCAACCTGATCAGGTTAAAGCTCCTCTGGGACAGTTCCTTCTTCAGGCCTGAGATCATCTTCCTCAAAAGACTGACCTTCCTCCGGAGCCAAGGGGGAAGGCACTGCCTTAACCCTACTGCTCCTCCTCTTGGGAGGCACCTGGTCCATTATTCCAGAATCCAGGGCCTGTTCAGCTTTTGACATTTTTGCCTGTGACCTAGTCACAGCAAAGACACGAGCAGGGATCCCTAGCATTTCTGCATGTTTCCTGAGCTCCACCTCTGCCCAAGCTGAGGTTTCAAGATCATTGCCAAGCAAGCATTCAACTGGTAGGTCTGCACTCACCACAACCTTCTTAAGGCCAGTTACCCCTCCCCAGGAGAAGTTAACAACTGCCAGAGAATGGTCTGTTCTGACATTGCTAGCATTGGTCACTTGGTACATTTCACCAAGTATAATCTGCCCAGGATCCACAAGATCTTGTGTCACCATGGTGACACTTGCTCCTGTGTCCCTGAATGCCAAAGCCTCTCTTCCATTAATTAAAGGCTGCTGTCTGTATTTGCCCAAATTACTGGGACTCACAAAGGGGGACATATCCATGCCCCCATCACAGACTAGGACAGCCTGAGTTGGCACTCTGACTAGGCCAGAGTCCATCTCAGTACCCAGGGTCAACCCTACTAAACCCTTATTCTGAGTGTTTCCACCACCACTTGTAGCTGGACTAGTGGGAACAGTTGCCTTAGGGGCAATGGTGGTTGGATTAGAGTCTTTGGACTTGGTGCAATCACTGGTCCAGTGAGTCTTTTGCTTACAGATTTTGCACCATGGTTTCTTTTGGCCTTTTCCTTTATTAGATTGGGATTCCCCACCAGGTGCAGATTTTTGGGGACCTTGAGAAGACTTCTGGTCTTTACCCTTTTCCCCACCCTTATCAGAGTTCTTAGAATCTTGCTTCTTCTGGTCACCACCTTGGTTCTGTACCTTCTGCTTCACCCTGGTTCTGACCCACTTGTCTGCCTTCTTACCCAACTCTTGGGGAGAGGTCAGATCAGAGTCAACCAGGTACTGATGTAGCAACTGGTTCTGACAGTTATTAAGAATCTGCTCCCTCATGATTAAATTATACAATCCTTTGAAGTCACACACCTTACTGCCAAGTAACCAGCCTTCCAGAGCCTTGGTAGCACAATCTACAAAGTCCACCCAGTCTTAATTTTGTGCTTTTTGGGTATCTCTGAACTTTAACCTGTATTGTTCAGTGGTTAGGCCAAACCCATCAATCAATGCACTTTTTAAGACTTGATAATCATCAGCATCCTCTTCTCTAACAGTGAGGAGCTTATCTCTACCTTTGTCTGCAAAGGAGAGCCACAATATTGCTGCCCACTGCTCCTGAGGGACCCTCTGTACTTTACAGGCCCTCTCCAGTGCAGTAATCCATTTGTGGATGTCATCCCCACTCTGGTAGGGAGGGACAATCTTGCTCAGGTTTCTATGGTCATAAGACCTTTCCCTACCACTAGGGAAGTTGCTGCCACCATGGGACTCTAGTCCCAACTTTCTTCTTTGTCTATGAAGCTCTAGGGACTCCCTGTCTATAGCCAACTGCTCTTTTCTGATTCGCAACTGAGCTTCCTCATACTTGAGCAGTCTGTCTTTTCTTTCATGGGAGGTTTCCCTCCTATGAGAAGAAACAGAGGTCCCTACTGAGGTGTCAGAATGGGTAGACTCCTGAGAAGGAGATCTGGACCTTCTAGGCACACTCACAACCCTTCCTGGTAGGACAAAGGGGAGGTCATTCTGATCCTCCTCCTCATCTGCAAGAGGAGCTGGGTTGTCCAGGGCAAGGTCATTGTCACCTTCCTGGCCAGTTTCAGAGGTCAGGTCCTGGGTATTTTCACCCCTGGCCCCTTCCTCATCTTCTGCCCCACCCTCTCTGCCTACCCTTGCAGACCCTATAGGTCTTCTGAGGTCATCTAGCAGAAGCATCTCCATGAGACGTTGGGTGTTGGCACTTTTGCCTGTCTTCAGCTTCCTAATCTTACACAACTCTCTCAATTCCAAGAATGGGAGGTTGTCATATTTGGATGGCAGGAGCCCACTGGTTCCTGGCAGTGAAGACATTACTAGTGAGGTGTGGTGTATGCACTACCTATCTAGTGTGGCCTACTAAACTCTCTTGAGTTGTAGGAAGGGTGTGCTAAGCCCTTGACACACAACTCTAAGTTCAGTAGAACTTACTGTATTTCTAAGCTTGAATTTATATGTACCTTAGGTACCTTTAGTGGTTTTCAGTTGATCAATTCAATTGAGATTATCTGGTAAAACAATAGCAAGCTGGAATCCCACACGCTGCACACCAATGTGAGAAGTTGACCTGGTATATGCTGTCCACTAGTTCTAGTGGGCACCTTGCACCAGTCCAAACAACCCCTTTGGATGATAGGTTAAAGACAACCTTTAGTGAAAGCTATCCTAGTGGTAGCTATGGAGAGCAGCATTCAGGCTAAGTCTTGAAGGAATGTAAAGCAGCTTGTTTTACCAGTCTATAATCTCTTGAGTGACCAAATGAAAAGAGGACCACACCAGGTATATATATAAAATATATGTATTTAGTCTTAAACACACCCCTCTAGTCTCTTTATGAGGCTAGAGTTCGAAGTACATAGTTTACAAGTCAAATATCAACAGTAATAGCACAAATACACGTTTGAGCCCTAGGGGCGTACCAAACCATTTACCAAAAAAGTGGTATAAGAACCACGACTGAGCTAGACACCAGGCCTAGAGCCTGTAGAAGTGCTTGGACCACAAAGAACCACCCAAGGTAGTGACACAGGGGACCCACGGGGGACGCGTGCAGTGTGGGAACACAGCCGCGAATCACTGTTAACTTCTATGGGGAAAGTCGCGTTTGGATTTTTAAAAGGAAAGGACACTTAGAGGAGGACTTGGAGCAAATCCCTTTAGAACTTGGCAGTTCTAGACTCAATACCCACGGGAGCACCGGAGTACTCGAGTTACCTCACCCAGGGAAGCCGGGTGCATAGGTGTCTTTTGGCGTCGGGTTTCGTCGTCGTTTTCAATGGCGATCTGCTGCAGCGGGCTGCTGGCGACCAAGTCGGAAGTGTCCGGGTGGATCCAAGGGTGGATCGAAGATCTGAAGGACGTGAAAGCAGAGGGGACAGAGTCTGGGTCACTAGCCAGTGACCAGGAAGGCGATGAGCAGATGCCCACCGATGTCGGGTGCTTCAGGTAGGTTGTTGGTCGTCTTGACTCTTCAGCCACGAGGTCCAGGAGGCGTCGACGACAACCTGGAGCTGGATTCGAGCAGCCCACGACGTCTGTCGATTGCTGCGGTGTCGGCGACCAGATTGGACCTAACAAGCCTTGGCAACGGCAAGTCACGTGGAAACAAAGAAAGGACGTTGATGCAGACCAGCAAGGTCTGGGGGACTCACCCAGTGAAGGTAAGTCAGGGCACGTCTGGAGCAACCAGGAAAGTCCAAGCAGAAGAAGAGTTGCCTTTGGGAGTGCCCACTAGCCAACGGACTAGCGACCGCAAAGGAGCCTCGAGTGGACGCACTTGGAGCTGGCTCATAGGACACTCGTGGAGTGGAGGCCGGTGATCTTCAGTGCAGTCGGTGCTGGAGGCGGGGGATACTCGGAGCCCAAAGCACAACTTCGTGGGAGACCAGGAAGAGGATGCACTTGCAAAAGTTCTCGATGTCCAGGGGTCACGGTTCCACGTTACCCACGACAGCTACCTGCCTCAGCTTCGCTGGGGTCTGAGGGCAGCCTCGGAGAAGTCTGGAAATCCACCTCTAGTGTTGCAAAGACTTCAGCGTCCGGCGGGAGCTTCAGCGATGCAGACCGGACAATTGCTTCTTAGGTGCCTGCCAAGCAGGGGAGTCACTCCTTGACCCCAAGGGAGATTCTTCAGTCCTCTAATCTTTAAGTAGAGCGTCGAAGGTCCAGGATTCGGCTTCAGAGTTTCATCCAGGGATATCTAAAGTCCTAAGGACTGGGGTCCCATACTTATACTAAGTTAGGGGGTTGGACATACTCTGGGGACCCACCTATGGGAGGGTCAGGGAAGAGGGGTGGTTACACCCATTCCCTTTGTCCAGTTTCGCGCCAGAGCAGGGGCAGGTAGCCCCTGCAACCGGTTTGAACTGGGCTATGCACAGGGACACCAAATGTGCCCCCAGTGCAGGACTTCAAAGCACCGGAGAATGCTCCCGCCCAGCCCCAATACACACTATCCTGTCTGGGGAGGTGGTTACACCTCCCTCCGACAGGAAACCTATTGTCCAGGCCTCCCCTGCTGGAGTTTCGGTCAGCAGCAGGAGGCCAGACCCGTGTCTGTGGCAGCGGCATCCATTTTGTGATGCCAGGGCTCTGTAAAGTTAATACCGGGTATGCCGGTGTGTACATGTCTCTCCCTCTAGAAGGGTGGAATGCTACCCCCGCCGCCAGAACTGGCGGGGGGTAGTATTCCAAGATGTTTGACACCAAACACGACATGTTTCCGTGCAGCCATCCCAAAGTTAGCATTTAACGCGAGGTTATAATGCACTTATGAGTATATGGTCAGGCTGCACCACAAACAGCACCAGAGGATTGTCTCCGAATGCTGCAGAGGGGCTCTGCTCATGCAGGGGCACCCTCTCACATAAAAACCAAGCACTCTGCTTGTAGGATTGTTAAGGCCTGCTATAGGAGTGACTTATAGGTTTATATGTGTGTGCAATGGTAGTGATATAGGTAGCCTATATCACAGTAAGGGGTGCATGCACCACCTTACCCAGGCTGCAGTAGCAGTCCTGTGGTGTCATTTTGGAGGGCCTTCCAGGGGTGGCACAATACATGCTTCAGCCCCTGGTAGGCCCCTGGAATGCCTATGCCCTTGGTACATAGTATACCATATACTAGGGACTTAAAAGGGCACCCCAGAATCCAATCTGGGATGTACCTAAAGTACATGGAATCAATTTAGAGAGGAAGCAGCTGGCTGGGGTCCTGGATAGCAGGGCCCCAGCCAGATAAAGTCAAAAACAGTGATACACCAGCAAAAAGTGGGGGTAACCATAAGAGGCAGATCCTACTCTCCTACACTCATCCACTCAACCCACCAACCCTCCCTTTTACGTTATTTATGAATCTTTGTCGCCGAGCAGACATGTCCAAACAAAGTGCCACACATTTTCTTTAAAATACATCCTGAGAGTGTTTTGATTCTCTCTCTCTTTCTTTCATTTTTTTCTTACAAAAACAGGCATACACACAAACATAGCAGACACACAAAAGACTCAGGTATGATAAAAGCCATCTTTTCTCTTCACCTACCATGTCTTTTTTAATTGCCACCAGGGCCGGACTGGCCGTAGCCTGATTGCCACAACCAGGGAACTGACATGATTCCTGTGCTTGCAGGAACGCACAGGATAGTGTGAATGTGATTGACAGCACAGGGCCTGAATGGACCCTGCTCTGTCAACCACAGCGTGATGGTGAGCACCCGGACATTATTCAAATGAGCCCTGCTGAATAGCTCAGCTGGGGCTCAGATCGGGGCTACAGAAGCGGCGCCTTAGCTGCCAGAGACACGTTCCACTCCTGCTCACCAGCACAGCCAATGAGCCTACCTTTTCATGTCATGAGTACCGGTACTCTCCAGGGCAGTAGAGAAGTGCTGGTACTCAGAGTGATAAATCAAAGAAGTGCCGGTACTCAGTACCGGTGAGTACCGGCCCATTTAAAGCACTGCATACGTGGCCAAATGTTTCTCCTTGATAAGGACAGGACAGAGAAATTATGGGAAATGGGCAAATAATTACACAAAGTTGTGCGAAAATCCAGCTTAGACATTATAAACTAATTTTTTATTTTGAACTATTTTTTTTAGTGGTAATTGCTTTGTCATGTGCTTGTTTGGCAAGAAAAAGCATTTGCTGCAAAAAATACACAGAATAGTGCATGATGTACACAGCAGCTGCTCGCGCTCGGTTAGTTTCTGTTCTTTCGTACGCCTTTGAAAGGAATGTTACTCCATCGAAGTCTCAATTACACATCATCGTATTGTAATATTGTAATAGTGTGATCACCGGCATTTCATGTAACAATTGTAAAATGAAATGTTGGATGTTACGCAAGATTACAGCTGTGTATATTAAATTTCACCAGGTCCTGTTTTTTCGGGGGTTTCCAGGAGTGTGGCAGACCTTGTCATTTGGAAAATTGGGGCGACCCATAATCCGGACTTTTGGGTGTTCACAAACATTATCTGTGTTTATTTCAAGCTTAAGTGCATGCATAAAGGAGCTGTAAAAATGTTGCAGATTTGTATTCAATATAGTAAACATCTGGTGCTGGAATTGTCTTACATTGTGCCCAAGGCGCTAAGATGTTTGAGGTGACAAAAGGATAAAGTGAAGTTCTTTGTGAGTGCAGGAGGCAGCCTCTATTGAAGTGCAAGTGAGGTAAGTGACAATTCTGCCCCCACCCATCCTGTCAGGGGACGGCCCATCCTGCCAAAACCCAGTCCCTTTTGTAACACTGGAAGGAATACACAAAGGTCAACTGTTAACTATATCTAGTCATGTGACCTTGGACACAGGCTGTAGGTGCCAAATGGCACCAAATGGTTAGGACAAAAAAATATGACAACTTTCTAAAAGTAGCAAACACAACAAGATGATGGACGGAGTGCTGAAACTTTTGAACCACTTACCCCGTCAAGAGATCTGGGTTGAATCCATCCTTCTTTTGCTCACTATGCCACCCCAGTTTCGACCCAGCAAAATGCAAATCAGTCTTGACCCTGTTCCTCATGGGAACAGTCCAGCCCAAACTGCCAAGCCAGGTCCTCCCTGGACAAGGAACAAGCATCATGGGACCAGTTTCGGGGTAACACCCTTCATCAGACCGGAATCAAGCATCCTTTCTAAAAGAGACATTTATAGAACCCTGACTTAAAATCCGACTTTACCATTAAATATCATTTTAAATTACAATTCTTAAGAGACACATCTCATTT
This sequence comes from Calotriton arnoldi, assembly GCA_963921515.1. NCBI lineage: Eukaryota > Metazoa > Chordata > Amphibia > Caudata > Salamandridae > Calotriton > Calotriton arnoldi. Next base: position 1,192,572 of record CAWUFW010005517.1, on the reverse strand, counting down.
CTACCTGATCCCAAGCAAAACCTATCACTTAATAAATGTAGTAAGGTAACCCAATGTTATCCTATGGGAGAGGGAGGCCTTGCAATTGTAAAAAACAAATGTAATCGTTTTTCACTACCAGGACAAGTAAAACAAAAATACATGTCCAAACTTTTAAATACCATGCACCTTGCCCTATGGGCTGTTTAACTCCTACCCTAGGGGTAGCATATATGTATTAAAAATTAAGGTTTATTTTGCCAAGTCGAATTGGCAGTTTAAAACTGCCCACAGGCTGCTATGGAAGTCCTGAGACATGTCTTAAAGGACTACTTAAGTGGGTGCACAATAAGTGCTGCAGACCCACTAGTAGCATTTTATTTACATGACCCCGGCACATCTTGAGCTACTTTAATAGGGACTTATACGTAAATTAAATATGCCAATTGGGTGTAAACTAATTGTATCTTGTTTAATAGAGAGTGCGCAAACACTTTAGCAATGGTTAGCAGTGGTAAAGTGCAAAGAGCCCTGACAGCCAACAAAAACAGGCTCAGAAAACAGGAGTGGTGAAGCCAAAAAGTTTGGGGGTGACCCTTCAGAGATGGCCAAGACCAACACCAGCTTAACGAGTTCCACGCTGAAGTGAATTGGAATCCATTGAAACCTGTCATCTAAGCAACCTTGTGCACATGGAGTTTCCTGTGTTTATCCGGATCTGGGAGGTTAGCTGTAATTAAAACAAAACTATTTTACAGACTCTTAGATTTATTTCTGGCACTGCTAATGCTGAGCCCTGGTGAAGAACTGGGACAAATATGGAACCAACTGGTTGACTTCATCTAGAAAGAGTCTAGAGTCGGAGTCTCTCGTAAAATCATTTTTGCCCAATATCTCGGGTGGTCAAGTCAGTCCAGACCTTTAAAGATACTGCCGAGCATCCCAGCTAAGATTATTACAAGCACTGATTATGAGAGAAACAGATACAAATGGATGCACATGGGTAGGGCTGTGGAATTTGAGGAACCTCCCCTGACTTCCTAAATCGTCCAGACCCAGGAGGATATATCTGCCTGTGCCCTCATGAGCATGATAATGTTGATATACGACATGGGAATGACCAGCCTGGGACTGACATCTTTCTCATCCCTCTATCACAATTCCGGCAATAAAGGGAAAGAGCCCTCTCCCTATGCCGTAAGGGCCGAGAGGAAATCTCGTGAGGGAGTACACCCTCCCGTGTATGAACCACTGTATCACAATAAGTACTCCTTGGACTCGTGGATGATAACCACGTCTTATCTATAATAGACCCTGGTGAGGTACAGATGGGAAGTCCTAGGATGGAGAGACCCACTAAGGAGTGGGGAAGGAAGCAATTCCTTTTGTTTTAATTACCCTCACACACCCTAGTGGTGTCATGCTTCATCATCGGGTCACCCTGACGCCTAAAAGTCCCGGGGAACCCGCACCGAGTAGGTGAGAGAGCGGGGCAGGACCCTTGATGATTGTTTGACTACAGGGCTACCCCTTATACTGCGAGGTGCCCGGAGAAGAGTTCCCTCGCCCATGACTGGATGGAGCAATAACAGGATCAAGGAGATAAATTATCTTCTATTAAACTAAGGAGCAGCTATCTGCCCTTAGATAAACAGCAGTATAGGGAATTTTCCTTCTGCTTGTGCCAGGGAGGTTGTGTTGTTGCCCTGAAGAAAGTCCGGGACCTTTACGGCCCTAGCAGGACTGAAACATGTCGGCTGTAGGGTCATAGGACCATAAACACTCCTATTTTGACCTCCGTTTATACCTTTTAATAACCCTAACAAATCCAAGATTAAAGGGATACTGGGATTTGCTGGTGGTTTTTTAATCTTTAATTCCCCCTGGTCATATTATCATTAAGAGCTCCCTGAAAAACGATCGAGCCCACCCTGACTTTTAGGCGTCATGGTGACCCGATGATGAAGCATGACACCACTAGGGTATGTGAGGGTAATTAAAACAAAAGGAATTGCTTCCTTCCCCACTCCTTAGTGAGTGTCTCCATCCTAGGACTTCCCATCTGTACCTCACCAGGGTCTATTATAGATAAGACGTGGTTATCATCCATGCGTCCAAGGAGTACTTATTGTGATATAATCTTTCTCATACCACCATCCTATCCATGAGAATTCCAACATCATGTCAGCTGTTGGCGGGCAGGTGTTTTGGAAGTGGAATAAGGCTGCGTGCTGTACCATAAAATGTAACTTCTATAAAAGGATCAATAAATCCATCGATCAGTGCAAACAAGAGTAGGCAACTACCAGGTGCATCACTAGGGGATGCTTTCACCCATTGAGGAAACATCACTTTGCGCCCTTATACACATTACATCATTTGTGAAAAAGAGTACATTTCAAAGGGGGTCTTATCAACTATATAGCAGTTATTGAAAGAGGTGACGACATACCAGAAGTGGGTCTACAAAGCATCCAGGGAGAGGATGTGGCTTAACGGCTACAGTGGCTAACTTTGAAGCTGGGGAACCAGGTTCAAGTCTGGTTGGAGGCTCAAACATCCTGTGATTTTTGGCAAATCACGTAATCTCCCCGTGCCTAACAAAAATAAAAAAATGAATTTGTCCGTCTGTAATGCTACTGGTGCTCATGTAAAGCGCTCTGATACATTCCGGTCGAGTTTACGCTATATAAAAGTGCAAAAAAAAGAATCACTCGGTGAGGGGGGAGATTGGGAAACCTCAGCAAGATACCCCTGGGGGTCACAGAAATATCCTACATAGAAAGCAATGCTACAAGCGTATCTACAACTTGTACCTAACCCTGCAAAGATGTACATTTATATACCAAGAGGCCTCAAATAAATGTTGGAAATGCTGGAAAGACACTAGCACAAATTTGGCGGATATATTACAAATGAAAAGTTTTTGGGGGAAAGAGGTCTTTAGGGGTACCCTACATTGAACACTCCGGATGTGATTTTGGGGGGGGATGGAGACAAGGGCAGAAGCACTGACTATCAGAGATAGAACCTTACCCGGCCACCTGCTGCTTGCTGCAAAGGAATTCATTGTGACTAATTGGAAGCAGACAAAAGCACCTACAGGATTTAAATTGTGTCTCAAGCTGTAGAACGTGCTAGCCATGGAGAAGATCTCTCGCAAACTCAGTGGCCCAAGTGAGGCTTTCTGGAGGATGTTGCATAAACCTTTCTGATAAAGATGACAATAGTTTGAAGAGACCAGTTTTCTTAGGGTCTTTGAATTGAACTACTCTTTCTTGAAGCTTTACTAACAACTATTCAAGGAACAGCTATAGAGTACGGCCTCCTCACAAGGATGATTTGAAGTGCTGACGGGTACTGGGAACGGGGGAGGGTGTTTTTGAAGGGACCTGGTTATACTTCAAGGGACAGAAAACGGCTAATGGATATTTTAAATTCATCTAATTCACTGGCATCGCATGCCTTCTGATGCAAATTATGTGATCAAAGATGTTTAAAGATTGGGATGGGAATTTACGCCCTATAGCAGTGACTGGTGTACTGCAGATATACGACTAAGGGCCCGATTCTGATGCGGTTTGGAAAGCTTCCCGACCAAATTGGTTTGGGAATGGTTTCCGGCCGAATCGGATCGGGAGAGTCCAACCGACCAAGTACGATGCATCCGGATGCTTCCAGATACGATTTGGTTGGACTCCCATTGACTTCAATGGGAGCCTTTGTTCAGACTGAGGGGCCAATTCCGATTCGGGACGGAAAACGTACCGACCGACTCGGTCCGGGAATAAAGTCTGACCGACACGTACCTGCGCTGCCCGACCTGGGTAGTACGATGAAATGCATGTGAAACACGACCGACTCGTACGGAACACAAGCCGAACGACCAAACAGGACGGAAACAAGCAATCCGGCAGGAAAACCACGCGAATCGAACCGACCGACATGCACCAGGAAGGAACCCGAACGAAACGTACACGCGAACTCCGAGCCGCGTAGTACGATGCAATGCGTGGAAAACCAGACCGAGTCGCACGGAGACCAAGCCGCACGACCGACACGCATACAAAACCCAGCCGAAGCAAACCAATACACCGCGACCGACGCGTAAGCCGCACAATAAACCTAGCAGAAACACAGCGTGAACGACTCGGAGAAGCTGGCACGAGACAACTGCAGCGTCCTACTCGGTCAGAAGAACGTCTCCTACAAGCACAAAAAATACAAAGGGAAAAATACAAAAAAAAGGGCCAAACAAGCAATTACAAAGTCAATAAATACAGGGGGAAAAAAACAGGGAACAAGGACACACCCCCAACTCCACCTATATAAAGGCCACAAATCCCTACCATGATCCTTTGCAAATTCAACTGACCTGCCAGCACAGAACACCAACACACAGCAACCACAGACACACTCACAGCTCATCCATCACACAAGCCACACACCATTAGCACCTCAACAAATAGCACCCTCACATACACCCAGCAAAACCTACACACACACACACACACACTCACTTGCACACACACACACATTAATCACCACCACCACCCATCACCATGCCCCCAAAGAAGAATCATAAGTTCCTAGACAGTGAATTGGAAGTCCTGGTAGATGAGATCCTCAGGGTAGAGCCACACTTGTTTGGCACATTGGTCCAACAGACCCCCATGTCGCAGAAAACGAAGATGTGGGAGAGGATCGTCGACAGGGTCAACGCACAATCACCATGTTTGCGCACAAAGGAAGACATCCAGAACAGGTGGTATGATGTGCGCAGGAGGGTCAGGGACCTACTAAAGAAGGATTACATCGTGAGCCAGCGCACCGGCAGTGGCCCTCCTGCCAAACCACTATACCTCAGGCCCTGGGAGGAGAAGGTGCGGGCCATCCTACCACCAGTGAGCGTATATGGACTAGCAAACATCCCAGAGCCTGGTGAGTACACAACTAATATACCCAATATTGTGTGGCAATACACACACATCACTGTCAAGGGGATAGTCAAACCATGCACCCTTAGCAAATCCACAGCAACCAGAAGATAATCATACCAAGATGACTATGTTAGTCAGAGAAACACAATACCTGCCATCTCATAGTGATATGTAACAGTGTCATGACAGGTACAAACCTAACAATAAATAGAGCAAGCCAGTGGCACAAATATAACAAACAAACAGTCACATATGTTGCCACCACCAGAACACCACCTCACAGGGAAGCTCACTGAAAGGAAGGAATTCTGGGTATGCTGGTGAAGTCAGTGTAGGCAATAGCATGATGGGAGTTGTAGTCACAGATATTGGTCAGCCTCACAATTGGCCCATTAACACCACTCTCAACCATGCACACATCACAGGGAGTGGAAAACTACTGACAAGATGGCTGAAACTGGGTACTGCTGTAGGGAGCACAAGGCCCTGCTGGGAACTGGGCACCAACAAACAACAGGACCACACTGTCAGCCATCTTGCCATTGCTGTCACACTCACACACAGTGAACTCCACTCAAAAGGAAGGAAGTATGGGCATGCTGGGAAGGGGGGTGTAGGCAATAGCATGATGGGAGTTGTAGTCACAGACATTGGTCACCCTCACAATTGGCCCATCAACACCACTCAGAACCATGCTCACATCACAGGGAGTGGAAAACAACTGACAAGATGGCAGACACTGGGGACTGCTGTGGGGAGCACAAGGCCCTGCTGGGAACTGTGCACCAACCAACAGCAGGACACCACTGACTGACATCCTGAAAGCCAAATTGTACTCCCTGCAATGGAAGCACGTTCCATGGTGGGATATCTGGCTGGGTGGGAAGGATGACTGACAGCTCTGACCATAGTTACAAGCAGCTTCTCCCACACACCCCTTAACACAAACTCCACACAACTCACCTGGGAGAATGCAATGCCTCACACTTCAATTTAATATCCCACAAAGAACCACCACACTGGGTTATGCTGTGTGAAGCACAGGGACACTTTTGGGACTTGTAGCCAAACAAACGCCAGGACAACACCGTCAGCCATCCTGGCAGTACAGGCACACTACCCCACAGGGAAGCAGAGTCAAAAGGAAGGAAGTATGGGCATGCTGGGAAGGGGGTGTAGGCAATAGCATGATGGGAGTTGTAGTCACAGATATTGCTCACCCTCACAATTGGCCCATCAACACCACTCTGAACAATGCTCACATCACAGGGAGTGGAAAACAACTGACAAGATGGCTGACAATGGTGCTCTGTTGTGGGGAGTACCAGGCCCTGCTGGGACCTGGGCACCAACCAACAGCAGGACACCACTGACTGACATCCTGAGAGTCAACCTGAACCCACTGCAAGGGTGGCATGCTTCATGGTGGGATAACTTGGCTGGGTGGAGAAGGAGGGCCGGATGTCCACCAAATACAACCAATGCTGGCCATGCACACACCTCAACATTCACATTTAAATGCCTCAGGTTTGAAGGACAATGTGCTACACCAATATCAACCTCTTACTGTGACAACTTAGGTCAATGCAATGTACAGGGCCGCATCCAGAGGTACAGTCACAACTGTCAGGTGTGTGAACCATTGATGCCTGTAGAAACATAACATACATTGTGTGTCTCTTCCAAAAAAGGTGATGATGGGGACACAGCAGCAGACGATGAGGAGTCCCAGTCCCAGGCTCCGGGGGACACTGAGCTCACTGGTGTGGAACAGCATCTGCCCTCCTCGGATGGCGAAGACCTACCTGGCACCTCCGGTGTGAGTCGTCATGCAGCACCAGCAGGACCAACATCTGCACCCCCTGCACCCACTCCTCCAACAACTGCCAACACACAGACCACCCCCGCCGACACGGACAGACCAAGGACCACCAATGACAGCAGCACAGGGACCCTGGCCCAATGTCGAGCTACGGACAACGACCCCAGTAACAACCCCCAAGGGGGCCCAGGGACACCTGTGCGTGCCACCGCAGGTCCCGCACGTGTCGCCAGGGGTGGTGGGAGGGGTGGTAGACATAGGTCGCTGTTTGCAGAGGGGTCTGGACTGCATGATGACCCACAACTGGTACGCATTGCTGATGCGTACCAGAATAGCACCGGAGAGGTCACCCAGGTAGTGGGGAACCTCAAGGACATTCAACAGCAGCAGGCTGCCCATCATGCCCGCTTGGACTCACACATGTCCCGTGTGGAAACACACATGGCCCGTGTGGAGACACACATGTCTGGCATGGAGTCCAAGTGGGACACATTGCAAGAACTGACAGCGGTGCATAGGGACATATTGACATGCCTCCGCCAGATTAGCACCAACATGGCCACACCTCCCTGTGTGCCCACAACATCTGGTGCTGCAACACCTGCAACTGCCACAGGGAGGGAGGAGGACTCTGGAGGAGAGTCCCCTGCACCGCAGCAGCCTGCACGTGAGGGTCCCCCCCCAAAGAAGAGGGGTCGTCCGAGGAAGGAAAACTGAGAGGTCGATGGCCATGTACATCCCCCAGGAAGCCAACACCTGTTCTTGAAATTCTCCTTTGTGTGCAAACTGTTCACCCTGTCGAATGCAACACAACTCACCCACATGACATGGGGAGTTCAAGTTGGACCAATGTATCAGATCACTGTTGACTTTACCCTGGACATTTCTGCTACCAAGACTTCCAACTCACCAGGGAACTTTGGATCACAATCCCAATGTACATCACCCACCATCCTGTGCACTAACCTCACACATGTATGTAATAAACTCACCAATACACCATACTTGCCTCTGTTGTGATTCCAACGTTGTTATCGTCACGGAGATGATGATCTGCTAAATGACACCGTGCATGGTAACTGCCACAGCAAGTTCAACACCGTAATGTGACTCATGGCGACGTGACACATATGAGGGAGACACACCACTAGGGCTACACAACACATAGACACTAGGGCCATTGGACTCATCGCCTACACTGATGTTGCCAGGAAATATTGTGGAATGCACAGACACCACACCTATTCAGAGTCTGTGTTAACTAGCCCACAGGTGCAGTAAGCAAATGTCAGTCAGAAGTGTGACCACAGACAACGCACATCCCAAAGTGAAGCACAAGTTCATTACACATTTGCAACATGTTGTTTCCACTACAGATGCAAGGTAATCCCACGTGGCAGTGGCACACAGCCAACAAGTGTAGAAGAAAGAAAGTCCAGGGGTGTGGGGCACATCACCTGTAGGGAAACGACTGCTTCCACCCTGGAAGTTGAATCATGGTGTCGGGGGATCCGAGTTGACCAAACAACTCTGAGAGCGCCCTGTGAAGGACAGACATGACACACAGTCAAAAGCACTGAAGAACAGGACAGAACTGCAATACTCATGCACAATACATGTCACAAGATACCTACACAAAAACAAGTTAGCATGTCAACACTGTTGGGGAGTACAGACTACCTGTAAGGACACATCGCTGCACGCATACAGTCAAGTAGCACATGGCCACACTCAAACAGCAACAGAGCACCACCAACACATATCATGCAAACTCAAATCATTGACATGACATCTCTGGATACTCACATTCAGCTGAAGAAGCTGGTGATGAGCTGTGTGCGGACATCACCATCATCATCATCATCATCACTGGCATCGTGGCCCAGGCCAGGATCCTCCACAGGTGGCGGATGTTGGTCATCGTCATCCAGGATGAGAGGCAATTCCTTCCGCACTGCCAGGTTGTGTAGCATGCAGCAGACGATGACAATCGTGCACACCTTTGCTGGGGCATATGGGAGGGCCCCTCCTGTCTTGTCCAGGCAGCGGAAGCGGCTCTTCAGGAGACCAAATGTCCGCTCGATCACTCTCCTAGTCCGACCATGTGCCTCATTGTGGCGCATCTGGGCTGGTGTCACAGGGTTCCTGAGGGGTGTCAGCAACCACGGCATGTTGGGATATCCGGAGTCACCTACATATGGACAATTGCACATTAGCTGAGTTGGAAAAGAGTGCGGAACACAACATAGCAGAACACACACAATGGTACAAAGTCAGCACACACCGACAAGCCAGGCACGCTGGTTCCGCATCTGTGACATCATCCTCGGGATGCGACTACTCCTCATCACGAAGGCATCGTGTGCTGAACCAGGGAAACGTGCACACAGATGTGAGATGCTCATATCTGCAAGACATACCACCAGAGCATTGATCGAGTGATAATGTTTACGGTTCCTGTAATGCCTGCTCATGTGCCTGTGGTGGTACCAAAGCCACATGTGTCCCATCAATGGAGCCAATGACATGTGGCATCCTCCCCAGGGCATAGAAGTCACTCTTGACGTCAGTGAGTTGGTGACGTTTAGGGAAATAGATGTACTGGTTCAGACATCTCAACATTGCCTCCAAAATATCGCGTAGCACACGGCTGAACATAGTCTGTGACATCCCATCAGCAGTCGCCACAGTGTGGTGAAAGGTACCGGTGGCAAAGAAGTGTAGGGCTGCCATCACCTTCACCTTGGGGGTCAGCGCTGTAGGGTACGGCCGGCCAGGTTGCAAATGTGGTGCCAAGCGCACTGCCAAATCCTCAATCAGCTGCCTGGTGAAGCGGTACCGTCGGATGCAGTCACGTTCCACCATCGTTGGAAGGTCAGGGAATGGTCTATGGACAGCTGGTGCCCTGCAGTGCATAGGTGAGGAAAGAAAGATTGTCAGTCACCCCACATATGTGGCATAGACCAGACTCAATATCACATGATACAACATTACGAGACACAAGTACATGATGTGTGTGCCGTTCCGTAAGGACATGTATGGCACCGAAATGTACAACATCTAACATCACAGTTCAACATGTGTCCTCAACAAGTCCCAGGTTGTGCTATGGGATATCATTAGGCTGTGTCACAGTACCCATGTACTGCTGTCACGTTCCAAACACACACCACAGTTACTTGTGAGGACAGATGTGCCCCAGGCATCACAGCTCATTGACAGGTAGATTCCCAGGGACCCTGTATTGCCACATGGACACTGGCATGACATGGTGCATCATGAATACACCACAGCAAAACAACCATGACCCCCACAGGTAGTGCTCCCTGTTGCCTCGGCAGGACAGACATGGACGTCTGTGACACACACACGCACAACATCAAAGGCCATGCACAAACAACGTGGATGTGGAGACTGTCTCCCATTGTGCACATGGAATCAGAGACATTGTATACACAACATGCACACAGACTGTGGAGGGCCATCACTATTGTGGCAATGGGTCACCCTGTGACGTACATACCGTCCCACATGGGACTCAGGGGGTATGTGACATGACATACACATACACAACCGTTAAATGTGACCATGCCACATGCTCTGAAATGAACAGTTGCACATCACAGTGGTCATGTGCACAACACACAAAGGAACCTGTCCCCATGAACACGTGCACAGCCTGGGAGTGGCTGCCCCCAAGTGCCACCCCAAAAACCACATGTTGACCCCCATACACAGAAAAGGTAATGCAGCCTTACATGCCTTAGGATACAGTGTGGACAGGCTGTGGTGTTGTAGGTGTGCCCCTGAGTCCCTGGCAAGTATTTGTTACTGGCATACGTTTACCAGTGACAAGCATGGTGACATATGCGAGAGACCTGTACAGGGAAGCGTAGTACAGCAATGGACCGATCGGTGTGCACGCACTGGCCATTGAATCTGTCATGTGCGGGTACGCGTTGTACCCGGAATACGCGTTGTACAGCAATGGACCGATCGGTGCGCACGCATTGGCTATGGCCTGGCATGGCAACGGACGCGTTTTCAAAAGTTTAACGAGTCTGATGCTGTGAATTCAGTTGGCCACCCACAACAATGTTGCAAATTCATGGGTGTCATGAAGTTGAACTTTTGAAGGATGCTGTGGGCATGTGTAAGTGGTGCAATTCCATGGACAGGCCAGATTCAGAAGATGCAAACGACTTGGACCTTTCACTTTGGACACATGGGACAGTATCTGCCTCAGCAGCACACATATAATGCTGGCTGTTCCCCTGAGAGCTCACTTGCCTGCACTACATGCTCCAGTACGACATCTGCCACCACCACTGCTGCTGTCTCTGCACCCTCTGGAACCTGCAATGGCACGTACTGTGGAGAGAGCCCCAGCCTTCAGCACTGAGGAGAACCAGGCCCTGCTGGACAGCTTCCTTCCACAGTACAGCAAGCTGTATGGGAAAGCAGGGGAGCAGGTGAGTGTGCTGTCCACTGCCTTACAAATGTGCATGTTGTCTGACTAGCCAGACTTACAGTCTGCACGCCACTGGCTAGCAGGCTCACTGAGTAGTTGTCACCCCCCAAAGTGTGTAGTTACATGCACTGAACAGGTATAGTGCAGTAACAGTGCATTTAAACAAGGTTTGACTTCCCAGGCAATGATACCATGTAGTAACTGCTGGCAAACTGTTCATAGCCATCCTTGCACTGCCCGTGTACATCATGTGCCCCTGTGATTGAGACATGTATATCCAAATGTGTGATGCACGGATTTGTTGCATGTGTAGTAATGGCCTTTACACTTTGTCATCCTCACAGGTTGATGCCCACCAGAAGCAGGAAATATGGCTGGACATCGCCCGGGCAGTAAGGTCTGTGGGGGTCTACAAGCGCCGGATCCGCAACTGCCAGAAGAGGTGGCAGGACCTTCGGGGCTGGACCCGGAGGATCGCAAGGGTCCAGCTGAAGCTGTCGCCTCCTCGCAGGAGGGGCGGACACCGGACCCTGACCCCCCACATGCTCAGGATCCTGGCGGTGGTCTTCCCTGATCTGGATGGGCAGCTGAAGGGCAGACAGCAGCAAGGAGGGGTGAGTACATGACTGCACTGTGAGCTTTGTCTGACATGCTATGTGCCCTCCTCTGGCCTGTTTAAACTCCAACAGTACATCAGTTATGTGGTCCAGGACCCATGTCCCTCAATTGTGCACTGCCCACTCCTCATCTGATACCCAGGTGTGGCCCTTACAGTCAGGAAATTGTGTCACTTGGGTACTGTGTCCTTGCATTTTGCTTAGCTCAAGGTGGGGGACAGCATTTGTTCACGTAACTCTGTGGTGGGCTTCATGGGTGGGTCCATTGCTTACACAATGCCTGAGTTCTGACATGTAATCTGCGTGTTACTTTGATATGTGGTCCAATTGCTGATCTGATTCACCACATGTGCCTGGGGTATTTGGCACACACCCATGCTGCGGGTGGGAACAATGTTTGAGCCTCAGGAGTATGTATATCAAGTGTGTCACACATGCTTAGCCACCTGCCTACTGTCCTGGGCTCATCCCTCTTTCACGTGGAGCAGGACAGTCATGCCTACTCCAGGCCATGCAATACACTCTGTACTCCCACTCCCGTGTATCAGCTGACACGTTGTGCTCAGTGAAATGTTCCCTCAGGTGTCTGCCTCTGTGTCATTGTGCTGTGGCTTCGTTGTCTGGACTACTGGGGTGTTTATCGGTTAGGGCTCAGCATGCCACCCGAGATGTGACCATAGGAGACGATACTTGTGTGACATATAGGTGTTTGACCACTTGACCGTGCATACTGGGGTGTGCGACTGTGTAGTTCAGGCAGCTGTTTCCCATTCACAGCAGATTGTGAGGTGCTCAGGTTCCGAGGGTTGTGTTTCATGTCTCCCATATTTCCAATTGGTATGCCGTGGACAAATGAGAGTTCAGATGATGTGGTTTGTGGGGGATGGACATGTGCACTTGTTGGCTACAGGACTTGCATTCCCCATGACCTAGAATTGTGACACAGTGCAGACTGTTGTTGTCTGGCAGCCCTGCCCATGTGACTGGAGACAGTGATGTATGACTTTGCAGGCATGCCTGTGCCATGGCATTAAACTTCCTAAGAGTGATCCTGCAGGGGAGTGACATGTGCTACATGCACCCCATTGTGGCATTGACTATCAGGACATGGGTGCATCATGGTGTCTGGTGCTGGTATGCATCACATGCATTTCAAATATAGACTCTGGCCATCCCTTTATCCGGACACCTGTACTGACTCAGTGGCAAGAGTTGTGATGTGTGCATGTTCACATACTTCACTGTGTTCTCTGCACTGTCCAACTACTGTGTAGGTGGTGCATGTGTCCACACTGGGGTATTGCCATCCGACAGACACCAGACCGATGGGTGCAAGGCCAGGAGGGATGTGAGTGCCATGGTTGACCATCAGACTGACAATTGGCTTCTCCTACTCTGTTTGGGCACTTTTGGCAATGTTCAACTAAGGATGCCAGGGCTTGCTCTGTAATGTGCTGTACTTACTGTGGTTTTGTGCGGTTAGTGCAGGTGACTGATGTCTGTCTGTTTCCCTAATTGTTTGCAGATACATCCACGGCCACAGGAGGGGACAGCTCCACGGACCAGGAAGAGCTGCAGAGCCAGACTGGGTCAACAGCCGAGGAGCGGTCGGAGGGACCCAGTGGCACGGAGAGCGAGGGGAGCCACACCGAGGAGTCCTCAGCACCATCCACCTCAGCTGAGGACCACAGCAGCTCGGAGGATGACTCCCTTGTGGAGGCGGGTGTCAGCAGCCACCACACCCCAGCTACTATTGCTGTCCCCGCCACCACCACCACCACCGCCCTCCCATCGGCTCCCATTCCAGAGGTCCATGGAGGCTCCCGTGTTCGGGAGCATGTCTCCTTCGTGCCAGGCACCGCAGCCCCTGCCCCTGTGTCCCCTGCTGCCCTGAGTGAGGAGTCTGTGTACCTACTTCGCCAGCTCCATGTAGGGCAGACAGCAATGCTGAGTGTCCTCCATGCCCACACCACTCTGTTGACTCAGCTGGTGTCGTTCATGGAGGGCATCTCATCGGGCATGTCTGCCCTACAGAGGAGCAATAGGTCCATGGACTCCTCCCTGACGGCAGCAGTGTCCCTCCTCCAACAGTCCCTCACCCCTCCTACCTCTGCCCCATCCACACTTCCTGGCACCCTACCTGTCCCAAGCACATGCACACCTGCACATTCACCTAAACACACAGACACGAGCAGCACAGACACACCCACTACAAAAACAAGACGTGCACGCAGGCATCCTCAGGGGACTGATACCACACCCACAGGGGAAGGGGTACATACACACACACAGGCATCCACAGTCACTCCGCAGTCCTCCGATACCTCTCCCTCCAAGGCCCCTTCCCTTGCCTCACCTGCAACCCCACCTACACAGCAGCTCTTCCTCTGTGACCTCGGCCTCTTCCCCTCCAATCCAGCTGATCCAGCATACAGGGGGAAGAGGAAGTCCACCTACACAGAGGGAGTGCCCCTCACCCCCGGACACCCTCCCCCAGGCGCAGACAGACTGAGGCCCCCATCCGCAAGTCCCCCAGACCCGGAAGAGCAAGACCCCGCCACCACCCTGCAGCTCAACCACCAAGTCTCCTTCCTCCATCCCTCAGGCCCCCACTCCATAGGTTCCCCCACCACACCCTGCCCCAGGTTCCCCCACCCACAGATACACCATCCCCAGAAAGATCCAGCCTTCTCCCCCTACCACTTGCTCTTCCAGCACCACACCCCCGCTGCGCTTGTTTGTGCCACTGGTGTGGAGAACGTGTCCTCCCCTCTGTCCTGCCCACCTTACCTGAACCCCATTCTACTCCCCTGGGGATAGGCACTGCAGTGGAGTCCACTACCACCCTGTCTGACTTGGGCACTGCAGTGGGGAACCTGTCCACTCCATCTGCACGGCCCACTGCAGTCGTGCCGGCACCCACACCATCTGACTCATGCCCCCAGTTGTGCCGGCACACACCTTGTCAGACGCCTCCACTGCAGTTGTCAGTGACTCTCCAGCACCCACCACCCCTTCCCTGCCTCCTTCTGGTGAGCCCTGATCCTGTCCCTGCGGTGCCTGGCCTGCCCCCCGTATGCCCCTCCGAGGGGAATGTCCCTGCTCCATATCAGTGCAGGCATGCAAAGGGTGACATCTGGCACTGTCACCCTGTTTGGACTATTGTTATGGACTGGCCATTGGCCTTTGTTATATTTCTGGACTTTCACTTCTATACACAAAAATGCTGAATAAAGCTACTTTCTGTTCTCTAGTGGTTTTGCTTCTGATGTACATGATGTTGATGATGCTAACCGTGCCCTTGCTGCATTGATGGTGATTTTTGATATCAGGGAAATGAAGTGTTACTGTGCAGGACCCCATGTGGTCCAGGGGGAATGTGTCCTATCCTGGTGTGTATCCATGTCATCCTTTGCAGCAATATGAGGGTGTCATGTTTTCAATATTTGGCAATGGGATTTCCTACATTTATTTGCAATATCACATCTGTGGCTTACACCCCTGCACATCAGATGTGCTTGCCATTGTTCAATTTGTCTATTTCCCTGACCGTGTGACCATCTCCACTGGACATGCAAGTTTGGGCATCAATGGGGAAGGACTCATCTGTGTGATCAGTGCAACTTGCAATACATGTGTGTTGGATCTGTGCAGATGGTGTCGGTGACACTGCCATGACCAGGCTGATGTGACGAGGGCCTTCATTTTGTGCTAATTGATGACTGAGTGACCAAGTGTACTGCTGATATGATAGAGCCCTGCAGAGACAACGTATGGCACAGCTTTCCTTACACAGGAGTGGAGTGCCCTCATGGCAGTGTGTAATTCTGTGACATTGCCTGAGCCCAAGGTGTGTGTTGTGTGAGCATGTCTGTGTGTGTTCACTTCCGTTTTGCAACACAGGCTGGGATCCCTAGTGATGTTCCTGTTTGTGATGCTTGCTGAGTTGACCTATGTTCCCCAAAGTCTTCTCCCTGGGTTCTCTGGGATGTGGGTGCATGGCACATTACTGGTCATCAGGGTGTCATCCATAGGTGTGTTTGCTGTCAGGGCTGAGTTTGTGGGCAAACGCAGATGAGACACAGTCAGGATTCCCCTTGGCACTTGTTGGTTACACAAGTCATGTAATTTCCAGTTTGTGTTAGCTTTCAGTGATTGTGACACGTTGTGTGTGTGACTGCTGCCACTCCTCTGGGTCAGAGCTGCAATGTTGGAAGTTGTCTATGTGTGTTCTTTGTGGGTGACCTTGACTTCTTCATTGGTGTG
This sequence comes from Calotriton arnoldi, assembly GCA_963921515.1. Classification (NCBI taxonomy): domain Eukaryota; kingdom Metazoa; phylum Chordata; class Amphibia; order Caudata; family Salamandridae; genus Calotriton; species Calotriton arnoldi. The sequence continues at coordinate 1,176,477 of CAWUFW010005517.1, read as the reverse complement.
TGACTGTGTACAGCGTACTGTGCAGTGTGTCAGACATTCACGAGTCTTGTAGACTGGCCATGTGTGATGGGTTTCTGCACCTTAGTTCCCAACACCACCCCTGGGATTGTCATGGGTGCATGTGCAATGTCACCAGTCCATGTGAGCTTCACTGCTGCACATTGTTGGAGATCAAGGTGTGGGGTGTTGAGTGTGTGCAAATGAGAGTTGTTGCACGGCTAGACCCCTGCCTCCATGTTGGCCTTGGCTGACAGGCCGTGCTGATTGATTTGTGCTTGTGTAGGTGTGATTGTAGTTTGTTGCTCAGGACACATGACTGTGGTTCACAGTGTGAACGACATCTAGCTTTGTCATCACAGTGGGATCATCATGCAGGCCACGGTCACCACGATGTGGGGTCCCTGGGGGTAGTGCTGTGGTGGGTCTGTCTCTTGCTGTGTTATTTGCTGTTCCTACAAGCTTGTGTGACATGTGTAATTTGGGCTCCCTCTCATCTAACAATGCCTGTTTGCCCACATAGGGGATCCGATCCATGAGTGACTTTTGTGTGGCACTGTATACACATCTGTGTAATTGTGATTCAGGCCTCCTCATGTGTTGTGTGGTTGCCTGGGGACACTGGCACACACCCCATCACCTGTTGTGTTTGATCTGCAGTGTGAGGCTGCCTGTTTGTGTTTGTGCATCTGCACCACTGCATTGGCATGTCTTTAGTGTGCCATTGGCTGTATGTTGTTTGTTGGCTTTCCCCTGCTGTCCCTGGGACTCCTAGGTCATCAGTCAGCACAATGATCATGGTTTGTATGTCCCATTTCTGCCATGGTATGGTATTTGTTCACCTGACATCTACAGTCTCCAAAGGATATCTACATTTGTGTGTCCATTGGTGCAGATATGTGGGGCTGCATTATGATGGTCACTTCTGTCATTGTGTTATTGAGGGATGTTGACAATGTCAGCCCCATGGGTGATGTTTGTCTGCACATGGCCAAAGGTATATCTTATTTGCACTGCACTGTTTGCCTCACCCAATGTGTGTTGCTATGGGACACAAGCACTACTATGCCACAGATGTGTTTGTTGTTCTGTGACCAGGAATCATCCATGCAGTTTGGCATTTGCAGCTTTTACCATTACTACACTTACCTTTTGGTCACTGTGGTGATGGGTGTTTAGAACCCATTGCCACAATGTTCAGAATGTGCTTCAGCTATGGACCCCAGACTTCCCATTTGGTCACTGTGGTGATGGGTGTTTAGACCCCATTGCCACAATGTTCAGAATGTGCTTCAGCTATGGACCCCACACTTCCCATTTGGTCACTGTGGTGATGGGTGTTTAGACACCATTGCCACACTGTTCAATTGGGCTTCAGCTATGGACCCCAGACTTACCTTTTGGTCACTGTGATGATGGGTGTTTAGACCCCATTGCCACAATGTTCAGAATGTGCTTCAGCTATGGACCCCACACTTCCCATTTGGTCACTGTGGTGATGGGGTGTTATACCCCATTGCCACAGTGGTCAAGGTCTGCTTGCATTGTGGAGGCCACACAAATTTATGTGTGACACATGTGATTGGGGGTCACATTGTATGCTCAATGACATGTTCAGTGTTGTGGGCATTTGACACAGACTACACACGCTTGTAATGGTGTTGGTGGGATGTATTTCCAGGCATTCCTTATGTTGGAGTATGCTGGTTGTGTCATGCATTTCCCGTCCTATGTTTAGGGGTGGTGGTAGTGGTAGGCATCCAGGCCCCCCTGAGTAGGGGTGGTGGTAGTGGTAGGCATCCAGCCCCCTATCAGTGGGGATGGTAGTAGTGACAGGCATCCAGCCCCCTATGAGTGGGGATGGTAGCAGTGACAGGCATCCAGCCCCCCCTGAGTAGGGGTGGTGGTAGTGGTAGGCATCCAGGCCCCCCTGAGTAGGGGCGGTGGTAGTGGTAGGCATCCAGCCCCCTATCAGTGGGGATGGTAGTAGTGACAGGCATCCAGCCCGCCCTGAGTAGGGGTGGTGGTAGTGGTAGGCATCCAGGCCCCCTGAGTAGGGGTGGTGGTAGTGGTAGGCATCCAGCCCCCATGAGTAGGGGTGGTGTTAGTGGTAGGCATCCAGGCCCCCTGAGTAGGGGTGGTGGTAGTGGTAGGCATCCAGGCCCCCTGAGTAGGGGTGGTGGTAGTGGTAGGCATCCAGCCCCCTATCAGTGGGGATGGTAGTAGTGACAGGCATCCAGCCCCCTGAGTAGGGGTGGTGGTAGTGGTAGGCATCCAGGCCCCCTGAGTAGGGGAGGTGGTAGTGGTAGGCATCCAGCCCCCTATCAGTGGGGATGGTAGTAGTGACAGGCATCCAGCCCCCTGAGTAGGGGTGGTGGTAGTGGTAGGCATCCAGGCCCCCTGAGTAGGGGTGGTGGTAGTGGTAGGCATTCAGGCCCCCTGAGTAGGGGTGGTGGTAGTGGTAGGCATCCAGCCCCCTATCAGTGGGGATGGTAGTAGTGACAGGCATCCAGCCCCCCCTGAGTAGGAGTGGTGGTAGTGGTAGGCATCCAGGCCCCCCTGAGTAGGGGTGGTGGTAGTGGTAGGCATCCAGCCCCCCATGAGTAGGGGTGGTGTTAGTGGTAGGCATCCAGGCCCCCCTGAGTAGGGGTGGTGGTAGTGGTAGGCATCCAGGCCCCCCTGAGAAGGGGTGGTGGTAGTGGTAGGCATCCAGCCCCCTATCAGTGGGGATGGTAGTAGTGACAGGCATCCAGCCCCCCCTGAGTAGGGGTGGTGGTAGTGGTAGGCATCCAGCCCCCTATGAGTGGGGATGGTAGTAGTGACAGGCATCCAGCCCCCCTGAGTAGGGGTGGTGTTAGTGGTAGGCATCCAGGCCCCCCTGAGTAGGGGTGGTGTTAGTGGTAGGCATCCAGGCCCCCCTGAGTAGGGGTGGTGGTAGTGGTAGGCATCCAGGCCCCCATGAGTAGGGGTGGTGGTAGTGGTAGGCATCCAGCCCCCTATGAGTGGGGATGGTAGTAGTGACAGGCATCCTGCCCCCTATGAGTGGGGATGGTAGTAGTGACAGGCATCCAGCCCCCCCTGAGTAGGGGTGGTGGTAGTGGTAGGCATCCAGGCCCCCCTGAGTAGGGGTGGTGGTAGTGGTAGGCATCCAGCCCCCCATGAGTCGTGGTGGTTTTAGTGTTAGGCATCCAGGCCCCCCTGAGTAGGGGTGGTGGTAGTGGTAGGCATCCAGGCCCCCCTGAGTTGGGGTGGTGGTAGTGGTAGGGATCCAGCCCCCATGAGTAGGGGTGGTGGTAGTGGTAGGCATCCAGCCCCCCGGAGTAGGGGGGGGGGGAGTGGCAGGCATCCAGCCCCCCATGAGTAGGGGTGGTGGTAATGGTAGGCATCAAGCCCCCCATGAGTAGGGGTGGTGTTGGTGGTAGGCATCCAGCCCCCCTGAGTAGGGGTGGTGGTAGTGACAGGCATCCAGCCCCCCCTGAGTAGGGGTGGTGGTAGTGGTAGGCATCCAGGCCCCCCTGAGTAGGGGTGGTGTTGGTGGTAGGCATCCAGCCCCCCTGAGTAGGGGTGGTGGTAGTGGTAGGCATCCATCCCCCTATGGGTGTGTATGGCATTGGTGGTAGCCATCCCGCCCCTATGGTTCTGCTGTTGCTGGTGTACGTCATTTCTGCATCCCTATGTGTGTGTGACATATGTTGGGTACGTGTGGTTTGTTTGTGTAGTGGGTGTTTGACTTACCGTCTTCGCCGTACGCGTCCGTACCGGTCCCGGTAATAGATGTAGAGTATTGGTAGGACCTGCGCGATGGGATTCATGGTTTGTTCGTCTTGTTCGGGTTTCTCGTGGCTTCGACTCGTACTCGTCGCTGGCTTGTTCGTCTCGTAGCCGTGGATCGTCTTGTGGCGCGAATCGGAGCTTATGTGCAGCTCTCCCGGATGCTCTTGTTGTAATTTGGCAGCACTTAAGTTAAGCATTAGCCAAGACATCCTGTATTCAGAGGCTAAATTGTCCGCTTTGTGGAATCCATTTTGTATTTCTGGCAGCCATTTTGGTTGCCATGTGCTGCCATGTGCTCGCCATGTGCTCTGTCCTACCTTCCTGTTAACTGCTCTTGAAATCTGCCTAGAGACGAGTTATATTTAGTTTTTTTGCTTTGCACATGCTCAGTTGAGCTCGTAGCTGTCCATGCAGCTGTTCCGAGTTTATAAATGTCAGGATGTGTCTACTAGAAGTAGAAACTGTTAGCTCCACCCACTTGTCGACTGTGCATTTCTTGTATGACCTTATATGTATCTAAAACCAGCATTTGTGTTTGTACCGCCTTCATTTGAGCCCCTGTGTGGGTATAAAAGGACCAAGGTCCTTCCATTCAGTGTGCTACTTCATGCATTACCGAAGGGTGCTGTGTGAATGTAGCTCCACCTCATGAGTTTTAATAAACTCTGTCTTTTCTATTCCAGTTTCTGTGCCAACTTCTTCTTAGCGGTCTGAGGACTCTGTGCAGGGAAGGGTGAACTCCTAAGCACTGGTAGGCCTTGTTGAGGCTCACCACTACAAATTGGCGCTTCCGACGCGGGGCTCATCGGCGACTCGGATGCCCGAAGGACTGGTCGAGATGAAGGATTGGAATCTCGCTTTTGGACGCGATCGCTGCCTGAGGAGACCCGAGTCTTGGCACCCACGGCCTTTTTCCTTTCTTTCTGATCTGACCATCCCGCCGGCGCCGGTCCTCGACTGAGATCTCTTCTGGTGATTCGCCGTGCAGTGACCATTTGGTCAATTTGAGAACTTGGCAGTTGGAACCTGGACACATTTGATTGGTAAGAGCCGTTTTGCGGCACTTGCTGTTGGTTTGATGCCTTTGATTGGTAAGGTAGTTTAGTAACACTTACTGTGGCTTTGTTTGTATGATTGGCCAATTTTGGAATCTGTTTTGTAGTTATATATGTATTGCAATACATATAGGCAGGTAATGAGAAGATTTTTCTCTATTTTAAGTTGTTTGAACAGCGCAACGTACGAAGAGTACCTTAAGCGCTACTTTGATTATAATACTGCATATTCTGCACTATTTTTTGGCATGCCTGCTTCTAGCACACTTCATAGAAAGTGTTGCTGTTTTGGAGGTACCAATATGGATTTAGTAAGTACTCAGCTGACTCCCCTCAGAGGGGATACCTAAATAGGTTTAGATATAGTAAAAAGATATTTCTTTCTTGGTGACTAAGTACCCCATAGAACTAAATATGTACATAAAATGGATCCTGATCTGTGCACTTAGTAACATTCATAAGTGGTGATATGCAGAGCGCTTTTTGAGTGTTCTACCAGCCAAAACTGGCGAATTTGGTGTATTTTGGCTTACCGAAGGGCGCTGTGTGAATGTAGCTCCACCTCATGAGGTTTAATAAACTCTGTCTTTTCTATTCCAGTTTCTGTGCCAACTTCTTCTTAGCGGTCTGAGGACTCTGTGCAGGGAAGGGTGAACTCCTAAGCACTGGTAGGCCTTGTTGAGGCTCACCACTACACTCTGACGTGCCAGACGTAGCGACGGGTTGGGCGCGTACGGAATGCGCATCGTACTAGTCCGGCCGGAAGGTGCTGTGTATTTGCTTCCGTGCGACTCGATTGGACGTTTACGGATCCGGCTCGGGCGGGGAACAGGAGCTGAAATGGGTGAGTACGGCTCGCTCGGAATCTGGGCTGTTATGCGCATCGTACTTGTTCGTTCGGACGGCTGTTCGAATCGGTCGGGAAACACGCGTTCGGCTTGGTTTTTTTCCGGACGAATACTGTTAGGTGCGCTTCCGGCCGAGATCGGAATCGACCCCTGAATGCGTAGGCTCCTATTGAAGAAAGGGGTGGCTGGGGAAAATCGGGCACACTGTGGCTGGCACCCCCTGGTGCCTGCCACACTGTGATGGCTGGTAAGGGGGGACCCATGGGTACCCCACGGGCCCGATTAGGAAGGCTCCGGGTGCAGGGGGGCCCACTACGGGCCCCTAAAGTCTGATTCCGACTGCAGATTTGAGTTGGACAGCACGATTCGGACAGGCTGTCCAAATCCAGCATCGTACTCGGTCGTTCGGAAACACGGACGGTAGTGATGTACTATTCTGCTCCGTACGGCTCGGTCATTCCAAATGCCGTCGGGTTCGGATTGGGATATTCCTAACGCTTAACTCGCATCATACTCGGTCGGTCGGAAACCTTTCCGAGTCGGTCGGAAAGACACGTTCCCGATCCGATTTGGACGGAGCAAATGCCATTAGGAGGCCTTCATAACTGCATCGGAATCAAGCCCTAAATTATATATTTTGGGAAACTGTCTTACAAAGAGTAGTGATGTCTGAATTTTGTGATGGTGCCAAAAGTTTTACCATGGAGTAATGAAAAGTGTGCACGTCCCTTACCGAGTTATATTATGGTTTTGTAACATAGAACAATAAAAAAAGTAAAAAATAAAAAGATTGGGGTGGGAATGTGCCTCAGAGCAGCCAAGATTTTTTTTGAAGTAGTGGAAGAAATGTATCCACCCAGAAAAATGGAGGCAAGCGGATGGACACACCTTAATCTACCGCTCCATACTCATGCACTGTTTGTCTTGCTCCTTCATCTACAATTCTGTACTGCTATTATGGACCTATCAAAGGACACCATCATGTCCACGGTGTACCTCAACGGACAACAGTGTGTCCATCTTTGGAACATCCTTCTATACCACAAGTAGGTACCATCCTATGGACTCCATCGTGTACGTCCCTCTGCGCTTCCTTATTCTGTGATATCTGTAAATACCCCACAATGCACCTCTTCGCTCTCCCTCCTTCTCAAGTGCTAACATGTATTGAAAACAGATAATGATTTTTTTCTGTGCAATGCCATTGTACATGAAAAATAAAGATTCATCAAAAGTTGACCATTGTGCATAGAAAAGCTTGTCAGAAGGTGAGCTCGCTGGGAAAACTGCAAACAGTTGCCATTGTTCATAGTAAAGCTTCACAAAGGATAACCTTACAGGACAATATTTTGCATGGGCTTTCCTGCCTGCCAAGGTGACAATTACAGTCATACTTATCTCAGTGTACTGTAGAAATTATCTTGCAATGCAGAAAGAAATCTTTGCAGTCAGAGAGATTAACAAGAAGGCTTTCAACCTTCATGAAGAGCAAAAATCTGGAACATCACAGGCAAAAAACAAACTTTGAACTCCTTCCTCCATGATCTCTGGCTCCTGGTGCACCTGATATCTTCTGCACGCCTCCTTTCTAGCTTTCGGCTGCAGAACAGCCAGCCACTGCCTTAGATATGATACATTTTTCTGAGGAGGGAGATGCTGGTTTTGAAGAAGTCCAGGCCTTTGAAAGAATTGGATTCAGAAAAGTCTTTCTGAACAAAGGCACATGATGTCCCAAGGGCGCCCCCAGTGGTGGAAGTCAGACTTTCTATTTCTCATAAGAACTGAGCCAGCACAGTTGGGCTCCCAGTGGGCAAGGCCTGAAGGAGGTGTGTTCCTTCAGAGAGGAGTGAGCCCACAGCTCTGTGTGTTAGTACATTTGATGCTAGTGCAGGACGCCTGCTTGTAAATTCCTACTCCTGACACAGAAAGAGACACCCCTACCATGTAAAAGCCTGTGGTCAGGCCTTCATCAATGGCTCACGACACTCAAGGCTGTTTAGGAGAAGAAGTGTCGAGAAGGGTTTTATATGTGGTCAGTCATTGCCTTTAGAGAGTAGTGTAAGAACCTTTTGCTGGGCCCCAGAACAGACAGGGGCTACTACGCCTCAAATATGACAACTGAGGTATTTTACCACTGAAATGAAAGACCAAGTACTCTTTTTAATAGGCCTGGGCGGAATTCCGATTATGCAGGAGTAATTTTGGTAATTCTGCATCACTCTTTGATGCGGAAATACTTATAATAACACAATCTCACCCGCTTGCGTAAATTAAGACTAATTTGAGGTCAAATCCTGCCGCAAGAGCACATTTAGTCAGCACAAATGGCTACTTGTGCTGCTGTTTATGTTCTGTTGAATTTACTACAATTTTCTTAGCACAAAATGTATCTTCAGGCCATTATGGATGCAAGGGGGCATTTTGTGCAAAGAAACTAGTGCTAAATGCCAGAAGTAAGTTGGGGGAAATCCTACCTCAAGGGCACATTTAGAGAGTGCAAGCGGCTGCATGCGCTTGCAATTCATTTAGCGCCATTTCTTCGCCCAAAATGCATCCTCACATACATTGTGGATGCCAGGGGCATTTATGTTGTAAGTAAATAGCGCTTAATACAAACTTAGGGCCTGATTTAGATCTTGGCGGACAGGATACTCCGTCACAACGGTGACGGATATCCTGTCCGCCGAAATATAAATCCCATTAGATATAATGAGATTTATATTTTGGCGGACAGGATATCCGTCACCGTTGTGTTGGAGTAACCCGTCCGCCAAGATCTAAATCAGGCACATATATTCTTGCGTAATTCTGCGTAATGTTGCAGAATTTTTTGGGTAAATTCCGTGTGATTATGCTATGTGGAATTACTCAAGTTTTGCACACCCCTAATTTTTAATAATTGATTCTCACAAAGTAGCGCAGATGAGCAACCTAAAGCTCAGTCAAGGCGGTGATTTATGTTTAAACACAGTGGGCCTGAGTCACAAAAATAACTTACACTTGTAAGTAAATTTACAGTTTTGAGTAAGTTTACTACTTTTTGGTATCCATAAACTGCACTTTTGCAGTAACTTACGCTTTTGTTGTAACTTACGCTTTTAAGTAAGTCCAGCACTGCACATGACCAACCGTGGGTACAGTTTGTGAAACCTTGAAAGAACCCCAATAAACATGCAGCCAAAAGACATACACACCTTTTACAGCTCAATCTCCACTGCACTGGACAAACGAATATCAACAAAAACCATATCCAGAGTTGACCAGAAGAAGACAACCACATGGGTTAATAACAGTATCAAAATAATGAAAACACAACTCAACATACTACAACGCAAATGGAGGAAAATCAGGAGATGAAACAGCTAAAATCATACCACTTCACTATTACAGAGTCTACAAAAGGGTCATCAGAACTACAAAAAGATCCCACTACTCCATGGACATAACTGAAGCAGACTGCCCTTCTAAAGAACTCCATAGACTTCTAACAGGATACAGCAATGCAGAGTGCCTAACCACAGAAACACCACAATCACAAGAGGTGGGTAACAAAATGTCCAATGAATTGATCTAAAAAATTACAAAGATTGAAAATTGCCTTAAGGAAAACACCACAAAAATGTATGGCCGAAGCACCACAGAAAGAGACACCAATAATCGTCGATCAATGCAAACTTTCAATGTCCTGCCACAAAGAGATTTCCTTCATTTTATTATTGCAGTCAGCCATCAGAATCCCATTCACACACAGCACCACCAAAAATCTTTAAAGATATCCATCGCCCAACCTGTGAGGGGAGGTAGCCAGATGTCTACTCAACAAGTCCCTGGAACTAGGTTAAAACCTCCTACATTAGACCTCTCCTCAAAACAATAAAACTTCAACCCATCTCATGCAACAAACTACAGGCCCATATCAAATGGACCATTCTTTGGATTTTTTGAGACAACACTGCTTGCTCAACTCTCTAACTTTACTGAATATTATGGGTTACCGACAGACCAACAGTCCGATTTTAGACCAGGAAGAGGCACAGAGTCATCCATCATATCTGTCTGTGATGATCTAAAACTCACAGTGGACAAAAACAGAGTAGCTGCCTTGTTACTTCGAGACTTTTTAGCTGCATTTGACCCTGTCCACCACCACACACTACTACAAAGACTCCACAACCCCGTAATCCATGGAAATGCTCTAAAATGGATTGCATCTTTTCTCACAGACAAAGTATAGTCTTCCTACCAACTTACACATCATCTCCTCGCACACAACAATGGGCGTTCCTCGGGGGTCCATCATATCTCCTCTATTGTTCAACATTTACCTACCCCCCACTACCAAATCTGATTAAGTCATACAACCTCACCTGTTACAACTATCCAGATGACACCCAAATTATATAAAAAATGGATCGCCATGAAGACCTCTATAATTGACAACTCGATGACTGCATTTGTGCCATAAATACAAGGATGATGAATAACCATCTAAAACTCAATATGGCAAAGGCAGAGATTATGATCCGCAGACAACGGCAAAAGTACCAGTCTGCTGCCAAATGGCCGAAGGAACTTCAAGCCCCTCCAATAACAACAACAGTTAAAAACAGTTAGAAACCTAGAAGCAACAATGGATTCAGATCTATAATTGATACCACATGCTAACAACGTCACAAAGAGGGCCTTCTACACATTGAAAACACTACTTTACATCTTACAATACCTTGTCCACCAGCATAAACTAAAAGCCATCTTCACACTCATACTCTCAAAGCTTGACTATGCCAACAGCTTACACCTTGGCGCACCCATATTTATCATACACAAAATACACCTCACCCAAAATTCTGCTGCCACAAGGCTTCTTCTCTGCCTTCACCCAAGACAATGCATAACTTCTGTCCTGCAATCACTCCGCTGGCTACCTATAGCTGGAAGGGCAATGTTCAACACACTCTGCATTGTCCAGAGAGCCTCCCAAGTTAAAGGATCGCTATACCTACAAGTTAAATTCAAGCAGGATAAACCAAACAGAACACCGGGCATCAGGCTAGCACCACTTACCATCACACCACCTTTCTATAAGAAATCCGTAGGAGGCACCGCTTTCTCAGTTCAAGCCACCACGCTCTGGAACTCACTACCAGTCGACATTAGAAGCACTCAGGACCGTATACACTTCCAAACACAGTTGAAAACATGGCTATTTCCAAGATAACTGCACCACCCACATCCCAGCAACAGAGGACAGAAAACAGTCACACCCTCAAGCACAATTCTCAGCTTACAACCCAAGAATTGCAAACAACTCAAACAGCAAACTTCTTTCGATATGCAGGTAAAATAAGTAGGGCTGACACCTATGGTTTGCTGTGTCATTATATAGCAATGTACTTCCACATATAACAGTTAATGCCTACGATAATAATAAAACCACAATACGGCGCGGTCAGCTACAAATTATAACTTATACCTCTTATATTTACATAAGACATATCTGCTATGAGGGTTGTCCATCACCAGCAGTGTCCGGCCAAAAAATCAAACATCATCAAATGAATAAGCATGAAAAAATCTGTCACACATTGTTGGGAAATTCGGAGGACTTTAATACAGTCCATCACTGCATGTGACAAATAAGTATACAATCTGACTGCTTCTTTATATTTCACAAAGACACTCAGATATGGGATGATAAAAAAATGTCCATCCCAACAGATGTCTCCACCACTGTCTCCCTCCATCCATATTAGCTCAGGACCACAACTATACACACAATCTCAGACTGGACAGCCCATTGGAGTAACCGGCTAAGCAGACTATATCATATGAAATACCATAAAGGGATGCACAGAGCTGTTCAAAGCTAACTGCATACTGAAAACTATAAAATTGGGCATCTGTCTCTCACATTTCGTCCAACACACTGCCACATGCTGCAACCCGTAACACGATAGTCAGACCTCAGTGGTCATCACGCATGACATTAAAACACTTCACGCATTGGATCAAAACAATGACAACATCCTGGCAAGCACACACCCTACACGATGTATCAGGCTTCTCATGTAGGCAAGTGCTTCAGCGCCCCACATAGGGGTATTAAGCGCTATATAAATACTGTAATACAATACTTGGTCACTGGATGGCATGTACTCCAGAGTGCTGCACACCTCTATTGACTTGTGTACTCCAGAGTGCAGTAGATCTTTACTGGCTCATGAATTTTTGAGTGCTGCACACCTCCAATGACTTGTGTACTCTGGTGTGCTGCACCACTCCAAAGACTCATGTACTCTCGAGTGCAGCACATTCACCATGAAATCGTGTACTCTAGGGTGATGCGCACCTCCACTAGCTTGGGCAGTACGGAGTGCTGCACACCTCCACTGACTCATGCACTGCTGAGTGTCACACACCTCCATTGGCTCTTGTACTCTGGAGTGCAGCACACCTCCATTAACGTGTGTACCCCAGAGTGCTGCACACACACCTCCATTAGCGTGTGTACTCCAGAGTGCTGAACACCCCTACTGACTTGTGTACTCCTGAGTGCTGCACACCTCCACTGACTCGTGTACTCTGGAGTGCTGCACATCTCCTCTGACTCATGTACTCCAGAGTGCTGCACACCTCCAATGACTTGGGTACTCTGGCGTGCAGCACACCTCCAATGACTCATGTACGTCTGACTGCTGCACACCTTCCACTGATCATGTACTCTGGAGTGCAGCACACCTCCACTGACTCGTGTACTCTGGAGTGCAGCACATCTCCACTGACCTGTGTACTCCGGGGTGCTGCACACCTCCACTAGCTTGGATAGTGTGAAGTGCTGCACACCTCCACTGGCTTGGGTAGTGCGGAGTGCTTTGCACCTCAACTGGCTTGTGAAGTGCGTAGTGCTGCACACCTCCACTGGCTTGGGTATTGCAGAGTGCTGCATACCTCCACTGACCTGTGTACTCCGGGGTGCTGCACAATTCCACTGGCTTGGGTAGTGCGGAGTGCTGCACACCTCCACTGGCTCGGGTAGTGTGAAGTGCTGCACACCTCCACTGACTTGGGAAGTGTGGAGTGCTGCACACCTCCACTGGCTTGGGTAGTGCAGAGTGCGGCACACCTCCACTGATCTGTGTACTCCCGGGTGCTGCACACCTCCACTGACCTGTGTACTCCGGGGTGCTGCACATCTCACTGGCTTGGATAGTGTGAAGTGCTGCACACTTCCACTGGCTTGGGTAGTGTGAAGTGCTGCACACATCCACTGGCTTGGGAAGTGCGGAGTGCTGCACACTTCCACTGGCTTGGGTAGCGCAGGGTGCTGCACACCTCCACTGGCTTGGGTAGTGCGGAGTGGTTTGCACCTCCACTGGCTTGTGAAGTGCGTAGGGCTGCACACCTCGACTGACCTGTGTACTCCGGGGTGCTGCACACCTCCACTGGCTTGGGAAGTGCGGAGTGCTGCACACCTCCACTGGCTTGGGTAGTGCGGAGTGCTGCACACCTCCACAAACCTGTGTACTCCGGGGTGCTGCACATGTCCACTGGCTTGGGAAGTGCGGAGTGCTGCACACCTCCACTGGCTCGGGTAGTGTGAAGTGCTGCACACCTCCACTGACTTGGGAAGTGTGGAGTGCTGCACACCTCCACTGGCTTGGGTAGTGCAGAGTGCGGCACACCTCCACTGACCTGTGTACTCCAGGGTGCTGCACACCTCCACTGACCTGAGTACTCTGGGGTGCTGCACACCTCCACAAACCTGTGTACTCCGGGGTGCTGCACACCTCCACTGGCTTGGGTAGTGCGAAGTGCTGCACACCTCCACTGGCTTGGGAAGTGTGGAGTGCTGCACACCTCCACTGACCTGTGTACTCCGGGGTGCTGCACAATTCCACTGGCTTGGGTAGTGCGGAGTGCTGCACACCTCCACTGGCTCGGATAGTGTGAAGTGCTGCACACCTCCACTGACTTGGGAAGTGTGGAGTGCTGCACACCTCCACTGGCTTGGGTAGTGCAGAGTGCGGCACACCTCCACTGACCTGTGTACTCCCGGGTGCTGCACACCTCCACTGACCTGTGTACTCCGGGGTGCTGCACACCTCCACTAGCTTGGGAAGTGCGGAGTGCTGCACACCTCCACTGACCTGTGTACTCCTGGGTGCTGCACACCTCCACTGGCTTGGGTAGTGTGAAGTGCTGCACACCTCCACTGGCTTGGGAAGTGCGGAGTGCTGCACACCTCCACTGACCTGTGTACTCCCGGGTGCTGCACACCTCCACTGGCTTGGGTAGTGTGAAGTGCTGCACACCTCCACTGGCTTGGGAAGTGCGGAGTGCTGCACCCCTCCACTGGCCTGTGTACTCCAGGGTGCTGCACACCTCCACTGACCTGTGTACTCCGGGGTGCTGCACACCTCCACTAGCTTGGGTAGTGCGGAGTGCTGCACACCTCCACTGGCTTGGGAAGTGCGGAGTGCTGCACACCTCCACTGGCTTGGGTAGTGCGGAGTGCTGCACACCTCCACTGGCTTGGGTAGTGCGGAGTGCTGCACACCTCCACTGGCTTGGGTATTGCAGAGTGCTGCACACCTCCACTGGCTTGGGTAGTGCGGGGTGCTGCTCACCTCCACTGGCTTGGGAAGTGCGGAGTGCTGCACACCTCCACTGGATTGGGTAGTGTGGAGTGCTGCACACCTCCACAAACCTGTGTACTCCGGGGTGCTGCACACCTCCACTGGCTTGGTTAGTGCGAAGTGCTGTAGACCTCCACTGGCTTGGGTAGTGCGGGGTGCTGCACACTTCCACTGGCTTGGGTAGCGCAGAGTGCTGCACACTTCCACTGGCTTGCGTAGTGCAAGATGCTGCATACCTCCACTGGCTTGGGTAGTGCGGGGTGCTGCACACCTCCACTGGCTTGGGTAGTGCAGAATGCTGCACAGCTCCACTGCCCTGTGTACTCTGGGGTGCTGCACACCTCCACTGACCTGTGTACTCCGGGGTGCTGCACACCTCCACTGACCTGTTTACTCCGGGGTGCTGCACACCTCCACTGACCTGTGTACTCCGGGGTGCTGCACACTTCCACTGGCTTGCGTCCTGCGGAGTGCTGCACTCTTCCACTGCTTTGGGTAATGCGAGGTGCTGCACACCTCCACTGGCTTGGGTAGTGCGGGGTGCTGCACACCTCCACTGGCTTGGGTAGTGCAGAGTACTGCACACCTCCACTGACCTGTGTACTCTGGGGTGCTGCACACCTCCACTGGCTTGGGTAGTTTGAAGTGCTGCACACCTCCACTGGCTTGGGAAGTGCAGAGTGATGCACACCTCCACTGGCTTTGTCGTGTAGTTCCTATAGTACCCATGCAGGACCTGCGCGTTTGGATAACACAAACTGTGGGCTTGGTGTTAGACTGACTCTGTGCACCCCCACCGCATATGTTAGCCTGGTTTGCATTAGCTAGCTCACAGTGCCACTAGAATCTCCTCTTATCGGGGAGAGATTAGTTTCTGGCAACCTTAGACCATGACAACCCTAATTCCTCAGAATAGTGGAAACAATATACTACTTTTCGCTCAGTCACTCGTGCTTACTTATTCGGTTTGTCTCAGAGAGTTACACAGAATAAACAGTCTGGGCGTTTCAATAAGTATTTATTGAACAGTTGTTATTCTAGTGTAAAATATGTGCTGCGGCAACCAGCAGACAATAGCAGAGATATATTATCAGCAGTACGATAAAAGCAAAGGGATAGAACAGTTCTACCATATTGCAATAATCATGAATACATACATGAATAGAAAAAGCATTATGAGAAGTGCGCGTACTCCTACGATGCCTAACTAGATGTACCTGAGTGTAGCTAGCATATGTGTAGGTCTAAAAGCCTAAGAGCCAAGAATCCTTCTAGGATTTAGTCGAACCCCCATACCTGAATAGAGAGAGTGTGGGACCCCGTCCTGCTCTCGAGTTGGACACCCCGCAAGGGCTGTGTTAGACCGCTGTCAGCTGGAGCGACTGCATGCAGGAGCCTCAGCGTCTCTGGTCAGTGTGTCAGCATGGAAGTCTCGGTTCCCTCTGTCTTACCGGGGTAAGATGTGGTGTATTTATACCCTGAAGACTCTAGTTGCTTCGTATGGTTTGTATTGGCCCTTGTTAGACTTGAGGAAGACGTCAGGGGTGAACTTTGTACATACATATTATGCAGGTGGTGTATTCCTAGAGAGCCATGCATAATTGATGAGTACAGTGTGGGCCTGTGTTTGGGAAAAACCCTGCTGTATTCAAAACCACAGACTAGATAATATTCAACCCTCAGAGCTCGTTGTGTACTAGCGAGGAGCAATGTAGGTGAAAGATCATGCCTATATAAGGAATCATGACTATAATAGGACATGTACAGTTATGACCGTAATAGGGCATATGGGGCTTTGACCATAATAGGGCAAGTACGAATATGACCTTATTAGGGCAAATACGAATACGTCCATTTTAGGGCATGTATGAACGGGTCTGCATTAGGGCCTCTATACGGGACATAACACCCACTCCTCTTCCGAACAGGATGATAATGACCATACTTAAAATCTGGACAATTTAAAGACATTTTAAAAGCAAGTAAAAACATGGTTTTAAAATTGTTAAAAATTTTCAACAAAAAATCCCAAACAAATGTTGCAATTCAGCTATTTCCAATTGCCACTAAAAAAAGAAATGTCTATTTTGTTTCTCTATATAAGTTGCTTCACTCAAAGCGGAAGAAGGCCATGCTTTTCTCAAGCGAAAGTGTCAATTTGGGAAAT